>JAVSCE010015269.1:0-22440 GCA_032199065.1 Smutsia gigantea
TAGATAGAGGAGGTGCCTAGGTCGTGGGAAAAGGGTCAGAGGAAGGTAGCCTGTTGGAGGAGCCAGGGAACTACGTGGACCAGAAATGGCATTATGCCGCTTACAGTTCTCGAGGTTTCAGGCGGAGCTGTGGAAATCTCTGGGGATCCCAGCGAGCTTTTGGACTGTTTGTCACCTCTCTGCGCATCGGGTACCTGTGCTCTTAGCTTCAAACAAAAGTATGCAGATTTTAGGTCAGGGTTTTCATTTTTGGCGCTAATTTTTGCCCCCACTCCACCCACCATCTCTTTGTGAATCAGAGGGCTTTGACCTTGAGCTCAGACTCTGAATCCTATTCACCTTTGACCTCCAACCCTGAACATCAAGTCTGTGTCCTGACATACGGATCTCTCCAAGCACACATTTCATTTCAGCAGCTTAACTGGCTCCAGTGAACGAAGTAACTGGAATTTCCTGCTGGCTCAAAGCGGAGAGACTTTCAGGGTGATATTCGAGTGGTTTCTCCCCCTTTCAGTACATGACTTGATCAGAATCCTCAGTATAAAAAGTAAATCGGAGATTGTGGGAGGATAAGTGTTGGTGTAACACACACCTACATTTCAACAGCTCTGGATGAAATATTGTCTCTTAGAATCACTTCATATGAAGTTTTGAATAGGAGGTTTTAGCTTTTTTTTTCCTTGCTAGAAAAACTTAGCTATATTTTAACTACCTTAGAATTCTAAGGGTTCAAGTTTTCAGTACTTAAATACCAGTGAGATTGTTTGCTATAATACATCTTCGCCAAGTTGTGAAGTTGTCAAGTGATGGTTTTACATTTTACAGTTCATTTCTTTGATTGTGCTGTCAACACATCCTTAATAAGTTGTAGACAGTTCTCCACCTGTGAGTGATCCTTACCCACTCCCCCCATCAGAGGGAAAAAAATTAAAATGGTCTCATGAAGTTGTTGGAGACAAACAGAATATATACCTACTTAATGTGAATAATGACCTCATGCCTCAGGATATAGTGTCGAGTGGAATGTCACAATCATCTTTGTAATTGCTAGTCGCTTCTGTGTCTTCTGTGTAGAGTATGTGTGTGGGTAAATGAGAATTTCACCCTTGAGGAATAATGTGATGAGGCAGATTTGACTGCTAGGTGAACTGATCTATTATGGGAATTAAAAAGCAAGAAAAGAACCCTCTGAAGGTCAAAAACTCCTTCTTTTGCTGGTTTTGTTTTTCATTTAAGCCAATCACTTTTTTCTCTGCATACATAATGCACCAATAAACGAATACCCAAAGCGAACCCCACATCCCCACAATTTCCTAAGTTAACTAAAGTTGTCCTAATTAGTGACTGAAGTAACTTCTTAAAACATTTCACAAGTCTGAATCTTAAATGGCTTTGATTTCATACCGGAAAACCTGGCTCATCTCTTTTTCTTTCTTTTTTTTATGATTGAGAAAGAAGACTTTTATTGAATATAATTATGTTTGAGACCAGAAGTGCACGTCACAGAGAAGAAAGCTGAACTATAGTTATATAACTGTAACTAAGCCATTAGCTTTTTGGTTTTTCACCTTCACACACTGAACTTTTTTATATGCTAAGAAGCAATGAAACGCCTGTGTTCATTTTATTTACCCTCTGTTGGGATTCTTCTCAAAAAATGCCTTCAACCTTGTTCCTATAAAAGCTCCATTTTGAATTAATTTTGGTACATTTTTTTGGCGGGTCCTCAGTATAACATGCTCCATTAGGATGGACATGTCGACTTTCAGATACGGACTTGGCTGTAAATGCCATCTATTTCATTAACTCTTAACAAGAAAGGAAATCAAGTTCAAGAAAGTTGTAGTGATTCACTCCAGGTTGCGGTGGGAATGAAGAACAAAGTTCAGATACATTCCATAAACAGTTCCAAGGATAACTAGGATCCTTAATTTCATACTTCTTGTAAGATAAACCTTTTAATGAGTCTCTCAAGGGCAAGTAACAGAACTGAACAGCTTACCAGAACCTGGAGCACAGGGGGAGATTGTGCACGTTTCCTTGCCTGATGGGTCTCTTCCATAATAAAGGTTCTGAGTAGAACTATTTGACAAAAATATAGACTTTACCTTTGCAATACAGAAACAGCATTTTAGTCCTGTGGGCCAGCCCTGCTGGCCTAAATGATTCTAAGAAATGGTTCAGCAAGTTTGCCATTCCTCAAAATCGCATAGGTAGCTAGTCATCCAAAATAACTTTCTGTCATAAGATGGGGAGACTGTACCTCACTTTTTTTCATCTACTTATCCTTAAAGACTCCCCTCATGCCCTCCCTGACAACCCCATAGCATCTAGTATGGCCATCTGGGATGCACGTCTATCACTGCATATGCCAGCACGGGCTGAAATTGTATATTTACTTCCGCTCCCCATCTGCTAGTTAGATAGCAAGCTCCTTGATGTCAAGGATGGCCATGTCTTTGTTTTCCTAAAGCTCAGAACAGCACCTAGAGTGGGATAACTCAGTAGATATTTGAAATGAACTAATATTTAGTTTCTTAGTGCTCAAAAGGATAGCTGCAAACACCTTTGGGAGGGACTGCTGTATGTGACTGCTGCACGTCTACATGAGCAAGACAGTGACTTTAAAAACAAATGAAAAAGTTAACTTTTACCTTTTTACAGTTTTGTGCTCAACCACCAGTATGCTCCTTACTGTAAAAGTCAAACTTCAATAATTTGGCTGACAAAAACAAGTTCTCATCGAAAATACTGACAGTAGCAGAAATGTGGCTAGTTACATCTCAGCTCTGTAAACAGTAAAAATAGACTTTGCTATGCAGAAATCAATAGACATTCAACTTAACAGTCCTGTTTTATTTTTAAGCCCTGTGTGATTTGTTTCTTTTTATAATTCATAACAATAATATACTTACATAGTTCCTTATGATTGAAAAAATGTTTTTCATATTCATTAGATTAAGAAACCTTGTGAGGTAGGAAGGCCAGATTGTATTATACCTATTTTACAAACAAATGGAAGTTCTGGAAGTTCTAAGAAGTATATATACATAAGACAATTTGAGTCTTCTGATTTCTAATCCAAAACTCTTTCCAATTCACTTTAAAATTTCTTCCGGGGTGAATATGAAATGTGATTGTTGAAACAGAATAAAAAAGGGATAATTTGCAGGCTTTTTTTTCTTATAGTTCCAGAAAAGCAGAAGATTTTTTACCCTTAGATTCTAGAATTGCCCCCACTTCAAGGAGACTTGTTGTGCTGCACAACTATGGAGGCACCGTTCATACTTTAGTGTATGTGAATGATACTTCCGGGGAATTGGTGTGGTTCTTGACCTGTGCACCTGTACATGATGGCCTTAGGCAAATCTATACAATTTTTACAGGTGAGATGAATGATGTTTAAGATAGCTGTTGTTAGAAAGATTGTATGGACACTCTCTTTGCATAAACAAAGTATGAATTTGGTAGTGTCTGTATTAGGCAAACACTATAGGCTAATCCTTTTTGTGTAGTGCTCTAGGTGTCAAGCTGCAATGTCCCACCTCACAATGGACTGTCTCTTTACCCAATCACAGGGTTGGCTGGTCCAGATGTCAGAGTATCCTGGTTGTTTCAGATGTCAGAGTATTGAGTTGCTTCCTCCACAGAATGAACCTTTTATGCACGCTGCTTGTCAGAGCTGTAAAGACAGAGAATAGAGACTTTACTGCACTTCTAAGAACAGGTCATGTGATTGTTTTTGTGCCTGTCTGCTGATAAATGTTTGCATTTCTTGCAAAATTAGCATAATACTTGCTTTCATTGAAAATATACCACATACTAGGGAATATGTTGGGGTGGGAATGTGGTTTCCGCCCACCTCTAATCCTTAGAAGGTCCCGTATTGACAGTTGCCAAGCAGCCAGATTGCACTGCAGGTTAATGAGGCTGTGTAAGATGAAGCAGCATTTCCCATACTTGCCTGACCTTAAGAATTGCCGAGAATCCTTGTTAAGGTTAAGGAGTCCCTGACCCTTCCAAAGCCCTCTGAGCCAGAATCTCCAGTGTGTTTAACAAGTGCAGCTGAGTTTTTGAGCCCTTTGAGAAGCACTGAAATAGACAAGAAAGCTCATTGGATTGAGAATTGGGAGATTTGAGTTTGCTTTCATCAGGCCTTAGTTTCCTTATTGTAAAATAGAGACTTTAACTAAAATAAATAACCTCTGCTGGCCTTTTGAATTTTGGTATTTTGTGATTTCAGTAAGGGTTATGATTTGATAATAGTAGTGGTGCAGATGACTTAGAAATATGACTTTGACCAGGAACCACTCTCTGATTTGTATGATATGGGATTTGAAAAAATCTTTAAATCTGAAACAAATTCTTCATGACTGTATGGACTTTTTCAACTTAGATTGGAGCTTTATGTCTTAAAGGGTTAGTCATTTTCCAAACAGAACAGGCAGGCACTTGTTTCAAATCTGTGTATATTCTGCCTGCAGTCCATTCGTAGCTTCCTCCTCATCTTTAAAAAGTGCTAAACATCATTATGGACAGAGAATTGTTTAAATACATTTGCCATATGTCAGATTTCTTAGAGAGTTGTTATTATTTACATTTTAAATTACAAGGGAGTATCATTTAAGCTAAAACACCAATCTACTTTTTGACTCTTGGGTATTGAAAATACATTGCTTGGCCTAAAAAGCTATGTACATGTGGGTAAAATTGTAACATTTCTAGAATATCTCACTTGGCTTTAGTACATCTACATCTCACTAGGTTTTCAGAGGTGGAAAGAAGTATGGCTTTAGTGCATTTGCATCATTTCTCAGGGGTGGAGAGAAGTTCATCTCCATATCAGTGGATAATTACCTGGGCAAGGAGGGCTTATCTGTACCCAAGAGGTGAGGGGAGGGCCAGTTTTGGCTTTTGCTGGAGCAGGGAAGAGAGATGACCCAGGACTACAGTTTGAAAGCAATAAACGGATTTTAAACTTTATTTCTCCCTTTGACTGATTTCGGTTTTTAGAGGTATTTTGTCCCAGGATTTCTTCTCCCTGGACTTACATCTGGTGTAGTTGGCAGGATTCCTCTGAATCCAAAATCTGTCATAATGGGTGTAACCTTTGGGAGGGCCGCCCCTAGAGATGATGGGGAGAAGTGGCTCTCGCACCCAGGGAAGTGTGTCTGCACTCGTGTAGTTGTGGAGGCGTCATCACCGCTGCTGGCCGTGCCAACCCCAGCCTGTGGCCCAAGCCTAAGGCTACTGCTTCTGCCACTGCTGCCAGCTGTAGCCTGGTCACAACTCTGGGAAGGAGCAGAGGTCCAGTACATCTTAACAGAGAAGCAACTGGCTGCTGTGTACCACGCCTTGCTGGCTAGGGAGCCTATTGCTGGAAGAGCTCTGAGCAAGGTAATAACCACCTATCCCATCACGGGGTGGGTGTGAGCCTGGACCCAAAGGCCACGGAGTGGCGTGGCACAGACACCTACCCTGACCAAATGGGGTGCATATTTACAGCGGCGCAGCGCCCTCTGTACTAGTCCCTTAAGTGGAGAACTCCAACACTTATTGGGACCAGTGTCCTATACCAGTGGAAAGCAGGAAGACCTTGCTTTTCAGCCCTTGGTAGCTGAGACTCCTTATCAGGAGGGAAAAGCCCCTATACCTGAAGATGCTTGGTACACAGACAGCTCCAGTCGTGGGCAGCCCCCAAAGTGGAGGGCTGTGGCTTTCCATCCTAAGACTGAGACGATATGGATGGAGGATGGAGAGGGGAAGAGCAGCCAATGGGCTGAGTTGCAGAGAGTATGGCTCGTGATCACCCAGGAGCCTTCCCCTATAGCTGTCTGCACTGACAGGTGGGCCATCTATTGAGGCTTGACCCTGTGGGTACTGACATGGTATCATGCCAACTGGATGGTTGGTCACTGGCCCCTTTGGGGCAAGAGTTGTGGCAAGACCTATGGGTCTCTGGTCAGACTAAGACTGTTACTGTATATCATGTGACTGGCCATTTGCCTTTGGCATCCCCAGGGAATGATGAAGCAGACACATTGGCCCAAGTGCTCTGGCTAGAAGGAAAGCCTGCCTGTGATGTGGTCCAATGGCTACACCAGTGTTTGTTGCATGCGGGACAAAAGACAATGTGGGCTGTAGCCCATAGGTGGGGCTTGCCATTGACCTTTGAAGAAGTCAGCAGAGCCTGGAAGAAGCACCTTGTGTGCTCTAAGAGGAACTTACACCGAATCCCACAGCAACATGGGACAATAGTAAGGGGGCCAATACCCCTTGTCAGGTGGCAAACAGACTTTATTGGGCCTTTGCCCATATCAGAAGGATATTGGTATGCCATGATGTGTGGACATGGCTACTAGAATATTGGTTGCTTTTTCTGCATGTTGTGCAGATCAGCAAACCACCAAGAGGGGCCTGGAAAGTCTCTGCAGCCTATATAGCCGTCGCCAGTGACTGAGAGCCATCAAAGCACCCACTTTGTTGGACATGCATTGCAAGGATGAGTACACCAATTAAGAATAAAATGGACGTGGCCCTGGACATTTCAACACATGGACCGGTGATGGCTGGCTCTTCTGGCACCTTGGGGAAAAGGCCTGGAAGCTGGCCTCCTGTGTATTCCTGGAATAACAGCAAAGTAGCCCCTCACAATCACGGTTATTTTCTTCTACAGTCCTTGTGTCCTGGATGCGACCCCTGGCTGCAGCTGCTGTGTGATGGCTGGAATGGATGAGCTTTGGACTTAGTCTGCATGGGACTTTGAACCTAGCTGAATCCTCTAGCTTGAGAATTATCATGATTGTGTTGCTGTTGTCAAGAAAAAAATGCTTAAAGACAACCATTGTGGAAAGCAGTATGGAGGTTCCTCAAAAAACTCAAAATAGAAATACCATTTGACCCAGGAATTCCACTCCTAGGAATTTACCTTAAGAATGCAGCAGCCCAATTTGAAAAAGACAGATGCACCCCTATGTTTATCGCAGCACTATTTACAATAGCCAAGAAATGGAAGCAACCTAAGTGTCCATCAGTAGATGAATGGATAAAGAAGAGGTGGTACATATACAAAATGGAATATTATTCAGCCATAAGAAGAAAACAAATCCTACCATTTGCAACAACATGGATGGAGCTAGAGGGTATTATGCTCAGTGAAATAAGCCAAGCCGAAAAGACAAGTATCAAATGATTTCACTCATATGTGGAGTATAAGAACAAAGAAAAAATACTGAAGGAACAAAAGAGCAGCAGACTCACAGAACCCAAGAACGGACTAATAGTTACCAAAGGGAAAGGGACTGGGGAAATGGGCGGGAAGGGAGGGATAAGAGGGAAAAAGGGGCATTACGATTAGCAGATGTAATGTTGGGGGGGCACGGGGAGGGCAGTACAACTCAGAGAAGACAAGTAGTGATTCTATAGCATCTCACTACGCTGATGGACAGTGACTGTAATGGGGTTGGTGGGGGTGACCTGATGAAGGGGTAGTTTAATAACCATAATATTGCACATGTAATTGTAGATTAATGATACCAAAATAAATTATATTAAAAAAAAGAAAAAAATGCTTAAAGAGAGGCTTGATTTTGTGTAATGTTTGGTAAAAGGTTTGTGAGCAATCTAGCATGGTTGTTAGGAATCAGTAAACAAATGTAGAAACATATTTTGGGCCTAGTGAGAGATTGTGCTGTGAAGTACATTTACTTAATCTGCATAGGCTGAATCCTCTGGCTTGAGGATTATCAAGATTTTATTGCTTTTGCTATTGTGTGTTATTAGATTGGTTGGAAGAGGGGGAACAAGTAAATTGTAAGGTAAGATTTCTGGAGGTGGCCTGTGGGTAAAATTGCAACATTTCCAAAATATCTCACCTGGCTTTAGTACATCTGCGTATCACAAGGTGTTCAGAGGTGGAAAGAAGTATGGCTTTAGTGCATTTGCATCATTCCTCAGGGGTGGAGAGTTCATCTCCATATCAATGGATAATTATCTGGGCAAGGAGGGCTTATCTGTACCCAAGAGGTGAGGGGAGGGCCAGTTTTGGCTTCTGCTGGAGCAGGGAAGAGAGATGACCCAGGACTACAGTTTGTAAGCAATAAACGGATTTTAAACTTTATTTCTCCCTTTGACTGATTTTGGTTTTTAGAGGTATTTTGCCCTGGGATTTCCTCTTCCTGGACTTACAGTACATTTAGGTTGAGATAATTTATCTGACAGTCTTGTTTGCTTCTATAGTAGAGGAAAAACCAATGATAAAATTTCATCTGTATGCATTGTTTAATCCCATAGAATTGGGACTAGCAAATAAAAAACATTTAAATAGCGAGAGAGAAAGCTTTGAGATTCTCAATATTTTAGAAGAAAATTTGGAAACAAAAATAATGTAGTGTGTCCCTCTGGCTATCATTTTAGTATCTTCAAAAAATCAAGTTTGAAGTATAAAATAAAATGGTTTGCACCTAACTAGGCATCTAGTAGTTGATTTGATTATTTAATTCAGTTTCTCCTTAAATTGGTTTATATCCTGGAATGAATGAATTCTGCAGAATTTGAAGTAGAAAATCATCAGGATGGTGCTGATGGCCATCTTGCTTTCTCATGTTACGCTTGCGCTCTGCACATCTCAAAATGTGCACGTTGGTAGCACTTTGGACAATGTGGCAAAAGAGATCCGGCTTCTGTTTTTGAGTGGGGGCTCTTTTGAGAGAAGTCCCTTCAGGTCCAATCCTCAGTCCCTTGTGGCTACATGACACATCTGTGAAAGCATTTAGCATCACTCAAACATCAACTAACGTGACGGATAGCAGTGTCAAAGTCAGTAGCACGATTCCAGTTTTCTGATGTTGGGCTGTCTTTTTGGTGACTTTGTATTGCCTGATAATGCCAACTTCTAATAATGTTGGCACACTTGGCTATAGGCCAGACACTTTAATACCTACATCAGCTCCATGAGGTGGATATTGTTATGACTTCTGTTTGACATGATGTAACTAAGGCACAGGTAATTTGTTCAATGGCATTCACAACTCGTGAGCTACCATGTTGGGGTTTGGATCCAGGCAGGCTTGTCCCCAGCACCAGTCTTAACTTTTCTGTGGTGTGCCCTTTCTTGAAATTATGACATTCTGTACTCAGATGTGGAAAACCAGTTCAAAGAAGATACGGCAAAGGCTGTCAAATATCTGAGGGAGAAAAACTCTAAATCTTTTGGTCTTTTCCCTTTTCTTTCTCTTTTGTTTTGAAACTTCTCAAACTACTAGCTGATGGCCAAGATATTGGAGGCAGGCATCTAAATTCCTTAGCACAGTGCCTGGCACATAGCTAACCTGTATTTGATATTTACTGTTGTTGCTTAGATGACAGTGAAGGCTGAGTTAGCCTGTGCGGGTATATTGACATTCACGTATTTCCACGGATGGCCCAGTCCATGTGAGGCCTCACTATGAAAGCGGGCTGAGTGCAGAGGAGAGCTTGTGTCAGAGATAAACATAAAAATGCTTCCGATTTGAGAACCAGGGAGTTCTGTGCAGGGCTGTTGAAGTGTACGTGGCTCCTGACAGGAGTGTGTGAAGGGCTGTTTCTGCCTCCCAGGGGTTTGGCTTGTGGGCTTGGGGGTTGGGAGAGTGAGCCCTTTTCCGGGGGCCTTTCTGGAGATGTCCTCTTTCTGAGAGACCTTTTCACCTCCATTTCCTCCTATTGTAGGAACTGTAGACACGGCTCAGCTCCCACTCAGCTTCCTAGCTGAAAGAGCTTCCCCTTTAACCTCAGTTGCCCAGGGAGATACTGAGCCTCCATCCAGTCCCTACTCCTAAGTGATTTCATGTTCCCTCCGAGAACTTGAGGGGCTCAGTTTAGACCTCAGGTTTCCTTGGGCATCTTGGAAGTCAGAGCAGATGTTAGCACATTTCATTCATCTCGTGTTTCCCACACTTTCTGAATCATCAGCTGCACCAGGGCTTGCTTAAAAACAGATTCTCAGAGATCCCGGAGATTCTGAGTCAGCGAGTCTGGGGTGAGGCCAGGAACAGGCCTGGCTAACAAGTACCCCAGGTGATTCTGATTAACCAGTTTTGGCAACACCAGTGTGTGTTGTGTGTTAGGAATCCTGTCCATTGAGTGTGGCAGGATATTCCTCCATTCATAAAGTGTGTTTTGGTTTATTCTGCCAGTGCTGAGTTGTGAGGATTACAAGATGAGCCAGACAGGGTCCTTCAGGTGCTTTATCGTGTCATGTGGGCACAATCAGATATGTAAGTATTAAGGAATAGAAATAACATTATTTCTAGGAGAAAATCTGTTCTGAATTTCTAAAAGTGAATTTTTAGAAGATGTCTTACTTACAAGATCTGCTGGTAGGTTTGTGGAGCAGTGACACTCCTACACATAAAAAAGACTGATTTGAGACTCCAAGAAGGGAGTAGCAGTTACCAAAGGGGAGCGTGGGTGGGGAGGGAGGGAGAGGGGATTGGGGGGCATTAATGGTTGGCACACGTGCTGTGTGTGTGGGGTCACGAGGAAGATAGTGTGTAACACAGAGAAAACAAGTAGTGACTCTGTGGCATCTTGCTACGCTGATGGACAGTGACTGTGGTGGGGGGTGTATGTGAGGGGGGGACTCGATAGTATGGTTGAATGTAGTGACCACAATGTTGCTTATGTGGTCTTCATAAGATCGTATATCAATGATACCTTAATAAAAAAAAAGACTGATTTGAAATGTTCACAGCATATTTTGCCTTAAAGTTATATTCTAAAAAAATATATAAGCCCTTCTGGAATAAGATTATTTCCTCTGTTGGATGGTGGATTTTTCTTCTGTTAGTAATGCTTTATTGCCCTTTATTTCATCTCACGTAGAGAAGCAATGTCTTGCTTTGTGAGGACAGACAACGGTTTCAGCTTATTCCTGGAGGGAGAGCCTCTATTATACTTTCCTCTATTTCCCACCCCTGCTTCTGATTAAAAGCTGGTCAAGATGTTGTCAGTAACATGGAGTGGGCTGTACAACTGGTTGATTGAAATTGCTCTACTGCATGGTACAGTGGAATGGGGGCTCTCTGTACAGCAATACTGGGCAGCCGACACCGTGTTCTGAGGACTCAGAGGCTGTGATGTGTAGTGAGGGCAACTGAGTTAAGCAGGGGCTATGCTGTGTCTACCCAAATTATGCCTGATGTGTTGCCATCTGAGAACTGCTGTTGAGGTTCACTGTGGTTTCCCAGCTCATGAGCTCCAGGTACCCTGACACCACAGCCAGTGTTCTTTACCTCTGTGTTATTTGAGGGCTGAGGTTGGTGGGAAATCGTGATGCAACCCAAATCATCTAAGCATAAGTTCTCCTTTTGTTTATTAACTAGACAATACATTTACATTGTTGAAAAAAATAGATACAAAAAGTTACGCAGTGAAGTCTCACTCCTGCTTCTGTCCCTTACCTGCTCTGTCCTCCCCTCACCCTGGAATAACCACTTCTATTATTATTATTATTATTACTATTCATGGTTTCTCCTTGTTCTTCAAGGGTTTCTTCATGCAAACATAAAAATACTAATTTGTTATTTTCCTTCCATTTGCTATACACATAATTTGTGGATTATCCTTTTGCTCTTTTTTGTTTGTATCAGTTGCTCTTCTTTATTCGTACATGTAATCCAAAGTGATTATTTTCATTATTTTTCTGATGTCTTTTAGCTGGTTTCTTTTCTGTTTGTGAAATCCCAGTTAACTTTTTGTTATTGTTAGAGAATGCAATTGATTTGGGAAAAGTAAGAAAATTAACATTGAAAGGAACTGTTAATTTTTCTTAAAATTTTTTATTGCTAATGCTTTGATTTTAGGTATATTTTAAATATGCGCTTCCCAAGAGATGATTTAAGTTTTCTTGTATTAAGGAAGGAAAAGGGAGGAGGAACTTGTGTTAAATGTCTATAACAACATGGTGTAACTTGAGTTTATTTAAAAGTGGGCATTTTCTGCTTTTTATCTGGATGTCCTGTGTGCTGAATGTGAATGACTTCCTGACTTGGGAGCGGACTATTACTGATACAGGGCTGTGTTTGAATTTAATGTGGAATGTTTTACTCTGAGATAGTGACTTCATTTGCTAAAGAAAGGCATTTGATCATGAGGTCTGCTTGATATTTTAATTTCACTGGGTTGGTTATAAAGACCTTGACTGCAGAATACAGTACAGTGACACTGACTGACATTTGAATGAAGCAACTATGTTTTTTTGAATTATTTTTGTCCCGGTTAACCTGCTTAAGACCAAAGGCTTGTACTGAATTTGCATGGAAATGACTAATTAAAGCAATGTCCACGAGTGTAGATTAAGAAATATAATCATTGAATTACACAACCTATGTTTAAGTTTTGTATAAATGAAAGTACCTTAAAAACCAGTCTTACAAAGTATGTCATAAAATAGGTCTGATTTTATAATTAATGTATAGTCATTACAAATTTCAAATCCATGAAGTGCAGAAAATGTAAAGAAAGAGTATGACAACCTAGAGAGTGTCCATTTCCTCTCTCTGTTTGCCAGGGTAGCTGTGTGGATCTGTGTATATTAAATACAGCAATAGTGTTTTTAACACAACAGGGGACATCACTCTCTGTATATAGTTTTATGATTTTTTAAAACTTAACTTACATTTTAAGAATTTCCCCCAGAACATAGACATGCAGAAGCTGTTTAAATAGGAGAGGCAATGGGATGCATCTCTCTGACAATCTCTTATTTTTCTTTGGCTCCCAAATGAAGTCCTTTTGATGTTCTCAGGAGCCTGTGTGTTCAGACAAGTTATCAAGTGGAACGAAGTGTGTTATTCTTCTGGTGCTTCTCTAGGACTTCTGCTCTGTTTAGTTATTTGTGAACCTTTAGATTGCACTCATGAGGTAGGGTCTAGAAGTTGTATTTGGAGTTCCTCAATTAGTTCCTCAGGAGATTGCTGACTCTGACATTATCTCCATCTTCTGGAAAAAATAGTTGTATTTTATATCTGAGATCATTTACCTCAAAGTTCTCCATGTCTTTACAGCAAACAGGTCATTGAGTCAAAAGATAGTTGTCTCCTTCCTTCCTTGTTGGATTTTTTAGTTGAGCAGTGTGCCTTTGGTACTAATAAATCATGTTGCTTTTCTCTGAAGATACATTTCCCCAAAACACAAATAAACATTTCCTTTTTCCCTTCATCAGAATGGCAGACATCCGTCTCAAGACTTCCCACCTTGGTGGAGCCTGTTGTTGGCAACGTATGGGGTCTGTTCAGATTTAGCTCAGGATTTAAGAACAAAGGTCTGCCTGCTAATCTCTTGCTGCAACTTTGATTCTTGTTTTGTGGAATTAGGAGGATAAAGCTCCTTTTATTAAAAATATCGGATGTTTAATTGAAAAATCAGTAGTTTATGGAAAAATTGGGGGAGAGGGCAAGCAAAGTCACCCATTTTAATAGTGGCAGGGAATGAAGGTGTAAAATGGGGAAGAAGAAATGTCTTTGCCACTAGGACATCTTACGTCATCTAGAAGTATTGTTTGCAAATTGCAAGGTTTGCTCAATAATAATACTCATTTAAGTTCACATTTATGGGATAACATTTATAGCTAGCATTTATAGAATACTTACTATGTGCCAGTTTCATTTAATCCTCATAAAAACTATGTAAGAGAAACATTATTACCACTTCCATTTTACTGAGTGGCAGAGAGGTAAAGTAATTTGCCCAATTCACACAACTGGTAAGTGGTAGAGACAAAATACGGTGTAGGCGAGGTCTGTTTAAGTGCTTTACTTAGATGACTGTAATTAATTTTTGTGGACTTTGAAGTTCATTTTAACATTGAAAATTTTTTGAGTGTGGGTAGTGGTTAATATGCATTTTTTATTTTATTTTCATTTAAAATCATCATGCCACTAGTTCAGTGGCATGACTCAGGGAGATGGATTAGTGGCCCATGTGACAGTGCTGTTGTGAATCTTAGAGAGTAAAGTTTGTTTGGTTCTTTGAAGTGCATGGATGAAAGGTATTCAAGTCTCTAAATACAAAGTCTTTTTGTTAATGCTTCCCATCATTCTGGCCTCTTTTCCTTTGCCAGGCATGCATAATGATCAGTGTCAGAAGGTAGGTGATACAGGAACAAATTCAATTTCTGGCTTCTTTCTATTTGATATGTTAGAGGAAAAAAATTCTCTTTCCCCTCTCTCCCCAAGCTTGCTGTATTTAAATATTACAGCACTCTACAGTGCTGTTTCTGTCAAGCTATACATCAAGGACGTTGCCTAGTTTACCTATTAGAGGTGGGTGATGAGCAGCAGTGATGAGAACGAGCTGGCTGTCACTCCACTCTCTGGTACACTTACCTTCCTTGATGGAAAATATCCCTAACTATGTGGTGCTTGCTGGGGTCACCAGCCAAGAGAACAGGGACCTATAACCATTAATCTAGATCAGCAGTTCTCAAAGTGTGATTCCTGGGCTGGCAGTGGCAGGAACTTGCTAGGAATACAAACCCTTGGCCCCACCCTAGACCCACTAAATGGGAATCAGTGGGGGTGGGCTCAGCAAAGTGCACATTCACTGCCCTCCAGATGATTCTGAAACTGAAGTTTGAGAACCACTCTTTGCCGTATGGGCGGATTGCCCCCACCCCCCCACCTCCCGCCGATTGAATCCACTTAGAGACCTGTGTCCTGTGCTGTGCTTCTGGCTGTGACTGGGGCTGCCAAACCTGAATTCCTGAGGGTTCTTTAGAAAGCTCCTGCTTCTGGTCCAGGACCATACAGGTTTGTGAACTAAGGCTTCATTACTGTGCAACAGTGAGAGTCTTGCTTCCCAAGCCTCTGGTCTCTGCCACTTTGTGCTTTAGAGGCACACTTGCTAGTGGGCCTTCACTACTTGGAGATTAGTGAACTAGCCCCTGGGCTTGCTCAGCACGCTCAGGGCTAAGGGCAGCCCTTCTGATTGTCCCTTATCCCAGGAGCTTTAAACAGCATCTAGTGAGCAGGGAGGTGATTCACCGTGATCATAGGGTAGGGACATAATTCCTAAACAAAATCTGAGGAGAGAGGATTATTCTTTCTCAATACTGATTACATAAACCCCCCACTTCAATATTTTAGTGAGTGTCTCCTAAAGGAAAACTTGAGGCAGATATAGGAAATTTTACTTGTGGATGAGACATAAGCATTTGAATAAACATGAGAAAAATATAGAAGCATGAATGTAATTGAGTGGTTGGTGTTCTGTGGCTGGTAGCTGACTCCTATTTTGCTTTACCCAATATAATTCAGCTTTTCAGTTGCTTACTTAGTTTTGCAATCTATCTTTAAAGTAGCTGTTAGTACAGTATAATCTGCTGTAATTTGGAGAAGGCAAAGATAACTGAAGCTATTTTATAAAGGACAGCAGAGCATAGTAGTTAAGAGACAAGATTGACTAACTGTTGACCTTGAATAATTACTTAAGTTCTCTGTGTTTTAAGTTTTCTCTGTAAAATGAACACTGTACAAACAGTTGTTGTGTGGATTAAATGAGATATATAAAACAGTCCCTGACCCATAACAAACAGTAAATACTGACCGATAGATTCTTTGGACTGGCCCTGATTATTATTATTACTTATTTATTTTTTTGGCCCTTATTATTTTTATTAAACTATTTTTTCCCACGTGTATTTTAAAAATCTAGATATAAATAAAGTTAAGACATTGGAATCAAGGATTGGACTTAACTTGAATGGACTCTAATAGTGTAAAGTTTCCTAATGAGTGTGTTTGCATTCTAGCTGAGACTTCTAGACATCTGATGGTTATGTTTGATAATTGGTTTATTGTGTGACTTCAGATCATTGTTGTGGTCATCAGGATAATTCAGTTCTGAAGATCTAGAATATTGGATTAACTTTATTCAACATGTTCCCTAAGAAAAAAATGGTGTTTTGGTTACATCTCTGATATGAGTTTGTTTTGAGGTCATTTTCCTTTTTTCAATTTGCGATCAGATAAAATCAAGTTAGTTAGGGGTTTTGGTTTGTTGAGTTCCAATGAGTTGGTTTTATTCCACAGGTAATCCCTAATTTAGAAACATGTTAAGTAACAGAAGTTCATTTGTCAGTTGTTTTTGTCATGGTCTTATAAACCATGTTTTCAAAGCATTACCAGGCACAGGGTAGCCCCCCAAAGCCTGTCTACCCTAAAATATGGATACACAGACCAACAGTGTTGCAGGGTCTAATCATAATGTTAGACTTTTCTGCGGGAAAATGGATTATAAATGACAACGGGATGCAAGATCACGTTTTTCTATCCTCCCAACTCCTTCTCTAAGCTGTTTGACCTTGGCTTCGTTTATAACATGAATGATTTGGATCAGTCCTATAAATTCCCTTTTTGGGAGAAGGATGGTGGACTTTGATTTCATGATAGCAGGATGTGTGAGTATTAAGCTTTGGTAGCAAGGCATAGGCTAGTTCCCAGGGTGCTTGGGTGAATGAGCCTGAGCAGTTTAGGCCCTGTGCTCAGCAGGGTCTTGGCTGTGGGCATTTAATACAGGTTCTAGAGCACCAGGTATGGGAAGGTGAGCTACCAGGAGCCTTCAGGTTCATGTGGGGCAATTAGCAACTGTATGCAGAGTATTTATATCTGTTTGAAAGTAGGGGGTTGCTTGTAGTGTCTCTTAATTTTTTTTCTAGGAGAGTTTAAATGGATGAGGGTCAGCAGTATAATCAGTTTTAAAAGCCCACTTAATTTTTTTCTTTTATTTATCTCTGTTACATATGGGCATGTATTTACATTTGATTTCAGTTAAAAGACTGTGGGCTTTTTTTTAAAGCAAACAAAATGCAAAACATTAAAGATCCTTTCCACTTCCCCTGTGTATTCTCTGTAAAAGGATCTTGATTGTTTATAGACTCCAACAAGCTTTTGGTAAAGTATATGTTTTTAAATCGTGTTGAACATGTAAAGAAAAGACAGACTTGAGCTTGTTAAAAATTCTTCCTGTCAAGTCCCATGTAGCTTTACATGTCAAACATGACTTGAAAATGGTTTTCCCAAGTGGCCATGTCTTAACAATTTATGTTCTTGAGGGAGTTCTTGGAAGGAATTAAATTCTGGGAGGTCACATTTTTCTTTCAAGTTCCATTTCCAAAGTGAAAATGAACTTCTGTTTTTTAACTTGAACTTTGAAGTGCTTTTAGAACTGTGCAGTAATTGTGTTATATGGAACTGGGCTCCCCATCTCTATAGCCAGAAATGAATCTTGACAGTTTTCTTTGTAGATGTAAAAATGAAGAGAGAAAGGGAAGAAGAGGTAAAAAAAATGCTGAGTCTGGGAAACTGTTCTACGTCACTTAAATCTTAGCTACATAAGTATCTGTTTATAGTAATGGGGCAGGACCAAATAACAATAGTGTTTTCTTTTTTTTTCTGGTTAAATATTTCCCCCCTGGGAAATCACTTTGCAAATACCTCAGACTTCCTGATTGAAAACATATGAATAACTAAAATTTAATATTTAGCATAATCAGGAAATACAGTTTTTACAGTAGAATTCTGGTCAGAGTGGCACATTTATTCACTTTTTCTTGATTATTTGGACTAATGGAGAAAAGGTAAAAGGAATAATCTAGAAATATTTTTACTATGCAAGTCCTTGAAAAGGAATATATTTTATGTTTTGAGAGTCAAAATGTAGTACTGTAAGTTGAGCTCTGGTGAAAATCTGTTTCAGAAATAATTGGAAAGTGCTCTGAATTACCTATTATGTCCCTTTTTAAAATAGTGTTTTTATTTTCCTGGGCTAGAGATAATAATTAAATATTTTAATCTTAATTTTTGAGTGGTGGATGATCTGTGGAGTAACTAGGATGGGAAAGAAAATCCTGAGGAGGAGGCAGTGATACAATTCTTTATTGACTAAGTTTTTGCAGCACCTTGGAAGGTAATACATTGTCCTTAGCGTTCAAAGATGTAACTGCGATGGGACTGTTAAACTACCTGCTTGGACTTTTCCCAATCGGCCATGGAGAATTTATTGTGATTTATTTCATGTTGTATGCTTTTTGCTCAATGATGAGCTGGTTTCATGGCCATGGAAATGAGCACTGTGGGTTGGCTAGTGTGAAAAACCTATGGACATGGCTGATCATTTAAAAATTTTAGCTGATTTAAAAAAAATTGACTTTCATCTTTTAAATATCATGTTAGTTTTGCTATTTCATGTGCTTTATTTGTTGTTTTTTCAGTTTTGAGTATTGTCTATTGACTTCTCAAGGAGAGGATTTGGCTTTTTGTCTTTCTATCCTTCCAACCCCTAGCACACATGTATACCTACCATCCCCACATCTTCCCCGTTGAGCTTACCTGTAGTTTTGTTCGGCATTCAGTGTTTACAAGATGATGGTAGCATATATAAATTTTCAGAGCAGAGCTGTGTCATCAAACATGATTACTTTCCCTTTACTATACACCTTTTGTTTTCCCTGATATTAGTAATGACCCTTTTTTGTGTGTGTGTTTATGTGTTTGTTATTACTCAACTTCAAACAACTCCATCAGTATGTTCTTTCTATGTTAAGAATTCTGTCATCTTTTTTGAAGAAGCTTCTCTCAATGCTTTCTGATCTAACCTAATCTAGATTGATTTTTCTCTCTGGCTGGTGTTTGACTGTCACTCTGTGATCTCCTGTACTATCATTATAGAGATTTCCTTTCTCTTCCGATGCCTGTCTCCTGTGACAGCGTCTCCTGGTTTCTTCATTTTGGCGGAGCGCTGCGCTGATAGCTTCCTAAGAAAAACTGCAGTACAGTCAAATTTTTTGCCTGTCTGTCTTCTCATTTGATTGATAGTTCCACTGGTAAGAAATTGTGGGTCAAAAATCCTTTACTTTTTCTAACTTGAAGGCATTACTCTTTTAGTTCTTTTAGTCTTTAGTTTCCAATGTTGGTGCTGAGCGGCCCAAGACATTCTGATTCTCGATCCTTTGTGTATAAGTTAATTTTTCTCTCTGAAAGATTTTAGGGTCAGCTCTTTAATCCCAGTATCCTGCATTTTAACATGATGTCCTTTGGGTCTGTGTGCGTGTATATTAATTTGTTGGGTACATGAAGAGCTCTTTGAATCCAGAAAATATTTTGCTTTAGTTCTGAAAAATGTTTTTGAATTAATTCTTAACTCCTTCTCCTTAATTTTTCTCTCTTTTTTTATAATTTCAGATGTTAGATCTTCTGGACTAGTCCTCAACTTTAACTTTTCCCTGTGTTTGTCCATCTAACTGTCTGGTTGTACTTTCTGAGATATTTCTTATTCTTTCTCTTGCAATCTTTCTATTGAGCCTTTCATTTCTGCTATCAGGTCTTTAATTTCCAAGGGCTCTTTTGTTGGTGGTGTTCTGCGTGTTCCTTTATATAACACCTTACTCTTAGTTCATTGATGATTCTCTCCTTTTATCTCTTTGAGAATATTGGTGAGTTTTGCAAGTTTTCTTTACCTCGAATAGTGTTTCTTCCAAGTTGTTTTTTCTGCTTTGGTCTGTAGTTTTATTTTAGTAGTTTCCTTGAAGTATCTGGTAGTCTTTGGTTGTCTATTCATTCATAAGTGGGGGAATGAAAGGCTGATGAGAATGTCAGAGAGTTTGGTCTGAGCCTGTTGACTGGGTGGGCAGATTTTATGGGGATCCCTCCTTTCAGTAATTTTAGATCCATCCTAAACTGGTCAAATTCTCCAGAGAAAACTCCTCTAATCTCTTAGCTGGAGGATAAGTTCCTGACTGTCAGTTTACAGGGAAAGAAGGCTGGGTATTTCAGCATTTAGAATGCTTAATCTCCCTGCTTTTGGTAGCTTCTCAGTTGTGCCTTGTATTCTCAAGCCAGAAACCCTCTGTTTTAACCTCTTCTGAGAATTAACCTCCAGTCTTCTGCCAGGCTGGGTGAAGGGCAGTCACTGGCAGTCTGGAGCGGGGTTGGGGGTTGTTGTAGGATTGGGGAATATAGACTGCTTAAACAATTTTCAGCTAATTCTTATTTTAGCTGTTCCTCCTTTCCCAAGAAGATCATTATCACCAATGCCTGAGCTTTGAGAAATCCTCAGTATAAATTCTGTAGGTGCTTAGCTTTCCTCTGAGCTCCTGTAGGATTGGCTTTATCAAGCATCCAGTTAGGTACTGTCCAACCTTTTTCCTACTCCAGCTTCCCCAAATTTTCTTGTTACCTCTTCTACCATTCTCTCCATCTTCTTATAACAATTCTTTTCTTACAGTTTTAGTGGGGCTTTGAGAAGGACCTAGATTTGATACTTGGGTTCAATTTACTCCCTTTTCCCAGAGCCCCTGAACACTTTTTATGTGTACGTTTTCCTGTCTTCTCCAACAGGACGCCTTTCTTCATACATCCTCAGCCTTCCCTGTCCTGTTGGGGATGCCACCATCCCTCTGGCCATCAGGCCAGAATGTGAGGGCCGGCGTGACTTTTTCATTTCCTTGCTTCCTCTGTGACATAACCAACAATTCCTGAACAAGGTCTGTCTCATTCTACAGTCATAGGACCATCATATTCCTGGAAGGACCGTAATAGCAGAGTGGATTAACAGCCCGTCCTCGTGAGCCTCAGTCCATTCTTTTTTTTTTTTTAATATAATTTATTTTATTATCATTAATTTACAATTACATGTGCAATATTACGATTATTAAACTACCCCTTCATCAGGTCCCCCCCACCAACCCCATTACAGTCACTGTCCATCAGCGTAGTGAGATGTTACCGAATCACTACTTGTCTTCTCTGAGTTGTACTGCCCTCCCCGTGCCCCCCCAACATTACATCTGCTAATCGTAATGCCCCTTTTTCCCTCTTATCCCTCCCTTCCCGCCCATTTTCCCCAGTCCCTTTCCCTTTGGTAACTATTAGGCCGTTCTTGGGTTCTGTGAGTCTGCTGCTGTTTTGTTCCTTCAGTATTTTTTCTTTGTTCTTATACTCCACATATGAGTGAAATCATTTGATACTTGTCTTTTTCGGCTTGGCTTATTTCACTGAGCATAATACCCTCTAGCTCCATCCATGTTGTTGCAAATGGTAGGATTTGTTTTCTTCTTATGGCTGAATAATATTCCATTGTGTATATGTACCACCTCTTCTTTATCCATTCATCTACTGATGGACACTTAGGTTGCTTCCATTTCTTGGCTATTGTAAATAGTGCTGCAATAAACATAGGGGTGCATCTGTCCTTTTCAAATTGGGCTGCTGCATTCTTAGGGTAAATTCCTAGGAGTGGAATTCCTGGGTCAAATGGTATTTCTATTTTGAGTTTTTTGAGGAACCTCCATACTGCTTTCCACAATGGTTGAACTAATTTGCATTCCCACCAGCAGTGTAGGAGGGTTCCCTTTTCTTCTCATCCTCGCTAACATTTGTTGTTGTTTGTGTTTTGGATGTTGGCCATCCTCACTGGTGTGAGGTGATATCTCATTGTGGTTTTAATCTGCATTTCTCTGATGATTAGCGATGTGGAGCATCTTTTCATGTGCCTGTTGGCCATCTGAATTTCTTCTTTAGAGAAGTGTCTATTCATGTCCTCTGCCCATTTCTTAATTGGATTATTTGCTTTCTGTTTGTTAAGGTACATGAGTTCTTTATATATTTTGGATGTCAACCCTTTATCAGATACGTTTTTATGAATATATTCTCCCATACTGTAGGATGTCTTTTTGTTCTACTGATGGTGTCCTTTGCTGTACAGAAGCTTTTCAGCTTGATATGGTCCCACTTGTTCATTTTTGCTTTTGTTTCCCTTGCCGGGGAGATATGTTCATGAAGAAGTCGCTCATGTTTATGTCCAAGAGATTTTTGCCTATGTTTTTTTCTAAGAGTTTATGGTTTCATGACTTACATTCAGGTCTTTGATCCACCTTGAGTTTACCTTTGTGTATGGGGTTAGACAGTAGTCCAGTTTCATTCTCTTACATGTAGCTGTCCAGTTTTCCAACACCAGCTGCTGAAGAGGCTGTCATCTCCCCATTGTATATCCAAGGCTCCTTTATCAAATATTAATTGACTGTATATGTTTGGGTTAATGTTTGGATTTTCTATTCTGTTCCACTGGTCTGTGGGTCTGTTTTGTGCCAACACCAAATTGTCTTGATTACTGTGGCTTTGTAGTAGAGCTTGAAGTCAGGGAGTGTAATTCCCTGTTTGATTCCTCCTTCTCAGGATTGCTTTGGCTATTCGGGGTCTTTTGTGGTTCCATATGAATTTTAGAATTATTTGTTCCAGTTCATTGAAGAAAGCTGTTGGTAGTTTGATAGGGATTGCGTTGAACCTATAGATTGCTTTAGGTAGTATAACCATTTTGACAATATTTATTCTTCCTAGCCAAGAGCACAGGATGCATTTCCATTTGTTGGTGTCCTCCTTAATTTCTCTTAGGAATGTCTTGTAGTTT
>JAVSCE010015270.1:0-16841 GCA_032199065.1 Smutsia gigantea
TTTACTATCTAACAGTCTAACTTAACTCTCTTGTTAAGCTATTATAAACACAGTCTTATGATTCTTTATTTCTCTCCCTTCTTATTCTTGCTCCTCCTTTCTTTATATACTAGGTGTTCTATTATGTACTCTTTTACGTTTTCTTTACTGTTTTTGTGGATAGTTGATTTTACTTTTTGCCTTTAGTTAGTATTTGGATGGTCTGCTTTCTTTGCTATGATTTTATTTTCTCTGGTGACATCTTTTTAGCCTTAGGAGTGCTTCCCTAGAGAGCAGTCCCTTTAAGATATACTGTAGAGGTGGTTTGTGGGAGGCAAATTCCCTCAACTTTTGCTTGTCTGGGAATTGTTTAATCCCTCCCTCAAACTTAAGTGATAATAATGCTGGATACAGTATTCTTGGTTCAAGGCCCTTTTGTTTCATTGCATTAATATATCATGCCATTCTCTTCTGGCCTGTAAGGTTTCTGTTGAGAAATCTGAGGATAACCTGATGGGTTTTCCTTTGTAGGTGATCTTTTTTCTCTCTCTGGCTTCTTTTAATACTCTGTCCTTGTCTTTGATCTTTGCCATTTTAATTATTATGTGTCTTGTTGTTGTCTTCCTTGGGTCCCTTGTGTTGGGAGATCTGTGGGCTTCCATGGTCTGAAAGACTATTTCCTTCCCCACATTGGGGAAGTTTTTAGCAATTATTTCTTCAAAAACACTTTCTATCCCTTTTTCTCTCTCTTTTTCTTCTGGTACTCCTATAATGTGAATATTGTTCTGTTTGGATTGATCACACAGTTCTCTTAATATTCTTTCATTCCTAGAGATCCTTTTATCTCTCTCTGCCTCAGCTTCGCTATATTCCTATTCTCTGATTTCTATTCCATTAACAGTCTCTTGCACCTCATCCAGTCTTCTCTTAAGCCTGTCGATCACTTGTCTCATTTCTGTTTTGTCTCTCCTCACTTCCTCCCTTAGCTCTTGCATATTTCTCTGTAGATCCATCAGCATGGTTATGACTTTTATTTTGAATTCTTTTTCAGGAAGATTGTTTAAATCTATCCCATCAGGCCCCTTCTCTGGGGTTGTCTGGGTGATCCTTGTCTGGACCATATTCTTGTGTCTTTTCATGGTGATAGAAGTGGTCACTGGTGGGTGCCACGTGTGTCAGCTGGAAGAACAAAGTCCCTTCCTGCTTGTTGTTCTCCTTGCCCTTCTCTGGAGCCTGAGCTGGTTTCCCGCACACCGGGAGACAGTCTCTTGGATAATGCCCTGAGCTGTCTGTGTGCGGGGTCGCCCTCAGCCTAGCCTATAGCACTGTGGGGTTTTGCAGTCTCGCTGGGTGTGTTCTGCTCCCCTTGGTGCCTTCCACACCTTGTTCCGGGTTCTGCGGCCTTTCCCGGTTAGCTGCGGGCCAGCCGGGAGGAGATTCTGTGTGGTTGCTGTGGGCGGGGCCACTCTCCTGCTGTTCCGCAGCTGTGGCAGATCTGCTAGACCCTTTGCAGCACCGGCCAGGGGTAACCAATGGCAGGCTGCTGATCTCTGTGGGAGGCTTCAGCGCAGCTGCTTTACCCAGCCGTCAGTTAGTGGGTCCAAAATTCCTCAAGATTCGCAGCCTGCTCAGCTAAGTGCACTGGGATGATTTTGTTCTGCTGTTGGGCCCTTGTCTCTTTAAGACTTTTAAAAAAGCACCCCCTTTTCTTTTGTCCTGGGATCCGGCTGTGGGGACCCGCTTGCAGTCTCTGTCTCTGATCCTGCCCTTCCGTTTCTCTAATCTCCGATACTCCATGCCATGTGTGTCTGTGCTCCCGGTGCAGATCACCAGGGCTGGTTATTTAGTGGGCCTGAACTTCCACTCCCTCCCCCCTCTGAATCTTTTCCTCCCGCTGGTGCGCTGGGGTGGGGGAGTGCTCAGGTCCCGCCAGGTCACGGGTTTGTATCTTATCTACTTCATGAGGTGCTGAGTTCTCTCAGATGTAGCTGTAGTCTGGCTGTTGTACTGTATCTTCTGGTCTCTCTTTTAAGAATAGTTGTATTTGTTGTATTTTCACAATTATATATAGTTTGGGGAGAAGATTTACGCTGCCCTGCTCACACCGCCATCTTCCCAGAGTGTGTTCTACACTACTTTTTAATATCACAGACTATTGCAGACAACATATGAACCAACCACAAAAGCAATCCTTATAGAAAAAGAATTGTTCAGCAAAACAGTAACAAATGCAAAGTTCTCAAAGCTGTACTTTCTCTAGTTTTTAAAAGGAAGTGTCAAGATGTACATTTGTAGTATGATGAGATACAATAAAAAGTATATATATTTCATTTTCTTTGTATTTTTTTCATTTATTTAAATTATCATCAATTATATCATTAGAAACCCTAAATATACTATGGAACTGCATCTTAATACACTGATTTTTTTTTAAATAAAGAAACTGGGATTTTGGTAACCATAAGCTAGCACAAATTTGCAACTTGTAACAAATTAACCATGACTTTACTGTTATTTCACCAAATGAATAAAAGTTTCAACTAAACAACTTTAGATTTTTCTCTTAATGGTTTTTTCACTCCAGATTAAATTCCCATTCCTCCTCTCCTGATATTTAGTGACTGAAAATAATTTGCAGGGGGTCTTCCTGGAAGCAGTCCAGTGCAAACAACCCAGAGAGCTATAGTTCTTCTTTAAAAACAGGCTAATTTAGGCTTAATTATCCTTTGGCTAATCCTCCTGGCTCCAAACTTATTCATTTGTACCCACAGATATATTACAGCAAAATAGAGCATTTTCTTCTTAAAAATTTATCTCCAAAACTATTTTTTCATTTGAAAACATGTTCACACCACAACGTGGTAGATTGCATTGCTGTCCCCAGTTGTTTACCGTTCTAGCCTCAGACACTCTTGTCATGGCGTCAGTGTCAGTGGAGTGAACTTTCTCATCCCTTGACTTTGGACTTGTCCATATTATTTCCCTTAGTCAGGGCCTGTGGAAAAAAATGATAAAAGACCTTTTCTGTACTTTATGTTATTCCTCTCACCCTCTTACAGCTCTGCTTTTGCCAGAAAAAGAAAAAGAAAAATACACCCTGGATAACTTAAATTCTGACATCAATTATGATTATGATCACCAACTCCAATGTGTGTGGGAGGCTTGGGGGGTTTCCCAACACCACCAAGCAATTCACTGACACCAGTTGGATATCCTGCATTTCAACTTAGCTCCGACACTACCCAGAGATAGTATGAGATCCCATAGACTGAGACTGAGGGCTTAGTCCCACAGTATTGCCTTCCAGTTCAGGCACTAATCATAAATTCAGGTTGTCATCATGCTTCTGAGTGGCTATAGATTGGACATTCCAGCGTCCCCTCCTTCCATTCAATTAATTTGCTAGAGTGACTCACAGAACTCAGAGAAACATTTTACTTACTGGATTACTGGCATATTATTTTTTAAAAACATAACTCAAAAATAGCCAGATAGAAGAGATACACAGGGCAAGGTATACGGGAAAGGTTTATGCTGAGTTTCCATGCCTTCTCCCCACGTCTTCATGTATTCACCAACCCATTGTCCATTCTTCTGGTTCTTTATGAAGGCTTCATTACATAAGCATGATTGATTAAATCATTGGTGTCGGTAAATGATTCATCCTGCAGCCCTCTCCCCTCCCTGATGTCACAGGCATGGGATTAAAAGTTCCAACCTTCTAATCACTTGGTTGGATCTCCTGGCAACCAGCTCCCATCCTTAGGTGTGGTCCAAAAGTCACCTTATTAACATAATAAGGCACTTTTATCACCCTCATCACTTAGGAAATTCCAAGGACTTTAGGAGCTCTGGCAGAAACAAAGAACAAATATGTATTTCTTATTGTAGACCACAATATCACACTGGGACAACATTACACTTATTTGTATCTTAATATCCCCTGCTGAAGTGTCTCCTACTTAACAACAAGGACTTGGTCCTACTAATCAGGTCTAGCATGGTACTTGGCACTTCATGGGCGCAATACGGATTGGAGGGAGAAAATTACTCCCATGAAACCATACAAGTGATACTTGAAAGTTGGCCATGCAATGTTTTCCTGTTCAATATGATTGTGAAAGGGATTTTAGGTTTTTTTTTTAATTAAAAATCCTTTCACTTCAAAATTATTTAGAAATCAGAGACTTGATGAAGCTCCAGGGATGCGATCATGCAGTAGTATAATTTGTAAAATTAAATGAGTTTTCAAAGTAGATTTTACACATGTTAATTAATACCATTTAAGGACTGCCTGATTTAATGAGGGACCATTGCACATTCAAAAGTATTTTAACAAGTCAGAATAATAGAAAACTGATACCAAAAATGTGAATGCAATTATCATTTGAGCATGCTTATCTAAAAGCCATAGGCATTCAGTAGTTTATTTATGCAACAAAATAAAGAAAACAGTTTTCAGTCTTTGAATTAATATAATCAGTTCTAGAAAATATAAGCATTACTATAATAAGTTAAATTTATAAAAGACAGGAAAGAAATAGGTGTATCATTCAGTGGGTTAAATATAGAATAAAATAAGCCATTTAATGGACACATGAATCTATAGGTACTATTTATTCCAGAAGTATTAATAAAGTTTAGCAAGAGCAAAAAGTACTATCTGTTTGGTAACCAGCACAGTTTATGCTTCATGAAACAGGGCATATGACCTCTCAACAGGACTTATGTTCTCCATGTCACCACACGACCCTGGCAGAATGACCCTATTCCTTAGCTCAAAGATACAGGAGCCTGCTTTCCATCTCAAGTGACAGATTTGAAGATAAAATGGTGTTTCTTAGATAGAACATTTGTCCATTGAATTTGAGGTTCTGGGTTATGATAAGAGCCCACTGGGGGCTCGAGAATTCAGATAAAGACAGAACCAAGACAAGAGAGGGTCCAGCTCACATCTCTAAGCAAGATTGTTTCTGGGAAGTTAGGAAAAGAGGGAAGTCTTGAATGTGATCACCTACTGTGGTCACTTCTTTCTTCTGAATCATTTATATTTCTTCTCTGTTACTTGAAAACAAAGTATAAATTTCTACTAACAAGTTCTTAGTCCCTAGAAAAGTGTTCTCCAAAGTGTTCTACACAAAACAATCTACATGGTAGAAAAATAAAACATTAAAGCATCTTTTTATGTATATTTTATTTTATCCTCTTTAACTCAAATATATTTTCATACATTTGTAATAAATGTGTATGTTTTATCACAATATTAAGTGTAATTTTTTAAGCAAATAAATATGTTGGAGTATGATACTATAGAACATTTTTACATAGACTATATGAACCCAAAATTTTGGAAGTAATACACAGTATAAATCTCATGGGTCCAGAAAAAAATTGTAAGATCCTTGTTTATATTTATTTTAATCTGTAAATAAGAAATACATTTAAGCTTACTGTATTTTATATGCAACTGTCACTGGAGGCCTCCCTTGATGACTCCTCTTAATCCTTTGATTCAGAAAGTCAAGTGTCCCATCTGCTATAAGATATCCTTGGAAAGACTAGGGGAGCCTGTGGCTTGTTTCTAAAACTATTTCTATACTGCAACATATTATAATCTTGGGATGTACAGATAAGTTGGCTTACAGTTCATATTATTTAGTATTAACTAAACAAACCATCACAAAAGTGGACAAGTGGCTTTCTCCCAAAAGCAAGAGGAATAACAAGAATTTGGCAGACTTACTGTCTTACCAAGCACAAGCAAAATTAAGAAACTGGCAGAGTTAGTATTCTTCTGCTCATGGCATGATCTTACCATCTGCTCCATAGCAAGGTATAAACAATGGCCATCTAAGCAGATCTGATGAAAGAGCCAGGCTTTCCAAATTATTGACAGACTATTTAATGTATGTCATAATCCATATTGCTAATTAGGAACTGTGCCCTAAATTTATACTGTACCTTGAGATATTATCTCTCTTACCCTCACTGTGTTCTTTTCTAATTTGTAAATTATATCTTTCAGAATGTACCCAATTATATATGTGTATAAATAAATATGTACAAATAAATTGTTATAATTACATTAAAGACTATGCATCAATATTTATTTTTTTATTTGGAGTGCCTGCTCAAAAACTCTCAATAGATGAGGATGCATAAATGAAAATTTGGATACTACAACTCTAGAGAACATGAAACTGTGCTTTAATGTTCTTGAAAGAGCTATTATATCAGTTAGTTACCTACATGAACCATGTAAGTGTATAACTGATAGAATATTCTATAGTCTCCATCAAGTGCTCTTTTGATTTGAACTAGAATGTTGCTTATTTACATTTGGCCACTCGGTTGTTCTGTACAGTTGAATAAGTTTTCTAGCAAACCCGACTTGCATGCATTGAAACCTACAAAAAACACAGTAATATTGACAGATATATATGAGTATAGATCTTGACCTCCAAGAAGTGACAGTTGAATATTTAGTAACAGGAAAACATAATTGAGATATCTTTAAGCAAAAACTTTTGAACATTATTCTATACATTGAGGAAATTTTTAAAGTAAAATAAAAGTAGAATTGAATTGCATTGCATCGTCAGACTACAATTGATTAGTTTTAACTTTTCATATTATTAAAAATAGAAGTTATAAAGACATATAACTTATTTCACATAAAATTAATAAGGAGTAACAAGATATTACATAGATTTGCCCTTGAAAAAATTCCAAGGCTGTTAAGTTTTTACTACCAAACAGTTAACCTGTAAAAGATAATAAAACAACGAATGATATTTTGGATTAAGTACCAAAACAATTGGCCCAGAAAATGAATTTAAAAACCGTGCTCTATTAAAGAATTGAATTTTGCCATCAAAATGAAGGTTTTCTTAGTTCAAAAGGATGTTTGTGAAGAACTGCCTCTAAGCAAATTCTGATTTTTATTTTCCTCAGTGGAAGAAGTGTTTGTTTAACAAACTAGCTTAAGGGCATGATAAAAATCTCAATAATATTTCCCAAATGTGTACAATTTCTAGACATTATTTAGGTTACCAAATCCTTTGTGGCCCACCCAAAATCTAGCCTTGCATGGTCATAAATCATTTCCATTCTGAGTGTAGGTAGTTTTTACTCCTACATGTAGCCACTCTACTCTGGTGGGAAACTTTTCATAATGTTTCCAGTGTGTGTTTTTACTGTGCATTATGTATGTATGTACTATGGGGCATGAAGTACAGTTAGGAAAAATGAAATGATGACATTCCCTTATATCAACAACCTTCTCTTGAAATGCTGGCAATTAGTACCAAAGATTACATCAACTTCATAAAATTCAGACAGTTATAGAAAAGCACAATATACAATGAGCTACATTACTGAAGGAGCCAGTCATAAGTTAGGGAGAGCAGTTAACTCTGTATGATTTAAAATTTGAGTGTTCCCTAGTGGAACAAACCCACCTTTCTTGGCACCCTTCTTTATTCAAAAACCCAAATTTGGCTACTTTGCTGCTTATTAGCACTTGATGGAGAGAGTAGGTAAAGAAAGTAAAGGAAGCAAAATTCTTATCAGTGAAAGTATCTACTAGCAATTCTCATCAGAAGCTAGATAAGAAAAGATACTGAAATATTGCGCTAAACTGAGTATGGGGTTTATCTCATTACTGATGATGACACAGTTCCTATTGTCTCAAATAATAGAAATCAAGCTTTCTCTATTAGTTATTATGTGACTATATGATTATAGAGGGAAGGCTTTATATCAATCACAATATACATGTCCGTTTGCCTCCAAAGGCATTTAAGAGGTACCATAGTCCAGAGGACGTCAGGTGAAACTGAGGGACCATGTTTGGAGGCCATGCCAGGACCCAGAGGAAAATTATTTCTGACATTGAGTACTAATCATGTTTCGAGGGCAGAATCCCTGGCAGGAGGCTCGGTCTGTCTCCAATGTCGAATGTAGAGGTCCCACCCTGGGTGGAAGACCTGTCTGCTGGCACTACCAGTACCAGTGGCAGCCTCTTGGTTCTCTCATCATGACTCCACAGCCAAGTAGACATAGAATAAACATGCCAAACACTTTTTTTTTAGAGTTCTGAGGAGTTCAACACCCCCATATCTGATCTTCCTTGCTTCATTTTCCTCCACGGTACTTAATACTACCTGCTTTATTTAGTTTTTTCTTCATTCACAGACTTTATCTTTGTATTCACGGCTGTATCTCCTGCTTCCAATACAGGGCCCAATGCATAGAAGGTGCTAAATAAATATTGGTCAAGTGACTGAAGGGGTGCCGCTGCTGTCCATCTCCCTGCCAGTGACCCCAGACACTTACCTGGGCCACACTGACATACAGGTGCCCTCAGAGCGCCCTCGCACAGTCACAGTCTGCAGGACTTAGCTGTCAGAGAACAGTGGTTGGGGACCTCCTCCCCTTCCTACTTCCCTAAATCTCACTAAAAAGGTATGGGAAAACAAAGTACAAGTTAAAGGTTCCTCCAGATGCTGTAAGTGTCTGCTTATTCTTGATCCAGACTTAATTGGTCTTAACATAAAATCACTACAAGGGAAGGGAATGAACCTTGGTACACGTTCGGTGGTCCATGGCTCCCCGCTGCCATCACTTCCGGTGCCTCACATGCAGGGCTGATGTCCATTCCAGAGTGAAGTGTTATTAGCCAAGGACACCGATGTTTAGAGAGGCTTGTTGGAGCTGGAAATTAGACCCTGTCCTGTCTCTCACTGCTCTTCCTCTCACAGTCTGCACTTCAGTTCAACTACTTACAGCTCCCAGGTTCTAAGTTCTGTTATTCTTTCCATGCTACAGAGGGAAACCAAGCCCCATGAAACTCCAGTGACTTACTCAGTACATCACAGTGGGGAGATGGGAGGGCTGAGACCCCAAACACACACTCCTAGTCACTTCACTACATGCTGCTTACTGGCTCTCACACAGAACTGGCAAAGCAGATACAACAGATACTTGGACAGCATTTTAAAATTACAAAACCTTCTCACACACATGATCCCATTCCATTTGAACAATTTCTCCTGCAGTTATTATGTTGGGCTAGGGATCAAAGTGCATAGAAAATGATTGTGCAAAAGTGCCAGGCTAATCTTTCATAGAATAAAAAGAAAAAATAGCTGAAGTAATCATGAATATTTCTTCCTTTGGTATGGACTGACAGAGGCTGGACACCATTGTGCAGCAAATGAAAACTTGTCCTTCCCCCTTTATTTGCTCTCTGCTTTTCAGTAGTTTGGCATTCCTAACTGACCAGTTTGTCTCCAAAGTTATAGGTGAAATGTAATGTAATAAGGAAACTCTTATATATATATACACTGTATCTCTACATCCCATTATACTAGGCTAGATCTAGGCTATACCAACTGCCAATGAAAGTCCTCTTTATCTTAAGACTTTTCAGCTGGTGTTTTTCATAAGCATCATCATACCTACTGTTTTGATTTGGAAATACTTTCTATGTGTAAAGTACCTACTTCTCATAGACTGGGTGCTGGCAGTGGTGGAATCAGTCCTTTCTCAAAATAACAACCCTGGAAAAAGTTCAGGTTACCCTGAAGATTAAATTAAGGCTGGAGGAAGCCCTAAGAATACTGATTCTTAGGAAAAGGAGTTCAAAATGTGCTAAAAATCTTCTCTGGGCAGCTGAAACCCATCTGCCAAAGCACAAAGCTTGAGCCAGTGCACTGCTGGGTTCTTCCCCTGAAGAAATGCAGCTGTGTTACCATCAACAGGTGCTGTTTTAGCAAATGATTTCAGTGTCTATTTCCCATGAGTCTGGGCAAGAAGTCAGTCACTCTAAGAAAGACAATGTCATGCTCACTGCAGATCTTTGTGACAAGAACAAAAAATGTATAGTTGCTCCAGGCCTCAGCGGATACCAATTAAGCTGCATTAAGGCTTCTAGGATCTGTTTCATGGACGCTGAATGTCTGAGGGAAGAGGGCACATGGTCTTAAAGGAGAGCAACTATGTGACCAAGCTATCAGGATAGGATATCAAAGAGCAAAGAGGTAGATCTTTGTTTAAAATCACTCAGGAGGTGTCTGCTGTGATATTCTTTTGCATAGGGGATGACCAGGTGACTGTTTACAGTCCCCACCCTTGCACACAGCACTCCAGTCTTTCATACTTGTAATTCCCAGAGCAAACCATCTCTCTTTGACTTTTGCATGTGCTGTTTTCTCTCTATGGAATGCTCTTTTTCACCCTTCTCCCTGCCCCTGAGTCAGGCTAACTCATCGTATGTCTTGAGATCATTTACTTCTGAAAGACTTTCAGGACCACACCTAGATTGGGGGAGGGAAATAACTCACATTTTGAATGCTAATTACTTGTTTGTCTCTGCACCAGTGGCTCTAATTGAGGGACTGTGGCAGGTTTACCATTACCTCCCCAGAGCTTAACACAGTACCTAGCATATAGTAGTAGTAATTCAACAAATAGGTAAAGGACAAATGAATAAAATAAAAGAGAAAGTGTAATTGCTCATAGCATATATTACTCTTTTTGCAACTTTTGCTAAAGAAAATAGAGAAATCAGTTGACAAGGTCCATGTAGTGGAAGCATTGATCTATCTTTTGAAGTCTAAACTTAGAGCAGTAAGCTGAGACCCCAGGCAGTTAGAGGATAATTATGCATACCAGGCAGCAATGGGGTGAAAAACAGTGAGAAGCCCAACTGGGAAATGAAAGTTGGAGAAACAGAACTAAGTTTATAGATAAAGGATGGATTCAAACTAATATAAGAAGAACTTTGGGCTCATTGTCAGGAACTTTACCAACAACAGAAATACTGTAATACATAGTTTTTAATAATGCACGTATCATCTAAATACATTTATTATTAACAGGCAGTAACTGAAATATATGTACATCTCACTCCATTATCAAAGAATTGTTTTCTGATCCTTATAAAGTGCCAAGTGTAAATGATCACATTATATTTTAACAAGAATTATCCAAACCAAGTATATTCAGCAGATAATAACTTTTTTATATGCCAGTTTCATTGCCCAGCTCTATGTAGACATTACATTGAATCACACTGACAGCTCTAGGATACAGATATAACTATTACTTAGATGTTAAATAATTTCCCCTTAGTCATTCAGTTGGTTAGTGGTAGAAGCATGATCCAAGTTTAAATATGTCTGATGCAAAGTCCACGCTCATAATCACTTCATTATACGACCTCTACCACAACTGGAATAAAGGTCATTATTTAAGTAAAATATTTAGGTAAACCTGGTAAACATGTCCTACTAAGTGGCATCAATATTTTTGTGAACCAGCCCTTATACGTACAGAACATGAACACCAAATTTGTGGTATTCAAGGGCAACGACATCTGGCTCAGACTTCTAAGCCACAAAAATAAGTGCCGAAAGTCACCTTCTGGTCACATAGGAGAGATGATCCATTTTGTTTTCACTGCTTCTTTGGCTGAGAATCTTGATTCATGCAAGTAAATTGATGCAAATCATACCCATACCCATTAAAAACTCAAGAGGTTACCTTAGGGGAGATCAAATTCTAATAATAAATGAGATTTTTTTGTTAGGGTCACTCAGAAAATGCATGTTCAGCTCCCAATTCAATTTAATATTCCTTTTAAGGTATGCCTGTGTTGATCATTCTTGGACTGATTTCTAGAAATCCTTAAAATCTGAGAAGCTGCATCTCAATGTAAAAATATTACACATCTACTCAGGATGATTATTTGGTTTTACTTAGGACTGTCAAGGATGTCACTTGCTTCCTAAAAGTGACATTGACCAAAAGAAAAACTAGATACATACATTCAAACTCACTCCTTAGTTCACCAATTAAATTTAGTAACTCTCCTAAGGAATGGCTAATATTAGATTCCAAGTTATCAGATGTTCTTTCATTTCTCATGATGTGATCTTTTTTGAGTTCTAACTGGTTACCAGTGAAGTCTGTGATTAGCTGCATATCTTGTGATCTCACTCCTTTTCTACTTCTTTCCTTTCCACAGAACTCTAAGATGAGTTAATTTCATGGAACATTGTTGAATGCAATCAGATAGAAGGATCCTTATGGGGAAAGGATTAATAATAATACCTCCTCCTATTTATATGTCAAGCCATCAAAGTCAAAAATCACCCTCATCAAAGAATACAAATTGACTACTTAAGTAGCATGCACTGTCTCATGTAACTCAAAAGCTTATAAACCAAGACTCCCCAGAGATTTATATTCTAAAACCAATAATATACAGTATTTTTTAAAACCTTATAAATCTCTCAGCTACTTTTATATAAGCCTCCTAAAGTGTTAGTATAAGACAATGAACAGAATAAATTAACTCTTTCATAGAACAAATTTAAAAATATGTTTTTAATTGTTTTTAAAATTGGTACATAAAGTGACAGAGTCACAGTGCTGTTTATATAGCTTTGTATAGGTCCATAACACTATCAAGAATACCACCTTGGTCGTAGAAGATTGCAAAAAGCATTTATATCTCTTCAACCTAAGGGCAATGTCCAAAAGTGCCCTAGAAAAGATCTTTGTCTACTAAGGAGTTCACAGAACTCTACAAGGCCAGATTAATGGATAAAGAATTTCTCAGGTGTTGACTCCCCTAGTTAGAGTTGACACTTAGAACTCACCTTCTGGTGGGAACGTTTCTTGGCAGTTCCTGAGATGCTAACAAGGGTCCTCTGTCTCCCAGAATACATCGAGAAATCTACTCCCAGGGGTTCCTGTTGCTAAAAGTAACTGTGGCCTGTAGTTCATGGCCCTATAGTCTTCAGTGACTTCCCACCTGAGACTGGTGATAACAAATGCTGAGACACCTTCTGTGTAGCAAAAGCTACATGGCCCATGCTACTCGAACTCCAGTTTGATATTGAGTGTATACCACCTTTTAAGCCTCAAATTTCAACAAGTCCATTTATATCGCTTTTAATAAGAATTAAAAAATATATATGAGTCGTGCATCTCACACATATCATAAAACTATTATATTGCCTCAAAAATGCAATTCCCCTGATGCCATCAAACACTGTCCTAAGAAGTCAAAACTTTATTGACTATACAAAACCTAATAAGCACTCTACAAGCAAATCTGGTGGTGGTTTTGCTTCACTTAATTCTCTTAATCAGGAACATGTCATGTCTGCTTGAGAGAAGAAAACTTTTCTATCTTGACTCTATACACTTGAATAACGTGCAGGCACTATGGAAACAGTCAATGAGTAAATTTATAGGCTTTTTAGTACTTGTACTGCCACCACTACCACCATGACAATGTGCCTTGAAGGATAACGGTGACGTTGCTGAGCTCATAAGTCCAAAGAAGGGCAACAGAAATGAGTTACCAAAGTCCTCTAACTGTAGGTGAATCCAATACTTGCTTTATTTGTACACCAGTTTGGTTGAAAGTGGGAGATTCCCAAAACAATACCTGAATCTGTAGGTCTCCCACCCTATACTGCCCACAACAGCTCAGAGAGAGTCTCCCAAATTACTCTCGTTAACTCCTCTTGCCGTGTCATACTGCTTGACCACTACCCACACTAAGTCAAAAATTCCCTTCAAGATAGATTGCCAGAGCACCACCAGCTGTCACAAAATTAATCATTCATTTGTATCTCACCAATGTCCTACTAGTAGAGGGATAGTAGAAGTTTGTAGAAATAGACTTTAGATATTTGGACTTTTGCTGAGTTGAGTTTATCAGATTTTGAAATTTATGCACTTCTGGCACATGTTCCTATAAATGAGCCCCCGTCTGAACATCTAATATTTCTAGCCCAGCCGAGCATATATTAAGTGAATGAATGAATGAACGATGGATTGCTAGAATCAGAGAACCAATGGGGCCTAAAACTAGGGAATGATCCTTTGCTGATGCTCTGTCTGCCTTCTATCAATCTTTATTTCATATTTCTGCCCTGCAACCTCTTTATAACATCCCCCAAACTCTCCTACAGAAAACCCCAAATCATCTCCCAAAACCCTGTAAATGCCAAGCTTTGGTTATGCCATATACTATTTATCTTCCCAGGAAATGGAAGAATCCCCCAGAGCCATATATCTGCATATACATGACAGAGGGGCAAACCTTCCAGGAGATCAATCCATGTATCTGACTGCTTTGTAAGGGATTTACTAAGTGCAAAACAAATCATTCTTGGCGCCTGACTTTTGAAACATTTCCTTTTGTGTTTAGAAAGTGCAGTCACCCGGTCACTTGCATTCTGAGACATGAAGTCTTGCAGATGGTTTAGTGTATGCTCACTAAGATGGTCTTCCCCATTAACTCCTCAGCTCTCAACACATGCTGTTCTGAGTCTGTTCTGGGCGATAATCTCATGGCCTAGCAATAGCCTAGTAGAATTAGTATTAGGTGCTTGGCTTAGCACTAAAAGATTTAGAAATATATTAACAGAAGTTCTACTAAAATGGCCCATCTGCACAGCCTGAATGTACAGGCTTTGAGAAAGAAAAAAAAAAAAAAACAGCCCACAATAAAAGAGCAGTGTTTGCAAGAGAGAAAGAAAGTTTCAGGAAGCATCTTCTGCCTGCTCTACTTTCTTGGACTTTGTATTCCTATGCTGTTTTAAGTTGAGCTTATGAGAACAGCCTTTGACTTAAAAATTGGAGGCCTGTATTTTATTGGGCAGTACTCTAAGAACTGATAAAAGAGTGAGAAATGCATGATTTGATAGAGGGGAAAGTTGAATAAAAAACAGCGGCTGGAACCAAGATCCCAGCCAACCCCTTAAGGAACTCTGGAGCTGCAGAGGTTTTCAGACTTATCCACACTGAGGCAAGAGGGCCAGGCCATTTTTCCCTTGCATCACCCCCTCTTTCAATGTGTGCTGCCCCTAGAGAGAGGGTGTAACAGTAGGCAAGGCAATAACCCTTGGCAGAGGGCAATTGCTGGGAAAGGATTTGGCTATGAGCAGACTCAGCTAATTAGGCGACATTTTGATCTCATATGTTGGCATATAAACTATGCCAACATTCCTGGCAGCTGAGGGAATGAGTGTCTTGTATCTGAAGGGAGAATCTGGGTAGCACACCACAGTGTCCACTACATCTGCCATATCTAGAATTAGAAATATGGGGGCATAATAACCAAATAAGAAGTATACTCTTCATTTTTTAAATATCATAATGATTTTCTTCCAAGCTTGACATGAGGAGAATATTATTAGAAGAAAACTGGTATCCCTGAAGATGTCACAGCTATTGACTTGAACTTTTTTTTTTTTTTTTTTTTTTTTATTTTTTAAATATATTTTATTATCATTAATTTACAATTACATGTGCAATATTACGATTATTAAACTACCCCTTCATCAGGTCCCCCCCACCAACCCCATTACAGTCACTGTCCATCAGCGTAGTGAGATGCTATAGAATCACTACTTGTCTTCTCTGAGTTGTACTGCCCTCCCCGTGCCCCCCCAACATTACATCTGCTAATCGTAATGCCCCTTTTTCCCTCTTATCCCTCCCTTCCCGCCCATTTTCCCCAGTCCCTTTCCCTTTGGTAACTATTAGTCGTTCTTGGGTTCTGTGAGTCTGCTGCTGTTTTGTTCCTTCAGTTTTTTTCTTTGTTCTTATATTCCACATATGAGTGAAATCATTTGATACTTGTCTTTTTTTTTTTTTTTTATTTCACTGAGCATAATACCCTCTAGCTCCATCCATGTTGTTTTTAAATGGTAGGATTTGTTTTCTTCTTATGGCTGAATAATATTCCATTGTGTATATAACATCTTCTTTATCCATTCATCTACTGATGGACACTTAGGTTGCTTCCATTTCTTGGCTATTGTAAATAGTGCTGCAATAAACATAGGGGTGCATCTGTCCTTTTCAAATTGGGCTGCTGCATTCTTAGGGTAAATTCCTAGGAGTGGAATTCCTGGGTCAAATGATATTCTATTTTTTGAGTTTTTGAGGAACCTCCATACTGCTCCCTGTGGTTGAACTAATTCAGTCCCACCAGCAGTGTAGGAGGGTTCCTTTCTCCCATCCTCGCCAACATTTGTTGTTGTTTGTGTTTTGGATGTTGGCCAATACTCACGTGTGAGGTGATATCTCATTGTGGTTTAATCACCATTTCTCTGATGATTAGCGATGTGGAGCATCTTTTCATGTGCCTGTTGGCCATCTGGTTCTTCTTTGGAGAAGTGTCTATTCATGTCCTCTGCCACTTCTTAATTGGATTATTTGCTTTCTGTTTGTTAAGGTGCATGAGTTCTTTATATATTTTGGATGTCAACCCTTTATCAGATACGTTTTTTATGAATATATTCTCCCATACTGTAGGATGTCTTTTGTTCTACTGATGGTGTCCTTTGCTGTACAGAAGCTTTTCAGCTTGATATAGTCCCACTTGTTCATTTTTGCTTTTGTTTCCCTTGCCCGGGGAGATATGTTCATGAAGAAGTTGCTCATGTTTATGTCAGGAGATTTTTGCCTATGTTTTTTTCTAAGAGTTTTATGGTTTCATGACTTACATTCAAGTCTTTGATCCACCTTGAGTTTACCTTTGTGTATGGGGCTAGACAGTAGTCCAGTTTCATTCTCTTACATGTAGCTGTCCAGTTTTTCCAACACCAGCTGCTGAAGAGGCTGTCATCTCCCCATTGTATATCCAAGGCACTTTTATCAAATATTAATTGACTGTATATGTTTGGGTTAATGTTTGGATTTTCTATTCTGTTCCACTGGTCTGTGGGTCTGTTTTGTGCCAATACCAAATTGTCTTGATTACCGTGGCTTTGTAGTAGAGCTTGAAGTCAGGGAGTGTAATTCCCCGGTTTATTCCTCCTTCTCAGGAT
>JAVSCE010015271.1:0-32838 GCA_032199065.1 Smutsia gigantea
ACAATATTCGCATTATAGGAGTACCAGAGGAAGAAGAGAGAGAAAAAGGGATAGAAAGTGTCTTTGAAGAAATAATTGCTGAAAACTTTACCTCACTGGGGAAGGAAGTAGTCTCGCAGTCCACCGAAGCTCATAGATCTCCCAACACAAGGGACCCAAGGAAGACAACACCAAGACACATAATAATTGAGATGGCAAAGATCAAAGATAAAGACAGGGTATTAAAGGCAGGTAGAGAGAGAAAAAAGATCACCTACAAAGGAAAACCCATCAGACTATCATCAGACTTCTCAACAGAAACCTTACAGGCCAGAAGAGAATGGCATGATATATTTAACGTTATGAAACAGAAGGGCCTCGAGCCAAGAATATTGTATCCAGCACGATTATCATTTAAATATGATGGAGGGATTAAACAATTTCCAGATAAGCGAAAGTTGAGAGAGTTTGCCTCTCATAAACCACCACTACAGGATATCTTAAATGGACTGCTCTAGATGGAAGCACACCTAAGGCTAAAAAGATGTCACCAGAGAAAAAAAATCATAGCAAAGAAAACAGACCATCCAAATACTAACTAAAGGCAAAGAATAAAACACCTATTATAGAAAGAATGGAGGAGGAGGAATAAGAAGGAGAGAAATAAAGAAACATCAGACTGTGTTTACAATAACTTAACAAGAAAGTTAAGTTAGATTGTTAGATAGTAAAGAAGCAACCCTTGAACCCTTGGTAACCATGAATCTAAAGCCAGCAATGGCAATAAGTACATACCTATCAATAATCACCTAAATGTAAATGGACTGAATGCACCAATCAAAAGACACAGAGTAACAGAATGGATAAAAAAGCAAGACCCATCTATATGCTGACTACAAGAAACTCACCTCAAATCCAAAGATATACACAGACTAAAAGTGAAGGGATGGAAAAAGATATTTCATGCAAACAGCAAAGAGAAAAAAGCAGGTGTTGCAGTACTTGTATCAGACAAAATAGACTTCAAAACGAAGAAAGTAGCAAAAGATAAAGAGGACATTACATAATGATAAAGGGGTCAGTCCAACAAGAAGATATAACCATTATAAATATATATGCACCCAACACAGGAGCGCCAGCATATATGAGACAAATACTAACAGAATTAAAGGAGGAAATAGACAGCAATGCATTCATCTTAGGAGACTTCAACACACCGCTCACTCCAGAGGACAGATCAACCAGACAGAAAATAAGTAAAGACACAGAGGCACTGAACAACACACTAGAACAGATTGACCTAACAGACATCTACAGAACTCTATACCCAAAAGCAACAGGACACACATTCTTCTCAAGTGCACATGGAACATTTTCCAGAATAGACCACATACTAGGCCACAGAAAGAACCTCAGTAATTTCAAAAATATTGAAATCCTACCAACCAACTTCTCAGATCACCAAGGTATAAAACTAGAAATAAATTTAGAAAGAAATCAAAAAGGCTCACAAATACATGGAGACTTAACAACATTCTAATTAATCAATGGGTTAACGACCAAATCAAAACAGAAATCAAAGAATATATGGAGACTAATGACAACAACAACACAAAGCCACAACTTCTGTGGGACGCAGCAAAGGCAGTTCTAAGAGGAAGTATATTGCAATCCAGGCCTATTTAAAGAAGGAAGAACATTCCCAAATGAATAGTCTAAAGACACAATTACTGAAATTGGAAAAAGAAGAACAAATGAGGCCCAAAGTCACCAGAAGGAGGGACATAATAAAAGATTTGAGAAGAAATAAATAAAATTGAGAAGAATAAAAGAATAGAAAAAATCAATAAAACCAAGAGCTGGTTCTTTGAAAAAATAAACAAAATAGATAAACCCCTAGCCAGACTCATTAAGAGAAAAAGAATATACACACATAAACAGAATCAGAAAAGACAAAGGAAAAATCACGACAGACCCCACAGAAATACAAAGAATTAGAAGAGAATATTATGAGAATCTATATGCTAACAAGCTGGAAAACATAGAAGAAATGGACAACTTCTTAGAAAAATACAACCTTCCAAGACTGACCAATCAAGAAACAGAAAAACTAAACAGACCAATCACCAGTGACGAAATCGAATTGGTAATCAAAAAACTACCCAAGAACAAAACCCCTGGGCCTCATGGATTCACCTCTGAATTCTACCAGACATATAGAGAAGAAATAACACCCATTCTCCTTAAAGTTTACCAAAAAATAGAAGAGGAGGGAATACTTCCAAACTCATTCCATGAAGCCAGCATCACTTTAATACCAAAACCTGGAAAAGACCTCACCAAAAAGAAAATTACAGACCAATAGCCCTGATGAACATAGATGCAAAAATACTCAACAAAATATTAGCAAACCGAATTCAAAAATACATCAAGAGGATCATACACCATGATCAAGTGGGATTCATCCCAGGGATGCAAGGATGGTACAACATTCGAAAATCCATCAACATCATCTACCACATCAACAAAAAGAAGAACAAAAACCACATGATCATCTCCATAGATGCTGGAAAAGCATTTGACAAAATTCAGCATCCATTCCTGATTAAAACTCTCAACAAAATGGGTATAGACGGCAAGTACCTCAACATCATAAAGGCTATATATGACAAACCCACAGCTAACATCATACTTAACGGCGAGACGCTGAAAGCTTTTCATCTAAGATGGGGAACAAGACAGGGATGCCCACTCTCTCCACTGTTATTCAACATAGTACTAGAGGTCCTAGCCATGGCAATCAGACAAAACAAAGACATACAAGGCATCCAGATTGGTAAAGAAGAAGTCAAACTGTCACTATTTGCAGATGACATGATACTGTACATAAAAAACCCTAAAGATTCCATTCCAAAACTACTAGAACTAATATCTGAATTCAGCAAAGGTGCAGGATACAAAATTAACACACAGAAATCTGTTGCTTTCCTATACACTAACGATGAACTAACAAAGAGAAATCAGAAAAACAATTCCATTCACAATTGCATCAAAAAGAATAAAATACCTAGGAATAAACCTAACGAAGGAAGTGAAAGACCTGTACTCTGACAACTACAAGACACTCCTAAGAGAAATTAAAGAGGACACTAACAAATGGAAATGCGTCCCATGCTCTTGGCTAGGAAGAATCAATATTGTCAAAATGGCTATACTACCTAAAGCAATCTACAGATTCAATGCAATCCCTATCAAACTACCAACAGCTTTCTTCAATGAACTGGAACAAATAATTTTAAAATTCATATGGAACCACAAAAGACCCCGAATAGCCAAAGCAATCCTGAGAAGGAGGAATAAAACAGGGGAAATTACGCTCCCTGACTTCAAGCTCTACTACAAAGCCACAGTAATCAAGACAATTTGGTATTGGCACAAAAACAGACCCACAGACCAGTGGAACAGAATAGAAAATCCAAACATTAACCCAAACATATACAGTCAATTAATATTTGATAAAAGTGCATTGGATATACAATGGGGAAATGATAGCCTCTTCAGCAGCTGGTGTTGGAAAAACTGGACAGCTACATGTAAGAGAATGAAACTGTACTACTGTCTAGCCCCATACACAAAGGTAAACTCAAGGTGGATCAAAGACTTGAATGTAAGTCATGAAACCATAAAACTCTTAGAAAAAAACATAGGCAAAAATCTCTTGGACATAAACATGAGCACTTCTTCATGAACATATCTCCCTGGGCAAGGGAAACAAAAGCAAAAATGAACAAGTGGGACTATATCAAGCTGAAAGCTTCTGTACAGCAAAGGACACCATCAGTAGAACAAAAAGACATCCTACAGTATGGGAGAATATATTCATAAAAACGTATCTGATAAAGGGTTGACATCCAAAATATATAAAGAACTCATGCACCTTAACAAACAGAAAGCAAATAATCCAATTAAGAAATGGGCAGAGGACATGAATAGACACTTCTCCAAAGAAGAAATTCAGATGGCCAACAGGCACATGAAAAGATGCTCCACATCGCTAATCATCAGAGAAATGCAGATTAAAACCACAATGAGATATCACCTCACACCAGTGAGGATGGCCAACATTCAAAACACAAACAACAACAAATGTTGGCGAGGATGTGGAGAAAAGGGAACCCTCCTACACTGCTGGTGGGAATGCAAATTAGTTCAACCATTGTGGAAAGCAGTATGGAGGTTCCTCAAAAAACTCAAAATAGAAATACCATTTGACCCAGGAATTCCACTCCTAGGAATTTACCCTAAGAATGCAGCAGCCCAATTTGAAAGGACAGATGCACCCCTATGTTTATTGCAGCACTATTTACAATAGCCAAGAAATGGAAGCAACCTAAGTGTCCATCAGTAGATGAATGGATAAAGAAGAGGTGGTACATATACACAATGGAATATTATTCAGCCATAAGAAGAAAAGAAATGCTACCATTTGCAACAACATGGATGGAGCTAGAGGGTATTATGCTCAGTGAAATAAGCCAAGCCGAAAAAGACAAGTATCAAATGATTTCACTCATATGTGGAGTATAAGAACAAAGAAAAAATACTGAAGGAACAAAACAGCAGCAGACTCACAGAACCCAAGAACGGACTAATAGTTACCAAAGGGAAAGGGACTGGGGAAAATGGGCGGGAAGGGAGGGATTAGAGGGAAAAAAGGGCATTACGATTAGTAGATATAATGTTGGGGGTGCACGGGGAGGGCAGTACAACTCAGAAGACAAGTAGTGATTCTATAGCATCTCACTACGCTGATGGACAGTGACTGTAATGGGGTTGGTGGGGGGGACCTGATGAAGGGGTAGTTTAATAACCGTAATATTGCACATGTAATTGTAGATTAATGATAATAGAATAAATTATATTTAAAAAAAGAAAAGAAAAAGAAAGCCACGGTGTCTCAGATTATCTGAAATGAGGCCAGAGAATGCTCACCGTGTCCAAGATGAGACAGATTGTGGGGGTGACAGTTTCCTGCAGTTCCCCAGCTCATTTATGAATGTATGAATGTTGAAAAGTATAGGTTATTCTCTGGGTAACCAGGAAAATTCCTAAGAGTTTTCTGGAGTTCCAATTTGTAGGAAGAGAAGCAATATAATTACCCTAAAAACATTTGCTCCCAAGTTCCTTCAATAGAAGGACTGAAAGGCTGATTTCACCAGAAAATTTTATTTCTCCACATCTAATGATTTATGTATGTAACTTTTCATGTTTAGGACCTTCTGGTGTTGGAGTAAATGAACTGAGGGGACAACTCTTCGAACTTAATCCAAACCCCTTTCACAGTGCTGTGCGACGTGTGTTTAGTTTTTCTTTCATAGCAGTTCATGTTCTGGTAAAACTTTTTGTATCTTTGCAGACGCACTGATCTCACTTATGTCATACCATCTCTGTTGTAAAAACATAAGACACAAGGGATAGTCCTCAATATTTATGACTATGTTTCTCTTAATAGAGGGAACTGATTTACTGGCATCTAGCTAGCTAGACTTTTAAAAGGTGACTTTTTTCTATTTCTTAATGATAGTTCCTTTCAGGAAAGCTAGTATTTATGAATGTAAAACTCATATTTATAACAGCTAACATTCATTCAGTACTTACCATCTTCCCCGCACTGTGCTTGGCTCTTCAAATGCCTTATATATTTTTTAATTAAAAATTTTTAATATATGCACATATAATTTTATATGAATCTGTGAGTGGAAATAAATCTATGGTAGGATGAGTGAGTAGGTACTTCCTGTTCTCAAGGCAAGAGATAGGAACTTAGGTAAACCCCTGCAAGTCTATCCTTGAGTTATGTATGAACTCATAGACTTTATCCTCCATGTAAAATATAGTCCAATAGAAGCCAAGGAGAAGGGGCCAATTTAGGCTTATATTAACATAATTTGCTATAACCTGAGAGCTACAGTGTTTTACTGTAATTTTTTTCAGTACAAAGCTGTAGAAGTAGCCTGACTGTAGGAACTCTAAGGATCTGTAGAGAGGCTTGCATAAAGAAAAACCAAAAATGACCCCCAGATGACATTTTCTTTTTGAGCCTCTTGAATGTTCACAACTTCTTTTATTATTTATGGCCTGTTTCAAGCTCCTACTTGTTCACGTCCATGTACTGATATCATCAGGCATTGACCTATTTTATCCTCAGACTTCGTGAGATGCAAATGCACAAACTTTTTATGAATAATGGGAATTTGTTGTAATGCAGGTTAAGGGACTAGTAGCTTTCCAGTATACAGTACATGGGACACAGGTTGGAACTGTGTCTTATTCATCTTTGTGTTCTAAGAACCTAATATGATAGCTAGAACATAGGCACTCAGTACACATTAGTTGAATAAATGAGTGAGCAGACAATGACTCATTTCAAGGTATTCTTTGAACTCCTATGTTCTATACCAGGTGCTATTTAAATTGAAGAATCTATAATCAACATGGTCATATCAAAGAACTGGGTGAATCCAGACTCCATGAATCTTCCTCTTCTGGAGATCTCTTAAACTAATCAGCCATCTCACTTGGATATTAATGTATCTGGGCAAGACTGCAGACTGTCATGAACTTTCTCCATTTAAAATCTGAGACACTCTTGTGTGGTAGAAACCATTAAGTCCAGGATGAGTCAGAACGCCTTGGTTCTTGTTGTCAGCTTGGCTTTTCATTAGTCTGACGTACATGAGCGAGCCAGTTATTCTCTAAAGTTGTTGGTTACTTATCAGTAAACTACGGATAACAACATTTCACCTAGCTATGAGTGTAAAGAATGACATGAGATCTCAGGAAGTGTACTATCCAAACATAAGATATTGCTGGAATTGCTCCTCAGGGTCCTTTGGGCATCTTAGGGCTCACTCAAAATTCACCAGTGCCTGTTTTGAAGTAAGAGTGGGTATTCCCTTAGGGCCTCACTATCTTGGTTTAATACCTAATTCATTCTTTTCCACACCATTAATATTTAATAACGGTTTAGAATTAACTGATTTTTTATATGAGAACTTCTACTTCCTTCTCACCAATTCAAGCTCCCTCTTTTTGGTTCTAGCATTTTATTTACTTATCTGTTTACTCAGTTATTTATTTTGATTGGACATTTTTACCTAAATGCATAATAAATCAAAACATATTGAAGAGTCTAAAACCTTTTTAAAAATTCCATTTTTTGATAGACACTACTCATTCCAAAAAGAGTGATGAAATGGATGGGCGTGAGTATCACTATGTGTCAAAGGAAACATTTGAAAGCCTCATGTATAGTCACGGGTAAGCTAGACAGGTAATCAGAACCTGATTCTCAACCCTGTTTGTTTAACATTCCAAATAGATTCCCTATTTTTATGCATTATTCAAAGCTTCTTGGGGTAATTCCTCTTGTTTCTGAAGAGTTAAGAAAGGAAATGTAATGTAAATTAATATACTAGTACACCAACTCATTGGGTTCAAAGAGGGAGAGGAACTGCATTACAGATTTTAGAGAATTTGGAGAAGTAGTTAAGTCCTAGATCTCCTAATGTTTTTTCTCCTGTCAAATATCCACTAATTGTTTCACTAATTTTGCTAGCAAAGTCCACAAATTTAGATTCTATTTTGTTGGAGTTTATCTTCATGCTACTACCCCTAATATTTTACTTGTAGAAAGAGTTCTTGTTTTCCTTGTGCCACCCTTGCAGGATGCTCGAGTATGGTGAGTACAAAGGCCACTTGTATGGCACCAGTGTGGATGCTGTTAAAGCAGTCCTTGATGACGGAAAGATCTGTGTCATGGACTTAGAGCCTCAGGTGGGTCTGTGGTGGAATATTTAGTTTCTCCAAAATAATGAATGAATGTCATCTATTTTGTGCATATGCTGTAGGTGGTAGTTGAGATATTTCACTCTGTTAGCACTTTAAGGATAAGACTACCTACCACCATACCTAAGGGTCAGAATCTTAAACAAGGGATCAATTGCCAATATCTTGTCTTTCAGAAGGGAGAATTGCTTCTTAGACACAAAAACAGAACTGACAGCATGGCCACAAAGAAATGTTAGAATCTTATTTTTACCTTAATTTCAAAGGCATCATGGCAACTTGTGGAGGGAATAAGATGATGCTTTATACGAGAGGTGAGGAGGAACCTCACTATTGATGCTGTCTTATCTATAGCTACCTCCATGAGACCATATGAGGCATTAGCAAGTTAAAGTAAGATAAAGAACATGCAATGTGTAGCTCCAATTTTTATGATACTTGTATTTTCTTTGTGTTTTCAGCAGTTATTTTAAAATATACCGTGTGTGCTAAAGAGGATCAGAACAAGATATTTGTTCTTACTTGGGTCAAAACTGGTGTCAGTGTGAAGATGTCAGTAGCATCCAAGTGAGATAGTAAGAGGAAACAGATGTGAGGGTGAAATCTGACCTAATCTTTTATCCTTGTCTTTTATCCTTTGTTTTTATCCTTGTCTTGTGAGATTATGTATAGAATCCTATTGTCAGATTTCGGTAAGGGTGTCATGGCTAGTAAGAGGAAGAGACAGGATTTGAACTGAATTTTTATTCTAGAGCCTCCATCTCTTAATTATTAAAGGTTTTTTTTTTTAGAGATGAGGACTTGAGGGTACTTGAGAATATAATCTGGCTAAAAATAATAATCTGGCTTGTTTTTGGTCTTAGAAATTTTGAGAACATTCATTTTGACTCTAGGAAATTAAGATTTCTGTTTTTAAATGTGCATTTATTTTTCTGTGCAGGGTATTCAAGCAGCTAGAACCCATGAACTGAAGCCCTATGTCATATTTATAAAGCCATCTAACATGAGTGGTATGAAGCAATCTCGGAAAAATGCCAAGATAATTACAGACTATTTTGTGGATATGGAATTCAAGGTAAGGATAAATGTATTGTTTTTTTTTCCTAGTCAAAAATCAGTGTATTGTTTCCATTGCATCCCTGTGTGAAGGAATATAATTTCTGTTTCTAAGGAATAATACCTCTATCATTTATCCTTTTTATTGGACATCATTTATAGATATTAAAATCAAGTTTAATAAATGCTATGATGCTACTCTTATGTTTTTTCTTTTTTCAAGTCAAGCCTAAAAGAAACCCAAGCCACAGTTTGCAAAGCCACACAGAAATTGGGTGTGTGCAAGCCTGATATATTTAAAATGTATTATTGATCTTATGAAAACACTTGAGAGTTTACTTTAAAAATGTTCTAGTGAATGCATCTTATCTGTAATATGAGGTATCTTTTTTTATTAAGGTATTATCAATATACACTTTTATAAAGGTTTCACAAGAAAAACAATGTGCTTACAACATTCACCGATATTATCGAGTCCCCCCCATACCCCATTGCAGTCGCTGTCCATCAGTGTAGTAAGATGCCACAGAGTCACTACTTGTCTCTAAGAGGTATCTTTATATATACATTTTTTAACACAAAAGATGTTATTTAATGATTATGGTAATGATAGAGGGGCCAAGCCAGGCAGGATTAATCAGTGAACACTTCCTAGTATAGGTGACTTCATTTCCAGTGTTATATTTTTTTTTCATTAAATCCACCCTAAATATTTAAGTTATAATATACATTCAGCAAGATGTATAAATCCTAAGTGTACAGCTCAATGAACTTTTACATGCACCCAACTGTCACCTATCAAGATATTGTATTCACTTATTTTGTGTATGATAAAAAATACATAAAATATAAACCTTACCATGTTAAGCATTTTTAACTATACGGTTCAGTAGTGTTAAGTATATTCACATTGTGAAACAGATTTCCAGAACATTAGTTTCATCTTGCAAAATTGAAACATATGGAACACTTCATGAATTTGCATATCATCCTTGCATAGGGGCCACACTAATCTCTGTATGGTTACAAATTTTAGTATGTGTACTGCAGAGGTGGACACAAGGTATTTTTTATATTATTCTTTATCTGTCATTTTTATCTTCATATTTTTTCAATGACTACTCTTAGAAAAGTCTTATTTCAGTTTGCATTTCAGACAGTGGAGTCCATGGAGATATTCTCTGTGTCTTACAGAAATTTAAGATTGTGTTCTCATTTATATGACAATCTAAACAAATTGACAAAATTGTTTCTGAATCATGTATATGGTCACCTTGTAAAGAAGTACTGCCACGAGATTTCGGTGCCTACATTTGTATTTGTGTTTATGATTGCATTGGCAACAAGTTGTACGCTTTAATGGTTGTGGACAAATAAGAAAATAACAGCAATGAATTTAATGCATTAGTACCAACGGAGGGCCAAATGACCTTCACTGAATGAACATTTCATAATAGTATAGACAGTATTATAGGTAAATTAAGTCATGGAGCACAGGGTAAATTAGGTATGCCTAATTCATAGACATTATCGTTGTGTTGAAAGTGGCCATTTTGTTTCTGCAAAATAATGTCATTCTTATCAGATTAATGTTCATTTGAAATTTGTGTGTTACTTACATTTAACTGGTAATTTTTGTTTTTTTGTTGTTGTTGCATATGGTCTGAGGGCTTCAAGTGTTTAGGTAATAGAATAAGAAAATTTAAGTCCAAACGGGAAGTTGAAGGTATTGATCTGTTTACCAACCATTATTCAATTTTGCAAAATCTTGATCAGAGAGCCATTAAGTACAACTAAAGATAGAAATACAAGCTTTGTGGTTCAGAATATATTTATTTGATCTGTTTTTACATATAGCTTTGCATTGAATGTAACAGCAAAACAAACTGAGAACCATTTCTATTCTTCTTCTTCAGTCTGTGCTATCCATATTTTTCCATTTCTCCTGAAGGATGAAGATCTACAAGAGATGGAGGATTTAGCTCAAAAAATGGAGACTCAGTTTGGCCAGTTTTTTGATCACATGATTGTGAATGACAACTTGCAAGATGCAAGTGCTCAGTTGTTGTCTGAAGTTCAGAAGGCTCAGGAGGCGCCTCAGTGGGTACCAGCAACAGGGGTCACCTCTGCTACTGAGTCTTAGGAGGCCTCCTGCATAATGTTGGCGTTTAACAATGTTTACCTGTTTCAGAGCTCTGGAATAACAGATGTAACCTAAAACAGCAGCATTTGCCCCATTATAATGTGTGCAACTTTAAAAATGCTGCAATTCATTGATTAATCCTAGCTGAAAAAACATTATATTATATAGTTACACAGAGTTACCTATTTGGCTTTTAGGGGAAAAAAATGTTTTCCTTAATCTCATATGCAGCAATGGTAGGAAAGTGAACAATGTTAAGTCAGTAAGTATTGAGAACCTTTCAAAGATTTCATACAATCTTTGCATGATTCAGATAAAAACAGCTTTCCTAAATAAAATAAGTAGCATTTCAGAAACAATTTTGTCTTGCGAAATTTGTTCTATCAAAATGGCTTTTACAAAGGTGCCTTCTTGACTAATTCAGCAAGAAAGAACGGTTAATACACGTTTTATATTTAACATCAAAACCTACAAACTGCACTGCCCTCATCAGTACACGTCAGGATGCAACGAAAAATTATTATTCTGATTAGAGCTGTAACAATCATTAATTTTCCTAAAAGCCTACTCTACATTTATGCTTAAATTAGGAAAGATTAAGGGAGACTTTCAACCTAGAGACCAGTATCTGAGAAAACCACAAGATGAAGAGTTATTCCATGAGGTCTCATTTTTCCTTCTTCTCTAGGTCTGAGACTTCTGTTGTGCCCAAGTCACGAGTCCCCGAGAGACCACTAAGGAGCCGATTCCGATGCAAACACAAAAGGGTCATTTATTTCAAGCTCGAGCTCGGACCCACAACCTTCACCGACGCAGCGGGTCAGGAATGTGAGCCCTGAGCTCAGGGTAGGCAAGGTTTTTAAGCATTACAAGGTGCAGGGAGAGGGGGGCTCTAACTTGGACATTTTCCATGGGTTAAGTCTGGCTGGCACCCAGCTGCCAGCTGATGTATCATGTAAGGTATTTTATCTTTAAGGGACAGGAGAGCCCGGACCTTGAGTGTCTGGACCTTGAGGTCGTTGCTAGGGAATTATCTGGGGTGAGGGTTACTGGAACAAACAATGAGTGGTTTTTCCAGTAACTGGAACAAAGTTTTCTTAGAACTAGGTGGGGGCTGAGGCTTCTTTAAGATGGCCTTTTTTTTAAATAGAGTTTCTCTTGCTCTCACACTTCCAGTCGCTCTTCCTGCCTCTTCTTTATCTTCAGCATCATTCTTTAATGTTCTCCATACCCACATCATCCCTCCAATCTTAATTACAAATCAGTGCATGCTTCAAAATATTTGTAACTCTTTTACTTAAAGTATCTTTCAAAAAACCCCAAAGAAAATTAAGTCATTTTTAATGATACTTAATGTGAGCCTGGATTTCATTTTATGTTGTGTTTCGTTGAGAAAAAGGTTTCTCAGACTTGATTTACAGTTGTCAAATGGAGGGTAAGCAACTGGCCAAAGTTTGGTAACTGCCTCTATCTCACACACATACACACGCGCAACTGGCGAAAATATTGGTTGTTTGTATCAACACACACCCATCCAAGCGAAACGTTGGGCTTGGAGAGCAAACGCGCGGGTCCCGCATTCTGACACCTTGGGCTTGGCGGAGCGAAGGCGGGCGGAGACCTGGCCCTGGGGACCGCGGCCTAGGCTGGCGCCCAGAAGCCCCCGCCTCCCGCAGTCCCGGAGGCCGCGGCGGCGCGGGGAGTGAGGTTCCGGCCGGCGGCAGTTCCGCCGAGGAGGCTCCGCGGGGAGGTCGCCATGAAGGCCGGCTCGGTAGTGAGGCTGGGGGAGGACCACCCGGTGAGCGGCGAGGGGGTGCGTCCGCTAGAAGTGGTCGGGGAAGAAGGGTGCTGCCGTGACGCGGCCGCCACCCCTGGAGGTGGGGAGGCGACGCCAACAGGTTGGGAGAAGGGGACAACTCGGCTCGCCGTGCGTGCTCATCCGCCTCCTCGGCGCTCACAGGACTGGATTGGGGCGGGGACGGGATGTTCCTCCTGAGGCCGGACCCGAACTGCAGCCGGGCGGCTGGGCCCTGCATGCGCAGGTTGCGCTGAGGACGCCTCACTGCGGTGCGGCTCCCGCCCCTGCGGCTTCCCGGGCTGTCAGGCGCCGCCTACAGCCTCCTCCCGAGGGCGTTTAGCTGTGGGGAACCAGTTTGCCAGCGGAGCCTTTAATCGTGGTCTTTCTTCTACACGACCCTCAAACAACCGCAACCACTAGGAGGCCACGGGGAAAAATCGTGACTGCTCCATAGGCCTGCTGGAGTCTCTCTTCCTGGGCACGTCAGCCCGACTCCAGTGTCCCTTTTCTGCAGGGCTAGACTGGAAAGACAGCAGCACTGCGCGATTCTAGCCGCTTCCGCTGCGCCCGGGGTGGGCCGGAGCTGGAGCCGCCGGTGCGACGCAGGCGGATGACGCATTCCACCTGCGCCCCCGGCCGGCCGGGTGGGTGTGAGCCGCTGGAGTCCGGGGGGAGCGAGGGGGCAGCGAGATCTGGGCGCGGGGTGTGAGCGCTTTGCGCCGGGGAGCTGGACTTTAGACGGAATGGGAAAGAAGCAGGTGGTAAGCGAGCCTTAGTTACTTCTGAGTTATTAGGATTTTGTGTTTAGTTGAGGCGTCCCTGTTTTGAGGAGCTTAAAGGTTGGGTTTCCGAATGGGTGATACATCATCGTTGCGGGACTTTTGAATTGTGGAGTAACCGTGTGAACTGAGGTCTTGTGTGAAACGCGATCCGTAGTATCTCTATAACAATAGCGCCTTCTCATGTGATTATAGTTCTTTTCCACTTGTCATTTTGGCTGCTGGGTAGTATTTAAACAGCTTACCTTGTCCTAATCTGGTAGCATTTGTATTCATACACTATTTGAACGACGGATTGCTAAATGGGACAGTTGTAGAACAAATTAGAAGAGTGTAAAATTGTACCCTTTTAAATCAAATGTCCTCTGCAAGCAGCAAGAGAGACTTGGAACATTAAACTGATTTTTAGGCATTTATTAGTTTTTATTTGGAAAGAATGCTCATCTGTGATCTCTCTGAGCTGCAAAAAACTTTTCTTATCCATGTAAAGTAGCATTTGCAAGGTAGAAAGGAAAAAAACCCACTCTGCTTTAAAATGTATTCAGGGTGATCTTTAAAAAAAAATGTTACAGTGTGGCGTAAAACCGCCATTGGCTTTTCATCTAATTAAAACAAAATCTAGACTACTTACTTCCCTTGGTCTTCAAGATCTTAATTTGGTTTCTGCCTATCGCTCCTTGGTAACTGTACTACAGCCTTACTGGCCTTGCTCCCCCGCCTGGCCCCATAACACTACAATCTGAACTAAAAGCCTTTGTATTTGCTTCCCTGTGGCTCCTTTCTTATTCAGGTCCCAGCGCAGATGCCTCAGAGTTTTCTATAACTAAAGCAGCACTCCACCTCCGTCATTTATTACCACGTGTGTGGGTGTATTTTTAAAATATTATCTTCTAATACTTAACCACTACAATGTGAGTTACATAAAAGCAGCGTTTCTCTTTTGCTCATTAAAGTATCCCTAGTGCTTTAGGATAAGGCAAGCTGTTTTAATACCTCTTAGGTTTTACTTGATGAACAGGATTATAAAAAGATTTAAAATACAGGAAGTAAAGATAGTCTAAGACTAATTACAAACAATTTTCTGTTCCCCATAGCGTCCTCCACGAGCCCTTCCACCTGCACCAAGGTAAAAATAATTTGCCGTAATTTTTTGAGTTTTAAAAATGCAAAATGAATGAGAAAAAATTGACTAGTACCATAGAGAATTTAAAATAATTCAGAGACTTCATGAAAGTTTTAGAAAAAATTTCCCTAAAAGTTTAAAGGTAAAAAATCCTTGAATCATAGGCTAAGTTTTAATTAAATGTTCTGTTTCAAAGCCTGAATGTCAACATTTATTGTCTTGTTTATCAGAATTCCAATCCTCAGAATGTAAGCTGATTTTAATCAGTGACAAAATAAGAGTTCTTAATCTGGTTAATCCACTTTATTAATAGACAGTAGGTTCAGAAAATATTGGGGTTATTTTGTTAGTCTTATTTAACAGCTTGTTGCTTATAAGAAAAGCTAATTTATAAGCTAGCTGACTGTGAAAGCTAATTTTATTTTAAATTTGTAATGACTTTAGTTTTCAGTCTGATATTATAATAGGTTTGTTATTAATAGAGTTTCTTCTTTGTGTCTTTGTCATGAATAAATTTGGTCGGTGTCATGTAAAGTGCTGTTCAAGGTGAGTTAGTTCACTATTAATGTAAAACTTCATAATATAATACTTGGTGTTCAAAAATTAGTTGGATTCCTTAATGTTTCTCCTAAAATTAAATCTGAATGTATAATTTATACTACAATATTCTTTTATTAAAATAATTTCCTATGACTGCCATTTTTTATTTTATATTTTGTTTTCACCTTGTTTTTTTAATTGAAATATGGTTGCTTCACAATATTGGTTTCAAGTGTACAACATAGTGATTTGACAGTTACCTACATTGTTAAATGCTCACCCTAATGAGTGTGGTTGCAATCTGTCAACATAGAAAGATTTTACAGTATTATTGACTATATTCTCTATGCTGTACTTTCATGTACTAATTTATATTATAATTGATGTTTTTGTGCCTCTATCCCCTTCACCTATTTCACATGTCCACCCCAACCCCTCCCCCATGGTAACCACCAGTCTCTTTTTTGTGTTTATGTGACTGCCAATTTTTAAATGAAGATTGATAAATAACACTAGTTCTGTGGTTGGTTTGACTTTACAAATAAATATAAAAGCACTCATCCTTGACTGGAGTCACTCAGAATGTAACTGTTGACTACATCTTCCTTTGTTTCCTTTAGTTAGGATAGACTCAGTTATGCTATACTAACCCTCAAATCTCAGTGACTTACAGGGTTTAAGTCACTTTGGCCCCGAAACGACACAGATCACTTCTACTCCCAGTGTATTGGCCAGAACCAGTCGTAGGCACACCTGAGTGCGAGGGGGCTGGGAAATGTAGGGGGTCAGATGATTGGTGAGTCCACTTTCTATGTTACTGTTTCTAACATTACTGATCAGCAGTGAGCTCCTGGCACCACACTATGGACTGTCTTTGACTTTGTCAATTTCTTGACTTCTTCCCTAATGTGTAGAAATTGGCTGGACCTAAAAAGGGAGGGAAAAGTCCCTGTTATCTGCATTGAATTTTAGGCAGCCTTTTCTGTTGTTCTCTTTGTTTTATAGGTGATATTCCACTTAATCGTCCTAAGAAAAAGAAGCCCAGAACAAAAAACACACTAGGTAAGAAGTTGTTCTCTGTTGTGTAGGATCACAGATTTTTCCAGTCCCTCAGGCATGATAAACATCACAGATCAGGAGAGGGAAGGCCTCTGCCGTCCCAAGTCACTGCTCTGTTGAGGGCAGAAGCAAGGTCAGTTTGAAGCAGTGGGATTCCTGGTGGTAGGGAGGGAGAAGGCAGTGGGCCGGCCGAAGAGTGTTAGAAGCATTCACGGAATAAAGGGCTGTGCACCAGAACTCTTATTTCCATAACATTCTTGGATCCTTTGAGGTCTTTTATCCCTAGAGAGCGTAAACTGTCTTAAGCTCTGATTGGTTCCAGACCCTCGAACAGGATACTAGATTTAGAGACACAAAGTTCTTGGATCTCACATTTTGGTCAGAGAATCTCTACATTAGACCCTGAGTCTGAAGGCAGGACCACATCACCCATGTGTTAAAGCTGCAGTAACGAGCAAGTTCTATGAACTCCTTTTTGTCATAGTTATCCACTAATAATCCTGGGTGTTCAGTTAGTAACTCACAGTTTCTGTTCATGGGACTCCCTACTCTCCAAGTCAGTCTGGCTTGAAACCTCAAAGTCACCTCTAACTGGTCCCTTCATTTTACTTGCTGCCCCTTACAAGCTTCTATGGTATCTTTTATCTCTCTTGCCCTTTTTCATTTTCACTGTCACAACGGTAGTTAGTTTAGCTCCTTTCCTCTTCTCACCTGAGCTATTGGGGTTGCCTCCAGCATTGCTCTGTGCTTCTAGCTTTCTTCTCCCGTCAGTCCTGCCCACCAGTGCTGGATGAGCTTAAAGCTTGTAGCTGATCACACCTTACACTTGGTCAGAAACTTATATTGGCCTATTATTGTCTAACAAATGGAGGAATGGATGGTGGAGCAAAAGAAAGAAATGGAGATGACACAAGAAATAGAGAAAGACACAAACAGCAAAAAAGGAAAAGAGATGCAAAGAGACTAGATTCACAAAGATACTGAAATGCCAGACTTTAAAAATATCCTCACAACTAAAAATAAACATGTACATATAAACTTAGAAAGGTCACAGATAGAGGATGCAATAGACAGATTTGGGGAAGCAGGGGGACAGATCTGTTCCAGCCACCAGTGCTTCCTTTTTGTAAAAAAGGGGAAAAAAATTACATGCTTTAGATGAAAAAAAGGATATATTCCAGGCTTTCATTAAAATTGTTAAGTGTTAAATGTTGACACATGTTTTTACTTAGAGTTTTGAAGTCATTATTTTTTATATGGTTATGCTCATCTCGTTTTAATGCAGTTTGATAAAAGAAGAATTCTGTTTTGGGGAAATAATGTCCTCTTTTTGTCTTATTGGGAGACACTCATAATAAACACTGAAAGCTGTTTTACGATTAGGTCATGTGTTTGTTGCCAGTGAGAGAAGTATTGCATTTTCATACTTTGTACATATTTTGTTCCTGGAAAAGTCTTTATAAATAAAAATCATTTATGATGAATAGTTCATTTTATGTTTAAAAGTTTTTTGAGGGAGTAGCATTTCTGACTAAAGTATGATTTTAAACATGACAGTAAGCAGCACATACAAAGATACTTAATTTTTAATGATACCACTATATAATATTATGTTCCAAGTATATATAAATCAATTACATATTGTATAAAATTTTAAATTGGTACAATATGCAGTGTGCATTGAACATATGCAGTGTACAGAGTTCTTATTATATCATAGTTTTAGCCAGTAGATAATGCTTGCAATAAAGATATTTTAACCGAACCCTGGCTTTATACCTGTTTCATATTTCAGACATCAAAATTATGTTAATTTGAAGCCTTAAGATGTGAAAATATCTATCTGTATGTAGAGACAGTAAAAAATTTTGAGTTCTGCTAGTATTGATTTGATACACCAAGCACTAAATTTATTGTAATTCATGATGTGATATAAATGTAGGTTAAGACACAATTCTTACAGGCAAAGATGTAAAAACAGTTAATCACTATTTAGGAAACATTCCAGTTCCCTTTCTTCCCATCTTTTGAAGACTCAGTGATCTCTGCTCAAGTTGTCCCATTTTTTTTTCTTTTTTTTGTTTTTGTTTTGAGGTTGTTCCATTTTTTTTGCCACTGTTTTCCTGTAGGTAGTGCTTCTTCAGAAGGCCTTGTTCAGACTGCTGTCCACAGGCCATCTGAGGACAGTGAGCTGCCAACTGAAGAACCCATAGCGCTGCCAGAAGCTCCTGCGCAAAGGAGACAGAAGGCGGTGAGGCTACATCCTGGTATGTGAAGAGACCAAGGTTAGATGGTGATAGCAGTTGTGATTGGGGGTGGGAGGGTATGATGAAACACCTGTCTGTTCCTATTTTTTCCCCACCCATCCCTTTTTTTTTTTCGTGCTTAAAATTTTCATCACTAAAGTAACTTAAGAGGTTAAGCCAGGGACACTTTAAGAGTGTCTCTTGATCATGTATCTGTAGATTATGAAGGAAGGTATACAAAATCAGGACTAAAACAGAAAATTTAGATATTGGTGTGTGTAAGAATTTATTATATGATGAAATGGACATTTCAAGTTAGGAAAGGATAGAGACAGTGTTAATAATATAATGGAACAACAGCCAACATTTATTGAGTCTTGCTATGTTTCAGGCACTAGTTGCAAGGTAAGTAATATACTGTATCATTTATTTTGCCTATCAAATTGGCAGTGCTTTTTTAAAATTGTAAAATGCAAAAGTTAGTTATAAAAGTGTTGGTGAGAAATGGGTACACTTGTACACTGCTGATAGGAACACAAAGTGATATAGGCTGTCCTAACTTCTAGGAAGAGAAGCAACAATAGCTGTAATAATTAGAGGATGTTAACTGCAACATTATTTATAGGAGTACAAATTGGTAATAACCAAATAACTATCAACTTGATACTGGCTAAATAAATCATGTTTTATACATTTAATAGAAACCAAGTAGGCATTTAAAGCATTGTTAAAATGTAATAGTGACATAGAAAACCATCAGTAATAAACTGTTGAGTCATCATACATGTATAAACTAGTGTGTATCAAAGGATCCCATTTTGTAAAATACGTTGTATTAATTTCCTAGGGCAGCCATAACAAATTATCACAAACGGAATGACTTAAAACAACAGAAATTTATTCTCTGACAGTTCTGGAGCACAGAAGCCTGAAATCAAGGTGTAGGTGGGGCCGTGGTCCTTCGGAAGGCTCTAGGGAAGAATCCATACTCGACTCTTCCAGCTTCTGATGGTTATTGGCAATCCTTGGTGTTCTTTGGCTGTGGCAGCAGAGCTCCATTCTGTGGCTCCACCTTCACATTTTTTGCTGTTTCTGTGGCCAAACTTCACTCTTCTTATAAGGATACCAGTCACTGCATTTTGGGCCCATCCTAATTAAGACCTTATCTTAATTTGACTATATCAGCAAAGACCCTATTTCTAAATAGTGTGATTCAGAGGTACTGAGGGTTAGGGCTTGAACATCTCTCTCTCTCGGGGGATACATTTCACCCTAGAACATATGCAACCTAGAACACTGTGAGTGTGTTTGTGTGTGTATATATATATATATATGTTTATATGTGTGTTAATTCCATTAACAAGAATGGAAACACATAGCAAAGTGTTAACAGTGATAGGTTTTTTTGGAAAGGGAGGTTAGGGATCTTTATTATCTTCCTTTCTTCATTTTTGTTTTACTTTTTATATTCAGCATGTGTGATGTTTATAATAACTAGAAAGACAGTGGGGTTTGTAAAACAAAGGGAAAGAATGAAGATGGGAGATTAGTTCTCTCATTGACGTCGGCCCCTATGAAAAATTTATTAAAAAATAATTTTCCTGACTAATTACTTGTCCTCTTAAAAAACAGCAGGTCCTGATTGGGTGGAAGAATTAAAGGTCTGGAGGGCAGGAACTGAAAAGGTCAAAAGAATGCAATACAGTTTTGAGAGGCAAGTTGAAGTGGGATACCGCAGTGCTTGGGGACACTATTTATGAGGAGAAAAGAGGAAAAATGAGAAAAGAAGTGATGCTCAGACAGCTTTACCTACTGCATGACTTATGTCATTCCTGGCAGTGAATATTGTTGAATTAAAACTGCTCATAGTAATTCAGTTAGGACACAGATTTGAAAATCAAGGTGGATTCCAATATCTATTTTTTTATTTGTGAAAAAATGTATTTACAGAAATGACTTAATCGTTTTTAGAAAATTCAAGACCAAATAAGTTCTGGGCCAAAGAGCACCTGTCACAGCTATTCCAGAATGTACCCCACTGTGCAGATCCAACTTTCTAAATTTCTGGGCTTTTAATTTTGTTTGTTGTTTTGTTCAGTATAATTTTGATAGGCTCTACTGCTTGTGTATTTCCAGCCTGGGCTGTAAATATTTAGACTTCTAGGGACTTTAAGGGCATTCCAGAAAGCCACTGGCAGTATTTCTAGATCTGAGTAGCTAGCAGCTTAGAGGCCTCCAGTGACTCATTTAAACTTAATACCGTGCGTGCAGTTAAGAGTTAACACAGCAGGCCCGAAGCTGCTGTCCTTAGAAAGGCCTACTTACCAGGGGGCTTCTTCACTGATGTCCGGAAAGTGGCTGGTAAACAGTTCCCTACACTGATACAAAACTTTCCCTGATTTATGAGGGTGATTTACTGTGTATTTGTGTACACAGTATGATTTATGCTGAACACTTACTTTTCTTCTGGGAATCGAATCTGGGCATGTGCTAGGCAGAGGGTGCCTATGTGACAACCCCAGTAAAAGTCTAGGGTACTGTGTCTCTGATGAGCTTCCCCGTCACAAGAAGCTGAAAGAATGTGTCAGATAAGTTGTCACAACTTAGTGCTGGAGGAATTAGCAAATCCTATGGACCCCATTGATAGAGGACTCTTGGGAGCTTGTGCCTGGTTTTCCTTGGACTTTGCTCCATGTGCTTTTTCCAGTTTTGCTTCATGCCCTTTCACTGTAATTGTGAGAGTGCAAAATTTTGTGAGTATAATGACTTCTGAGTCCTGTGAGTCCTTTGAATAAATCACCAGACCTAGAGGTAACCTTGGGGGTCTCCCCAGCCCTCTAGGTGCTGAATTACTTATTTTTTTCCCATATTGTTTGGCATTGCAATTTCAAATTTTTTGTTGAGTGTTTAGAGATACAATTTTTTTTAATAAAAATTTGTAAGATAGTAAAAATTTTGGTTCAATTAAAATTCTTAAAATTCTCTTGTCTTACAAAAGTCTTAACACATTTCTTTTAACATTATGGTAATTTGAGTATTTAATCTACTTTATTTCTAGAATTGGAGACTTCCTTCACCCAAAAGAGGACATCCAGTCCATCTTTATTACAAAATGAAAATGGTATCGATATGGAGCCAGTGAAGGAGGCAGTTATTCAAAAACCTCGAAGGAAGACAAAGTAAGAATTTATTAGTCCTTCTGAATATTCTTCAGGAATACTCTATTACTTAATTTGGAGCTCCCAAATAGTAGCTTTTGATTAAGTCTTATTAAATACTAGTACTTTATTGTAAGTATTTAATATAATATTATACTAAATATATACTTATTGTATTATATTGTTAGGCTAAGTATAAATATCATTAAGTACTCTATAAGTAGGATTACAAAAATATCAATGAAACCAATCTAATAAATTTGAGGAGTAAACAACTGAGAAAAGTACAATATCATATTTTTAAAATCTTGGAGCTGTCTCTATAAAAGAGAAATACAAATATAAGATACTATGTAAGTAGCAAAAAATTAGATATTAAAGATATTAAAAATAAAAGAATATTAATAGAACAGGCTATTATGATTTACTTATTTATGTTAACAGAATTCAAGTTATGGTTTTTTCAGCAAAAATAAAAATGTATTTTAGCATAGGAACTTAAGTCTTAGATAAAATAGAATGGCATGTGTTAAAGAAGTAAACTGGAAGTTCCGTAACACTTGATTGCATTTGGAGATGACCCTACAAATAGTGATCAGTACTTATAGAGAATGATATAATGTTAAGTCTGGGAATTATCTTAAAAATCTAGTTCAGTCACGTCATTTTCCAGATGAGAAAACTGAGGTCCACAGAAATATATGTGACTTGCAGCACATAATGGTTAATAACAGATGCATTTGAGTAAAAATCAGATTTCCAGCTCTAAAGTCTGGGTCTCTTTCCTAGGTACCTCCTTACATGGGTCTATAAAAATTGAGTAATAATCCCTGTTACTTATATTTTCCCTGATTACAGGAAAACCCAGCCAGCAGAATTACAGTATGCCAATGAACTAGGAGTAGAAGATGAAGACATAATTACTGATGAGCAAAGTAGTCCAGAGCAACAGTCTATATTCACTGCACCCACTGGCATTAGCCAGCCTGTAGGCAAAGTGTTTGTGGAAAAAAGCCGTAAGTAGTTTCTTGTTTTGGAGCATAGGTTCTATAAGAATTATACAAGGATATCCTTTGACCTAGGAATTATACTTCTGGAAATTTGAGTTAAGGAAGTAAGATAAAAATTTATTCACAAAGCTAACCATCACACTGTTAACAGATGAGAGCAAAAAACTGGAAACTGTCTAAATGTGAAACAGGAGGGATATGATTTCAGTAATTATGGTGTATCTATCCAGTAAAATCTGCACAATTAAAAAGTATTTAGGGAGAAATTTTCATTTCATGGAAAGATTCAAATGAAAATAAACACACACACATATGTAGTTTGATCTCAACTATAGAAAAATGCATAGGACCAAAGACAAGAAGGAAATATGCCAGAATATGAATGCTGGTTGTTTATGTGAGTTGTGGGATTATGTATAATTTAAAAATCTCCTTGTGTCCCCACCCATTTCTTAATTTGTTGTACTTTACTAGTTTTCTGCAATTGGTAGTGGTGTTGGTGATAGAGCAGGTAATGATATAAATTCTATAATTAAAAATAAATGGGAGAAAATAGATGATGTTATTACCCTATTCAAAGGAAAAGAAGGGACGCGAACTCCACTGTCCAAGCAGGTTTATTGCTAAACCTGAGAGGGACCTCTCTGTTCTGGAGAGCAGAACAAAGAAGGCATCTCTTACAGGCTGAGAGGCTTTTTAAGGCCAGGTTTTTTGGTAGGCCTTTGAGGGAATGGGTCAGGGAAAAGGTGGGCTTGTGGCTTGCAGACGTGTCCTCCGGAAAATGCTTGTAGCCTAAGATGAAACCTAGGTCTCTCTGAGGTGGTGGATGGGTGTATTCAAAACGGTGGTACTCCTGTCCAGGCTCTATCACATATTAAGTAAGAAATACAACATTATAGCTATATAGTCTTTTGGAAAACAGTCTGACATTATATAGCATGTATTGGTTATAAGACTGCAGTGATTAAGGAAGCCTACTGAAAGAATGGTCATGACTATACGCTGCTCCCATAGATATGCTGTCAACATGCTGCTTAAAGAACTCATATGAAACACAAATAGATTAGTCCAAAAATTTAAAATTTAGATTCTACATAAGTTGTTTTGGAATTCTGATTCTATAAGATTCCATCTAAGGTATCTTGGAGTTCGTGGCCAGTGAGAAGCCTGTGATTCAGGGCCTCACAGTTTGTTGATGGCAGAATTTGGACTCACGCTGAGGTTTGATGACTTCTAGTCAGGTGCTTTTACTACTACACTGTGTAGCTATTTGGCTTACTCCACTCTGTTTTTAAGCAGTATTACTTAACCCTCATTTTTATTCTTGATTCCAGTAGCACCGAAACTTCCTAGAGAAATGGCCATAAATAGACCAGTTGTCTGCCTGGAGGTTGTCTTTTCATAGGGAAAATTAGGTGTCTCACCTCTGTCTTTCATCCTCCAAAATACGGGGTAGCCAGAATCGGCAAGGCTGATCGAAATGGAACCCCTCCTGCTGCCTGAGGGCCATTTGTGGCTTGGTAGAGACAGGGAATATACAGCGACAGAGAAGGAGCCTATTCATCAACAGTGAAAGGATAAAGCTCTGCTCAGTGTTGCAGTGCTGACACATGACCTGACACTCTTCACAGGAGCCTTCTTTTTTTTTTTATTAAGCTATTGTGGATACACAATCTTATGAAGGTTTCACTTGAAAAAACAGGGTGGTTACTACATTTACCCATATTATCAAGTCCCCACCCATACCCCAATGCAGTCATTGTCCATCAGTGTAGTAAGATGCCACAGGTTCAATATTTGCCTTCTTTGTGCTACACTGTTTTCCCGTGATCCCCCACACCATGTGTACTAAACATAATACCCCCACAATCCCCTTCTCCCACCGTCCCCATCTGCCCTCCCTCACCCCTCCCCTTTGGTAACCACTAGTTCCTTCTTGGAGTCTCCAAGTCTGCTGCTATTTTGTTCCTTCAGTTTTGCTTCGTTGTTATACTCCACAAACAAGGGAAATCATTTGGCACTTGTCTTTCTCCGCCTGGCTTATTTCACTGAGCATAATATCCTCCAGATCCATCCATGTTGTTGCAAATGGTAGAATTTGTTTCTTATGGCTGAATAGTATGCCATTGTGTATACATGCCACATCTTCTTTATCCATTCATCTACTGATGGACACTTAGGTTGCTTCCAGATCTTGGCTATTGTAAAAAGTGGCTGTGATATGGACTTCCGGGAAGATGGCGGTGTGAGCAGGGTGGCAGAAATCTCCTCCCAACACTATATTTATCTAAGAAAACACAGAAAATACATCTATTCCTAAAAGAGAGACAAGAATACACAGGAAAGCGCACAGCGTGCAGCTACACCCGAGAGGACTCGGCACCCCAAGAGGCGGGTAAGATACGGAGCGGCGACCCAGCGGGACCCGAGCACTCCCCCACCCAAGCGCACCGGCGGGAGGAGAGGATTCAGAGCCGGGAGGGAGTGGAAGTACACCCCGCGAAGTAGCCACCCCCGGTGATCTGCACGGGGAGTGCTGACCCACATCGCGCAGTGCAGTGGAGATTGGAGAGACAGAGCGGCAGGATCTGAGCGGGGAATGCACCAGGGTGCTTGCAGCCGGCTCCCGGGAAGGAAAAAAAAAAGCGCGCGCTTTCTTCAGCGGTCTTAAAGAGACAGGAGCCCAGCGGAGGAGCCGGATCGCCCCAGCACACTCAGCCCAGCAGGCTGGGAGTCCTGGGAGTTTCAGACGCCTTAGCTGGCGACTGAGGAAGCGTAGCCATACTTAACACTTCTCACTGAGATCAACAGCCTCCTACTCGTTCCCACCCCTGCCAGAGCGATAAAGGGCCCTGTGGAGCGGCACAGTCACAGCTGTGGAATAGTGGGGCAATAGCACCACCTAGAGCATTCCCACAGAATCTACGTCCGGTGGGCATTTTTTTTTGTTTTTTTTGTTTCTGTTTTGTTTTTGTTTTTTCTTTTCTTTTTTCTTTTTGTCTTTCTTTCTTTTTTTTTTCTTTTTTTTTCTTCTCTTATTAAAGTCTTAAAGAGCCCAGCTGACATACGTGGCAACTATCAGTGACCAAATTATACAGCCATGAAAAGACAGAGGAATATGGTTCAGACCAAAATCAACCAGACAACCCCAGAGAGGGAGTCTGAAGGGATGGAAATGCACAGCCTCCCTGAAAAAGAATTCAGAATAAAAGTCATAACCATGCTGATGGACCTACAGAGAAATGTGCAAGAGCTGAGGGAGGAAGTGAGGGAACTGAGGAAAGACAATACAGAAATCAGACAAGCGATCGACGGGCTTAACAGCAGAATGGATGAGATGAGAGAGACTGTTAATGGAATAGAAAACAGAGAACAGGAGTACAGAGCAGCTGAGGCAGAGAGAGATAAAAGGATTTCTAGGAATGAAAGAATATTAAGAGAACTGTGTGACCAATCCAAACGGAAAAATATTCGCATTATAGGAGTACCAGAGGAAGAAGAGAGAGAAAAAGGGATAGAAAGTGTCTTTGAAGAAAAAATTGCTGAAAACTTTCCCTCGCTGGGGAAGGATATACTCTCGCAGTCCACGGAAGACCACAGATCTCCGAACACAAGGGACCCAAGGAAGACAAACACCAAGACACATAATAATTAAGATGCCAAAGATCAAAGATAAAGACAGAGTATTAAAGGCAGCTAGAGAGAGAAAAAAGATCACCTACAAAGGAAAAACCATCAGACTATCATCAGACTTCTCAACAGAAACCTTACAGGCCAGAAGAGAATGGCATCATATATTTAACGTTATGAAACAGAAGGGCCTCGAACCAAGAATATTGTATCCAGCACGATTATCATTTAAATATGATGGAGGGATGAAACAATTTCCAGATAAACGAAAGTTAAGAGAGTTTGCCTCTCATAAACCACCACTACAGGATATCTTAAATGGACTGCTCTAGAGAGAAGCACACCTAAGGCTAAAAAGATGTCACCAAAGAAAAAAAAATCATAGCAAAGAAAGCAGACCATCCAAATACTAACTAAAGGCAAAGAATAAAACACCTATTATAGAAAGAATGGAGGAGGAGGAATAAGAAGGGAGAGAAAGAAAGAAACATAGACTGTGTTTACAATAACTTAACAAGAAAGTTAAGTTAGATTGTTAGATAGCAAAGAAGCAACCCTTGAACCCTTGGTAACCATGAATCTAAAGCCAGCAATGGCAATAAGTACATACCTATCAATAATCACCCTAAATGTAAATGGACTGAATGCACCAATCAAAAGACACAGAGTAACAGAATGGATAAAAAGCAAGACCCATCTATATGCTGCCTACAAGAAACTCACCTCAAATCCAAAGATATACACAGACTAAAAGTGAAGGGATGGAAAAAGATATTTCATGCAAACAACAAAGAGATAAAAGCAGGTGTTGCAGTACTTGTATCAGACAAAATAGACTTCAAAACGAAGAAAGTAGCAAAAGATAAAGAAGGACATTACATAATGATAAAGGGGTCAGTCCAACAAGAAGATATAACCATTATAAATATATATGCACCCAACACAGGAGCGCCAGCATATGTGAGACAAATACTAACAGAATTAAAGGAGGAAATAGACAGCAATGCATTCATCTTAGGAGACTTCAACACACCACTCACTCCAGAGGACAGATCAACCAGACAGAAAATAAGTAAAGACACAGAGGCACTGAACAACACACTAGAACAGATGGACCTAACGGACATCTACTGAACTCTACACCCAAAAGCAACAGGATACACATTCTTCTCAAGTGCACATGGAATATTTTCCAGAATAGACCACATACTAGGCCACAGAAAGAACCTCAGTAATTTCAAAAATATTGAAATCCTACCAACCAACTTCTCAGATCACCAAGGTATAAAACTAGAAATAAATTTTAGAAAGAAATCAAAAAGGCTCACAAATACATGGAGACTTAACAACACTCTCCTAATTAATCAATGGGTTAACGACCAAATCAAAACAGAAATCAAAGAATATATGGAGACTAATGACAACAACAACACAAAGCCACAACTTCTGTGGGACGCAGCAAAGGCAGTTCTAAGAGGAAAGTATATTGCAATCCAGGCCTATTTAAAGAAGGAAGAACATTCCCAAATGAATAGTCTAAAGACACAATTACTGAAATTGGAAAAAGAAGAACAAATGAGGCCCAAAGTCACCAGAAGGAGGGACATAATAAAGATTAGAGAAGAAATAAATAAAATTGAGAAGAATAAAACAATAGAAAAAATCAATAAAACCAAGAGCTGGTTCTTTGAAAAAATAAACAAAATAGATAAACCCTAGCCAGACTCATTAAGAGAAAAAGAGAATCTACACACATAAACACAATCAGAAATGAGAAAGGAAAAATCACGACGGACCCCACAGAAATACAAAGAATCATAAGAGAATATTATGAGAATCTATATGCTAACAAGCTGGAAAACATAGAAGAAATGGACAACTTCTTAGAAAAATACAACCTTCCAAGACTGACCAAGCAAGAAACAGAAAAACTAAACAGACCAATCACCAGTGACGAAATCGAATTGATAATCAAAAAACTACCCAAGAACAAAACCCCCGGGCCTGATGGATTCACCTCTGAATTCTACCAGACATATAGAGAAGAAATAACACCGATTCTCCTTAAAGTTTTCCAAAAAATAGAAGAGGAGGGAATACTTCCAAACTCATTCTATGAAGCCAGCATCACTCTAATACCAAAACCGGGCAAAGACCTCACCAAAAAAGAAAATTACAGACCAATATCCCTGATGAACGTAGATGCAAAAATACTCAACAAAATATTAGCAAACCGAATTCAAAAATACATCAAGAGGATCATACACCATGATCAAGTGGGATTCATCCCAGGGATGCAAGGATGGTACAACATTCGAAAATCCATCAACATCATCCACCACATCAACAAAAGAAGAACAAAAACCACATGATCATCTCCATAGATGCTGAAAAAGCATTTGACAAAATTCAGCATCCATTCCTGATTAAAACTCTCAACAAAATGGGTATAGAGGGCAAGTACCTCAACATCATAAAGGCTATATATGACAAACCCACAGCTAACATCATACTTAACGGCGAGACGCTGAAAGCTTTTCATCTAAGATCGGGAACAAGACAAGGATGCCCACTCTCTCCACTGTTATTCAACATAGTACTGGAGGTCCTAGCCACAGCAATCAGACAAAACAAAGACATACAAGGCATCCACATTGGTAAAGAAGAAGTCAAATTGTCACTATTTGCAGATGACATGATACTGTACATAAAAAACCCTAAAGATTCCATTCCAAAACTACTAGAACTAATATCTGAATTCAGCAAAGTTGCAGGATACAAAATTAACACACAGAAATCTGTTGCTTTCCTATACACTAATGATGAACTAACAGAAAGAGAAATCAGAAAAACAATTCCATTCACAATTGCATCAAAAAGAATAAAATACCTAGGAATAAACCTAACGAAGGAAGTGAAAGACCTGTACTCTGAAAACTACAAGACACTCCTAAGAGAAATTAAAGAGGACACTAACAAATGGAAATGCATCCCATGCTCTTGGCTAGGAAGAATAAATATTGTCAAAATGGCTATACTACCTAAAGCAATCTACAGATTCAATGCAATCCCTATCAAACTACCAACATCTTTCTTCAATGAACTGGAACAAATAATTCTAAAATTCATATGGAACCACAAAAGACCCCGAATAGCCAAAGCAATCCTGAGAAGGAGGAATAAAACAGGGGGAATTATATCCCTGACTTCAAGCTCTACGACAAAGCCACAGTAATCAAGACAATTTGGTATTGGCACAAAAACAGACCCACAGACCAGTGGAACAGAATAGAAAATCCGAACATTAACCCTAACATATACAGTCAATTAATATTTGATAAAAGTGCCTTGGATATACAATGGGGAGAAGACAGCCTCTTCAGCGGCTGGTGTTGGAAAAACTGGACAGCTACATGTAAGAGAATGAAACTGGACTACTGTCTAGCCCCATACACAAAGGTAAACTCAAGGTGGATCAAAGACTTGAATGTAAGTCATGAAACCATAAAACTCTTAGAAAAAAACATAGGCAAAAATCTCTTGGACATAAACATGAGCAACTTCTTCATGAACATATCTCCCCGGGCAAGGGAAACAAAAGCAAAAATGAACAAGTGGGACTATATCAAGCTGAAAAGCTTCTGTACAGCAAAGGACACCATCAGTAGAACAAAAAGACATCCTACAGTATGGGAGAATATATTCATAAAAAACGTATCTGATAAAGGGTTGACATCCAAAATATATAAAGAACTCATGCACCTTAACAAACAGAAAGCAAATAATCCAATTAAGAAATGGGCAGAGGACATGAATAGACACTTCTCCAAAGAAGAAATTCAGATGGCCAACAGGCACATGAAAAGATGCTCCACATCGCTAATCATCAGAGAAATGCAGATTAAAACCACAATGAGATATCACCTCACACCAGTGAGGATGGCCAACATCCAAAACACAAACAACAACAAATGTTGGCGAGGATGTGGAGAAAAGGGAACCCTCCTACACTGCTGGTGGGACTGCAAATTAGTTCAACCATTGTGGAAAGCAGTATGGAGGTTCCTCAAAAAACTCAAAATAGAAATAGCATTTGACCCAGGAATTCCACTCCTAGGAATTTACCCTAAGAATGCAGCAGCCCAATTTGAAAAAGACAGATGCACCCCTATGTTTATTGCAGCACTATTTACAATAGCCAAGAAATGGAAGCAACCTAAGTGTCCATCAGTAGATGAATGGATAAAGAAGATGTGGTACATATACACAATGGAATATTATTCAGCCATAAGAAGAAAACAAATCCTACCATTTGCAACAACATGGATGGAGCTAGAGGGTATTATGCTCAGTGAAATAAGCCAACCCGAAAAAGACAAGTATCAAATGATTTCACTCATATGTGGAGTATAAGAACAAAGAAAAATACTGAAGGAACAAAACAGCAGCAGACTCACAGAACCCAAGAACGGACTAATAGTTACCAAAGGGAAAGGGACTGGGGAAAATGGGCGGGAAGGGAGGGATAAGAGGGAAAAAGGGGCATTACGATTAGCAGATGTAATGTGGGGGGGGCACGGGGAGGTCAGTACAAGTCAGAGAAGACAAGGAGTGATTCTATAGCATCTCACTACGCTGATGGACAGTGACTGTAATGGGGTTGGTGGGGGGGACCTGATGAAGGGGTAGTTTAATAATCGTAATATTGCACATGTAATTGTAAATTAATGATAATAAAATAAATTATATTAAAAAAATAATAAAATAAATGTAAAAAAAAAGTGGCTGTGATAAACATAGGGGTGCATATGTCTTTTTGAATCTGAGAAGTTGTATTCTTTGGGTAAATTCCAAGGAGTGGGATTCCCGGGTCAAATGGTATTTCTATTTTGAGATTTTTGAGGAACCTCCATATTGCTTTCCACAATGGTTGAACTAGCTTACATTCCCACAAGCAGTGTACGAGGGTTCCCCTTTCTCCGCATCCTCGCCAGCATTTGTTGTTCTTAGTCTTTTGGATGGTGGCCATCCTTACTGGTGTGAGGTGATATCGCATTGTGGTTTTAATTTGCATTTCCCTGATGATTAGTGATGTGGAGCATCTTTTCATGTCTATTGGCCATCTGAATTTCTTCTTTGGAGAACTGTCTCTTCATATCCTCTGCCAATTTTTAATCGGGTTATTTGCTTTTTGGGTGTTGACGTGTGTAAGTTCTTTATATATTTTGGATGTTAAGCCCTTGTTGGATATGTCATTTACAAATATATTCTCCCATACTGTAGTATGCCTCTTTGTTCTGTTGATGGTGTCCTTTGCCGTACAGAAACTTTTTAGTTGGATGTAGTTCCATGAGTTCATTTTTGCTTTTGCTTCCCTTGCTCAAGGAGATGCGTTCAGGAAGAAGTCGCTCATGCTTATTTATATTCAGGAGATTTTTGCCTATGTTGTCTTCTAAGAGTTTTATGGTTTCATGACTTACATTCAGCTCTTTGATCCATTTCGAGTTTACTTTTGTGTATGGGGTTAAACAATAATCCAGTTTCATTCTCATGCATGTAGCTGTCCAGTTTAGCCAACACCAACTGTTGAAGGGGCTGTCATTTTCCCATTGTATGTCCATGGCTCCTTTATCGTATATTAATTGACCATATATGTTTGGGTTAATGTCTGTACTCTCTATTCTGTTCCACTGGTCTGTGGGTCTGTTCTTGTGCCAGTACCAAATTGTCTTGATTACTGTGGCTTTGTAGTAGAGCTTGAAGTTGGGGAGCATAATCCTCCCAGCTTTATTCTTCCATCTCAGGATTGCTTTGGCTATTCGGGGTCATCTGTGGTTCCTTATGGTTTTTAGAACAATTTTCTCTAGTTCGTTGAAGAATGCTTTTGGTATTTTGATAGGAATTGCATTGAATCTGTTGATAGCTTTAGGCAGGGTGGCCATTTTGACAATATTGATTCTTCCTATCCATGAGGACAGGATGTGCTTCCATTTATTGGTATCTTCTTAAATTTCTCTCATGAGTGTCTTGTAGTTTTCAGAGTATAGGTCTTTCACTTCCTTGGTTAGGTTTATCCTAGGTATTTTATTCTTTTTGATGCAACTGTGAATGGAATTGTTTTCCTGATTTCTCTCTCTGCTAGTTCATAGTTAGTGTATAGCAATGCCACAGATTTCTGCATATTAATTTTGTATCCCACAACTTTGCTGAATTCAGATTTTAGATCTAGTAGTTTTGGAGTGAATTCTTTAGGGTTTTTTTATATACAATATCATGTGATCTGCAAATGGAACAGTTTAACTTCTTCCTTGCCAATCTGGATGCCTTTTCTTTCTGATTGCCATGGCTAGGACCTCCAGTGCTATGTTGAATAGAAGTAGGGAGAGTGGGCATCCTTGTCTTGTTCCTGATCTTAAAGGAAAAGCTTTCAGCTTCTATCTGTAAAGTATAATGTTGACTGTGGGTTTGT
>JAVSCE010015272.1:0-19267 GCA_032199065.1 Smutsia gigantea
AAAAAGAACCTCAGTAAAGTCAAAAATATTGAAATTCTGCCAACCAACTTCTCAGATCACAAAGGTATAAAACTAGAAATAAATTTTAGAAAGAAATCAAAAGGCTCACAAATACATGGAGACTTAACAACATTCTCCTAATTAATCAATGGGTTAACGACCAAATCAAAACAGAAATCAAAGAATATATGGAGACTAATGACAACAACAACACAAAGCCACAACTTCTGTGGGACGCAGCAAGGCAGTTCTAAGAGGAAAGTATATTGCAATCCAGGCCTATTTAAAGAAGGAAGAACATTCCCAAATGAATAGTCTAAAGACACAATTACTGAAATTGGAAAAAGAAGAACAAATGAGGCCCAAAAGTCACCAGAAGGAGGGACATAATAAAGATTAGAGAAGAAATAAATAAAATTGAGAAGAATAAAACAATAGAAAAAATCAATCAAACCAAGAGCTGGTTCTTTGAAAAAATAAACAAAATAGATAAACCCCTAGCCAGACTCATTAAGAGAAAAGAGAATCTACACACATAAACACAATCAGAAATGAGAAAGGAAAAATCACGACGGACCCCACGGAAATACAAAGAATCATAAGAGAATATTATGAGAATCTATATGCTAACAAGCTGGAAAACATAGAAGAAATGCACAACTTCTTAGAAAAATACAACCTTCCAAGACTGACCAAGCAAGAAACAGAAAAACTAAACAGACCAATCACCAGTGACGAAATCGAATTGGTAATCAAAAACTACCCAAGAACAAAACCCCTGGGCCTGATGGATTCACCTCTGAATTCTACCAGACATATATAGAAGAAATAACACCGATTCTCCTTAAAGTTTTCCAAAAAATAGAAGAGGAGGGAATACTTCCAAACTCATTCTATGAAGCCAGCATCACTCTAATACCAAAAACGGGCAAAGACCTCACCAAAAAAGAAAATTACAGACCAATATCCCTGATGAACGTAGATGCAAAAATACTCAACAAAATATTAGCAAACCGAATTCAAAAATACATCAAGAGGATCATACACCATGATCAAGTGGATTCATCCCAGGGATGCAAGGATGGTACAACATTCGAAAATCCATCAACATCATCCACCACATCAACAAAAAAGAAGAACAAAAACCACATGATCATCTCCATAGATGCTGAAAAAGCATTTGACAAAATTCAGCATCCATTCCTGATTAAAACTCTCAACAAAATGGGTATAGAGGGCAAGTACCTCAACATCATAAAGGCTATATATGACAAACCCACAGCTAACATCATACTTAACGGCTAGACGCTGAAAGCTTTTCATCTAAGATCGGGAACAAGACAAGGATGCCCACTCTCTCCACTGTTATTCAACATAGTACTGGAGGTCCTAGCCACAGCAATCAGACAAAACAAAAGACATACAAGGCATCCAGATTGGTAAAGAAGAAGTCAAATTGTCACTATTTGCAGATGACATGATACTGTACATAAAAAACCCTAAAGACTCCATTCCAAAACTACTAGAACTAATATCTGAATTCAGCAAAGTTGCAGGAAACAAAATTAACACACAGAAATCTTTTGCTTTCCTATACACTAATGATGAACTAACAGAAAGAGAAATCAGAAAAACAATTCCATTCATAATTGCATCAAAAAGAATAAAATACCTAGGAATAAACCTAATGAAGGAAGTGAAAGACCTGTACTCTGAAAACTACAAGACACTCCCAAGAGAAATTAAAGAGACACTAACAAATGGAAATGCATCCCATGCTCTTGGCTAGGAAGAATAAATATTGTCAAAATGGCTATACTACCTAAAGCAATCTTCAGATTCAATGCAATCCCTATCAAACTACCAACAGCTTTCTTCAATGAACTGGAACAAATAATTCTAAAATTCATATGGAACCACAAAAGACCCCGAATAGCCAAAGCAATCCTGAGAAGGAGGAATAAACAGGGGGAATTACGCTCCCTGACTTCAAGCTCTACTACAAAGCCACAGTAATCAAGACAATTTGGTATTGCACAAAAACAGACCCACAGACCAGTGGAACAGAATAGAAAATCCAAACATTAACCCAAACATATACAGTCAATTAATATTTGATAAAAGTGCCTTGGATATACAATGGAGAGATGACAGCCTCTTCAGCAGCTGATGTTGGAAAAACTGGACAGCTACATGTAAGAGAATGAAACTGGACTACTGTCTAGCCCCATACACAAAGGTAAACTCAAGGTGGATCAAAGACTTGAATGTAAGTCATGAAACCATAAAACTCTTAGAAAAAAACATAGGCAAAAATCTCCTGACATAAACATGAGCAACTTCTTCATGAACATATCTCCCCGGGCAAGGGAAACAAAAGCAAAAATGAACAAGTGGGACTATATCAAGCTGAAAAGCTTCTGTACAGCAAAGAACACCATCAGTAGAACAAAAAGACATCCTACAGTATTGGAGAATATATTCATAAAAAACGTATCTGATAAAGGGTTGACATCCAAAATATATAAAGAACTCATGCACCTTAACAAACAGAAAGCAAATAATCCAATTAAGAAATGGGCAGAGGACATGAATAGACACTTCTCCAAAGAAGAAATTCAGATGGCCAACAGGCACATGAAAAGATGCTCCACATCGCTAATCATCAGAGAAATGCAGATTAAAACCACAATATCACCTCACACCAGTGAGGATGGCCAACATCCAAAACACAAACAACAACAAATGTTGGCGAGGATGTGGAGAAAAGGGAACCCTCCTACACTGCTGGTGGGACTGCAAATTAGTTCAACCATTGTGGAAAGTAGTATGGAGGTTCCTCAAAAAACTCAAAATAGAAATACCATTTGACCCAGGAATTCCACTCCTAGGAATTTACCCTAAGAATGCAGCAGCCCAATTTGAAAAGGACAGATGCACCCCTATGTTTATTGCAGCACTATTTACAATAGCCAAGAAATGGAAGCAACCTAAGTGTCCATCAGTAGATGAATGGATAAAGAAGATGTGGTACATATACACAATGGAATATTATTCAGCCATAAGAAGAAAACAAATCCTACCATTTGCAACAACATGGATGGAGCTAGAGGGTATTATGCTCAGTGAAATAAGCCAAGCCGAAAAAGACAAGTATCAAATGATTTCACTCATATGTGGAGTATAAGAACAAAGAAAAACTGAAGGAACAAAACAGCAGCAGACTCACAGAACCCAAGAACGGACTAATAGTTACCAAAGGGAAAGGGACTGGGGAAAATGGGCGGGAAGGGAGGGATAAGAGGGAAAAAGGGGCATTACGATTAACAGATGTAATGTTGGGGGGGCACGGGGAGGGCAGTACAACTCAGAGAGGACAAGTAGTGATTCTATAGCATCTCACTACGCTGATGGACAGTGACTGTAATGGGGTTGGTGGGGGGGACCTGATGAAAGGGTAGTTTAATAATCATAATATTGCACATGTAATTGTATATTAATGATAATAAAATAAATTATATTAAAAAATATATATATATATTGAGAAGGGCAACTGCTGGATCATATGGTAATTCTATTTATAATTTTTTTCAGAAATCCCAATAATGTCCATGGTGGATGTAACAATTTTACATTTTTACCAGCAGTGTGCCATCACTCACTTTCCCCCACACCCTCATCAGCACTTACTGTCTCTTGTGTTTCTGATGATAGCTGTTCTAAAAGGCGTGAGGAGACATCTCACTGTGGTTTTCATTCGCATTTCCATGAAATTAGTGATGTAGAGCATATTTCCATGTAATTATTGGTCTTTTGAATATTTCCTTGGGAAAAATGTCTGTTCACATCCTTTGCCCATTTTTAAATCCGATTTTATTATTTATTTATTTATTAATATATTGAATAGGAGTAGTGACTGTGGACTATAGTCTTGCTCCTGATCTTGGAGGAAAAGCTTCCAAACCCTTGTTATAGAGTATGATGTTAGCTGGGGGTTTGTCATTTATGGATTTCATTATGTTGAACTACAGTCCTACCATACCCACTTTTTTGAGAGTTTTTATCATGAATACATGTAGCTTTTGTCAAATGATTTCTTTGCTTTTAATGAGATGATCATAAAAATTTCTACTTTCATTCATTTATGGGATGTAGCACATTTATTGATTTGTATATGTTGAACCATCCTTGTGTTTCAGGAATGAATCCCACCGGACCACAGTGTAAGGTTGTTTTAATCTGCTGCTGAATTTGGCTTGCTAGTATTTTGTTGGGAATATTTGGCATTATATGCCGCAGAGATATTGGCCCACAGTTTTCTTCCTTGTAGCGTCTGTATCTGGCTTTGGTATTGGGGTAATGCTGGCCTTGTAAAATGAGTTTAGAAATGCCTCTATTTTTCAATTTTTTGGAAGAGTTTGAGAAGGACTGATGTTAATTCATCTTTAAATGTTTCGTACAATTCACCAGGGAAACCATCTCATTCTGTCCTTTTCTTTTTGGGAGGTTTTTGATTACTGATTCAACATCCTCACTCATTATTGCTCTGCTCTGGTTTTCTGCTGCTTCATGATCCAATATTGGGAGCTTGTTTTCTCTAGGAATTTCCATTTTTTCACATTGTCCAATTTGCTGTTGTATATTGTTCATATATACTTTTATTAACCTTTGTATTTCATCTGTTTGTATGGCATCTGTTGTAGTGTGTACTCTTTCATTTATAGGTTTATTGATTTGGGTCTTTTCCTTTCCTTTTTCTTTTTCTTTTTTTTGCTTAGTCTAACTAAAGGTTTGTCAATTTTATTTATCTTTATAAAGAACGAACTCTTAGTTTTCTTAATCTTTTCTAATGTGTTCTTGTTCTCAATTTCATATTTGACTATAATGTCTTCCATTTCCTCTCCTCTCCTAACTTGGTTCTTAGTTTTGTTTTTCTTTTTTCTAGTTCCTTGAAGTGTAACGTAAGGCTGTTTGAAATTTTTTTCTTGATGTATTTATTGCTATAGACTTCTCTCTTAAACTGCTTTTGCTGCATACCATATATTTTGGTATGCTGTGTTTCCATTTTCATTTTCCAAGATTTTTAAAAACTTTCCTGTTGATTTCTCAAAAGCATGCTGTTTAATTTTCATGTGTTTCATATTTTCCACCTTTCCTCATTTATTTCTACATTCATATGCTTCGGTTGGAAAGATAATTGGTATGACTCCAGTGTCCTTCAATTTTCTACGACTTGTTTTGTGGCCCAGTGGATTAAAGATGGTGGCGTGATAAGTGAGACAGAGGCTTCCTCCTAAAACTTCACATAATATGAAAATATAACTAATACAACTACTCTTGAAAGAGCAACAGGGAAGAGTACTGCAACAAACTGCATACACCTGGAGACAAGAGCTGACCTCATGGAAAAGGGTAACGTACTAAACCTGGGGTCCTGCGGGATCCAAGCCCTTCCCCCACCCAAGCTCACCAGCAGGAGGAAGAGGAAAGGAGCAGGGAGGGAGTGGAGATCTGGGACTGCTGAATATCTAACTCTGGAGATCTGCTCTGGGAACACAAATGTACATTTCTTGGTGCTTGCATGACACTCTCATAATTAGGGGGTTGGAAAGCTTAAACAGGCAGAATTCCTGGAGAGACTAAGATTCCAGCTGCTTTTGGAAAGCAGGGATCCATATCCAGCTGCTCTGGGACAAAAGAAAGGCGGGCAGTCCGAGAGACTTCCTAACAAAGAAGCCCTTAGCAAGAGGGCTGCTAAAGGGGCAAGGATTGCACAGAGCTTACTGCTCAGGAGAAAGGACAGGTAGACAAAATTGTTCGGGTGCACTCTGCCCAGCAGGTTGGGAGCTTTCACGATCTTCAGGTGCTCCAGCTCCCTGGCTGCCTACACAGCTCCAAGAACCCCATCTATGACAGGCAGATTACTGCGCCTTTCTCCTGGCCAGCCCCAGCAGGCTTGCAAACCGGGAAACCCTACTGTGGCGTTAGGCCAGCCAGAGGGAAGATCTGTCTAAAGCAACTAAAAACACAAAGCACAGAGGCCTATACCTGTGTGCTTGGCCCACTGGTTCAGGCAGTGGAGACAGGCATAGCAGCCGGGAAGCAGGAAACAGCTCTTTCCTCCCCCCAGGCACCAATAACACTCCCTTGCAATCCCGGACATTGCTTCAGGGGCTGAGCAGCTCCAGAGAGAAGAGCTTCTGGGCACTAGAGGGCGCCATACACCAATATGAAATGCCAAAGGAACCTGGTCCAGAGTAAAATTATTAATACAACTCCTGAGAAAGATTTAGATGATATTGACCTCATGACTCTCCCTGTAAGGGAGTTCAAAACAAAAATCATAAACATGCTCATGGAGGTACGGAAAGATATTCAAGAACTCAGGAATGAATTCCAGTCAGAGATCCAATCATTGAAGACCACAACGGACGGTATTAAAAGCAGATTGGATACGGTGGAGACAATAAATGAAACAGAAACTAAAGAAGAGGAATACAAAGAAGCTGAGACACAGAGAGAAAAAATGATCTCTAAGAATGAAAGAATATTGAGAGAACTATGTGACCAATTCAAACAGAACAATATTCGCATTGTAGGGGTACCAGAATAAGAAGAGAGAGAAAAAGGGATAGAAAGTGTCTTTGAGGAGGTGATTGCTGTAAACTTCCCCAATCTGGGGAAGGAGATAGTCTCTCAGGCTATGGAGGTGTGCAGATCTCCCAACACAAGGGACCCAAGGAAGACAATATCAAGAACATATAGTAATTAAAATGGCAAAGATCAAGGATAAGGACAGACTATTAAAAGCAGCCAGAGAGAGAAATAAGATGACATGCAAAGGAAAGCCCATCAGGGTATCATCAGACATCTCAGCAGAAATCTTACAGGCCAGAAGGGAGTGGCATGATGTATTTAATGCAAAGAAGCAGAAGGGCCTTGAACCAAGATTACTTTATCTGGCAAGATTATCATTTAAATTTGAAGGAGGGACTAAACAATTCCCAGATAAGCAAAAGCTGAGAGAATTTACCTCCCACAAACCATCTCTACAGTGTATTTTGGAGGGACTGCTATAGATGAAAGTGTTCCTATGGTTTAATAGCTGTCACCACAGGTAATAAAAACATAGTGAAGAAAGTAGAACAGCTAATTACTAAGAAAATGCAAAATTAAATTAACTATCCCCAAAGTCAATCAAGGGATAGACAAACAGTACAGAATATGATACCTAACATATAAAGAATAGAGGAGGAAGAAAAAGGAGGAGGAAAAAGACAAAAAACAAAAAAAGAACCTTAGATTATGTCTGTAATAGCATACTTAGTGAGTTAAGTTAGACTCTTAGATAGTAAGGAAGTTTATCTTGAACCTTTGGTAACCACGAATCTGAAGCCTGCAATGCCAGTAAGTACATACCTATCCATACCCACCATAAATGTAAATGGACTGAATGCACCAATCAAAAGACATAGAGGCACTGAATGGATAAAAAAATAAGACCCATCTATATGCTGCTTTCAAGAGACTCACTTTAAACCCAAAGACATACACAGACTAAAAGTGAAGGGATGGAAAAAGATATTTCATGCAACTAATAGGGAGAAAAAAGCATGAATTGCAATACTTATATCAGACAAAATAGACTTCAAAACAAAGAAAGGCACAAGAGACAAAGAAGGACATTACATAATGATAAAAGGGTCAATCCAACAAGAAGATATAACCATTATAAATATCTATGCACCAAACACAGGGGCTCCTATGTATGTGAAAAAAATACAAACAGAATTAAAGGGGGAAATAGAATGTAATGCATTCATTCTAGGAGACTTCAACACACCACTCACTCTGAAGGACAGATCAACCAGACAGAAAAGAAGTAAGGAGGCAGAGGCACTGAACAACACATTAGAACAGATGGACCTAACAGACATCTACAGAACTCTACACCCAAAAGCAGCAGAATACACATTCTTCTTAAGTGCACATGGAACATTTTCAAGAATAGATCATATACTAGGCCACAAAAAGATCCTTGGTAAATTCAAAAAGATTAAAATTGTACCAACCAGCTTCTCAGACCACAAAGGAATGAAACTAGAAATGAATTACGCAAAGAAAATGAAAAATCCCACAAACACATGTAGGCTTCACAACATGCTCCTAAATAACCAATGAATCAATGACCAAATAAAAGCAGAGATCAAGCAATATATGGAGACAAATGACAAAAGTAATTCAACACCGCAAAATCTGTGGGATGCAGCGAAGGCCAAGCTAAGAGGAAAGTATATTGCAATACTGGCCTACCTCAGAAAAGAAGGACATTCCCATATGAGCAGTCTAAACTCACAATTAAGGAAACTAGAAAAAGAAGAACAAATGAGACCCAAAGTCACTAGAAGGAGGGTCATAATAAGGATTAGAGCAGAAAGAAATAAAATCGAGAAGAATAAAACAATAGAAAGGATCAACAAAAGCAAGAGCTGGTTCTTCGAGAAAAAAAACAAAATAGATAAACCCCTAGCCAGACTTATCAAGAAAAAAAGAGGGTATCCTCACATAAACAGAATCAGAAATGAGAAAGGAAAAATCACTACAGACACCACAGAAATACAAAGAACTATTAGAGAATACTATGAAAAATCACATGCTAACAAACTGGATAACCTAGAAGAAATGGACAACTTTCTAGAAAAATACAACCTTCCAAGGCTGACCCAGAAAGAAACAGAAAATGTCAACAGACCAATTAGCAGCAACAAAATTGAACTGGTAATAAAAAACCTATCTAAGAACAAAACGCCTGGACCAGATGGTTTCACTGCTGAATTTCATTAAACATTTAGTGAAGACCTAAAACCCATCCTCCTTAAAGTTTTCCAGGGAGTAGAAGAAGAGGGAATACTTCCAAACTCATTCTATGAGGCCAGCATCACTCTAATACCAAAACCGGGTAAATACATAAACTTTCATGGTGGTATTTCTACTGAGCTCTTGTTAGGAGGGTTAAGAGTCAGGTACTTGGGGTTCCAGGAAGATGTCATCGTGAGTAGGGCGGTGGAAACCTTCCCCCAAAACCATATATATTTATGAAAATACAACAAATACAACTATTCCTAAAAGAGAGACCAGAAGATACAGGACAGCACCCACCCTGCATCAACACCTGAGAGGACGTGGCAACGCACAAGGTGGGTAAGAACGGAGCCGCGTCCTGGCGGGAACAGAACACTCCCCCACCACAGCGGACAGGCAGGAGTAGGATTCAGAGCCAGGAGGGAGTGGAAGTACAGGCCCGCGAAATAACGAGCCCTGGTGATCTGCGCGAGGAGCACTGACATACATTGCGCGGTGTATCGGAGATTGGAGAGACAGAGGGTACAGGATCTGAGCCGGAATATGCACCAGGTCCTTGCAGCCAGCTTCCCGGGACAGAAGAAAAGTGTGTGCTTTTTTTCAGCGGTCTAAAAGAGACAAGGGCCCAGGATCATCCCAGCACACTCAGCCCGGCAGACTGGGAGTCCTGGGGAATTTCGGACCCCTTGGCTGGCGACTGGGAACAAGTAGCCACACTGAGACTACCCACAGAGATCAGCAGCCTCCCATTAGTTCCTGCCCCAGCCAGAGCTAAAAAGGGCCCTGTGGAACGGCACAGCCACGGCTGCAGAATAGTGGAGCAACATCACCACCTACAACATGCTCACAGAATCTACTCCCGGCAAGCATTTTTTTGTTTTTGCTTTTGGTGGTGCTTTTGTTCTCTCTTTTCTTTCTTTCTTATCTTTTTTTTTTAACTCTTAAAGAGCCCAGCTGACATACGTAGCACCTACCAGCGACCACTTGTATCACCATAAAAACACAAAGGAATATGGTACAAAGAAACCTTACCCAGACCCAGACACCAGAGAGGGAGTCTGAAAGGATGGTAATGCACAATCTTCCTGAAAAAGAATTCAGAATAAAAGTCATAACCATACTGATGGATCTACAGAGAAATATGCAAGAGCTGAGGGAGGAAATGAGGGAAGTGAGGAAAGACAATGCAGAAATGAGAAGCGATCAACGGGCTTAGCAGCAGACTGGACGAGATGCAAGAGACTGTTAATGGAATAGAAATCAGAAACAGGAATACAGAGAAGCTGAGGCAGAAAGAGATAAAAGGATCTCTAGGAATGAAAGAATACTAAGAGAACTGTGTGACCAATCCAAACGGAACAATATTCGCATTATAGGAGTACCAGAGGAAGAAGAGAGAAAAAAAGGGATAGAAAGTGTCTTTGAAGAAATAATTGCTGAAAACTTCCCCATGCTGGGGAAGGAAATAGTCTTGCAGTCCACAGAAGCCCACAGATCTCCCAACACAAGGGACAAAAGGAAGACAACACCAAGACACATAATAATTAAAATGGCAAAGATCAAAGATAAGAACAGAGTATTAAAGGCAGCTAGGGAGAGAAAAAAGATTACCTACAAAGGAAAACCGATCAGACTATCATCAGACTTCTCAACAGAAACCTTACAGGCCAGAAGAGAATAGCATGATGTATTTAACATAATGAAACAGAAGGGCCGTGAACAAAGAATATTGTATCCAGCACAACTGTCATTTAAATATGACGGAGGGATTAAACAATTTCCGGAGAAGTGAAAGCTGAGAGAGTTAGCCTCCCATAAACCACCTCTACAGGATATCTTAAAGGGACTGCTCTAGATGGAAGCAGTCCTAAGGATAAAAAGATGTCACCAGAGAAAATAAAATCACAGCAAAGAAAGCAGACCATCCAAATACTAACTAAAGGCAAAGAATAAAACACCTAGTATATAAAGAATGGAGGAGGAAGAATAAGAAGGGAGACAAATAAAGAAACATCAGACTGTGCTTACAATAACTTAACAAGAAAGTTAAGTTAGATTGTCAGATAGTACAGAAGCAACCCTTGACCCTTTGGTAACCACAAATCTAAACCAGCAATGGCAATAAGTACATATCTATCGATAATCACCCTAAATGTAAATGGACTGAATGCGCTAATCAAAAGACACAGAGCAATAGAATGGACAAAAAAGCAAGACCCATCTATATGCAGCTTACAAGAGACTCACCTCAAACCCAAAGATATACACAGACTAAAAGTGAAGGGATAGAAAAAGATACTTCATGCAAACAACAAGGAGAAAAAAGCAGGTGTTGCAGTACTTGTATCAGACAAAATAGACTTCAAAACAAAGAAAGTAGCAAGAGATAAGTAAGGACATTACATAATGATAAAGGGGTCAGTCCAACAAAAGGATATAACCATTATAAATATATATGCACCCAACACAGGAGCACCGGCATATGTGAAACAAATACAAACAGAATTAAAGGAGGAAATAGAAAGCAATGCATTCACCTTAGGAGACTTCAACACACCACTCACTCCGAAGGACAGATCAACCAGACATAAAATAAATAAAGCCACAGAGGCACTGAACAACACACTAGAACAGATGGACCTAACAGACATCTACAGAACTCTGCACCCAAAAGCAACAGGATACACATTCTTCTCAAGTGCACGTGGAACATTTTCCAGAATAGACCACATAGTAGGCCACAAAAAGAACCTCAGTAAATTCAAAAATAATGAAATTCTACCAACCAACTTCTCAGATCACAAAGGTATAAAACTAGAAATAAATTGTACAAAGAAAACAAAAAGGCTCACAAATACATGGAGACTTAACAACATTCTCCCAATTAATCAATGGGTTAATGACCAAATCAAAACAGAAATCAAAGAATATATGGACACAAATGACAACAATGCAACGCCACAACTTCTGTGGGATGCAGCAAAGGCAGTTCTAAGAGGAAAGTATATTGCAATCCAGGCCTATTTAAAGAAGGAAGAACATTCCCAAATGAATAGTCTAAAGATACAATTACTGAAATTGGAAAAAGAAGAACAAATGATGCCCAAAGTCAACAGAAGGAGGGACATAATAAAGATTAGAGAAGAAATAAATAAAATTGAGAAGAATAAAACAATAGAAAAAAATCAATGAAACCAAGAGCTGGTTCTTTGAAAAAATAAACAAAATAGATAAACCCCTAGCCAGATTCATTAAGAGAAAACGAGAATCTACACACATAAACAGAATCAGAAATGAGAAAGGAAAAATAACGACAGAACCCACAGATACAGAAAGAATTATAAGAGAGTATTATGAGAATCTATATGCTAACAAGCTGGAAAACCTAGAAGAAATGGACAACTTCTTAGAAAAATACAACCTTCCAAGAGTGACCAAGCAAGAAACAGAAAAACTAAACAGACCAATCACGAGCAATGAAATGGAATCGGTAATCAAAGAACTACCCAAGAACAAAACCTGTGGACCAGACGGATTCACCTCTGAATTCTACCAGACATATAGAGAAGAAACACCACCCATTCTCCTTAAAGTTTTCCAAAAAATAGAAGACAAGGGAATACTTCCAAACTCATTCTATTAAGCCAGCATCACTCTATGACCAAAACCGGGCAAAGACCTCACCAAAAAACAAAATTACAGACCAATATCCCTGATGAACGTAGATGCAAAAATACTCAACAAAATATTAGCAAACCGAATTCAAAAATATATCAAGAGGATCATACACCATGATCAAGTGGAATTCATCCCAGGGATGCAAGGATGGTGCAACATTCGAAAATCCATCAACATCTTACACCACATCAACAAAAAAAAGAACAAAAACCACATGATCATCTAAATAGATGCTAAAAAAGCATTTGACAAAATTCAGCATTCATTCCTGATTAAAGTTCTCAACAAAATGGGTATAGAGGGCAAGTACCTCAACAGCATAAAGGCCATATATGACAAACCCACAGCTAACATCATACTTAACAGCGAGAAGCTGAAAGGTTTTCATCTAAGATCGGGAATAAGACAGGGATGCCCACTCTCTCCACTGTTATTCAACATACTAGTGGCGGTCCTAGGCACGGCAATCAGACAAACCAAAGAAATACAAGGCATCCAGATTGGTAAAGAAGAAGTCAAATTGTCACTATTTGCAGATGACATGATACTGTATGTAAAAAACCCTAAAGACTCCACTCCAAAACTACTAGAACTAATATCTGAATTCAGCAAAGTTGCAGGATACAAAATTAACACACAGAAATCTGTTGCTTTCCTACACACTAACGATGAACTAACAGAAAGAGAAATCAGAAAAACAATTCCATTCACAATTGCATCAAAAAGAATAAAATACCTAGGAATAAACCCAACAAAGGAAGTGAAAGACCTGTACTCTGAAAACTACAAGACACTCCTAAGAGAAATTAAAGAGGACACTAACAAATGGAAATGCATCCCATGCTCTTGGCTAGGAAGAATAAATATTGTCAAAATGGCTATACTACCTAAAGCAATCTACACATTCAATGCAATCCCTATCAAAATACCAACAGCTTTCTTCAATGAACTGGAACACATAATTCTAAAATTCATATGGAACCACAAAAGACCCAGAATAGCCAAAGCAATCCTGAGAAGGAGGAATAAAATGGGGAATTACACTCCCTGACTTCAAGCTCTACTACAAAGCCACAGTAATCAAGACAATTTGGTATTGGCACAAAAACAGACCCACAGACCAGTGGAACAGAATAGAAAATCCAAACATTAATCCAAACATATACAGTCAATTAATATTTGATAAAGGAGCCTTGGATATACAATGGGGTGATGACCGCCTCTTCAGCAGCTGATGTTGGAAAAACTGGACAGTTACATGTAAGTGAATGAAACTGGACTACTGTCTAGCCCCATACACAAAAGTAAACTCTTAGAAAAAAACATAGGCAAAAATCTCTTGGACATAAATATGAGCAACTTCTTCATGAACATATATCCCCGGGCAAGGGAAATAAAAGCAAAAATGAACAAGTGGGACTATATCAAGCTGAAAAGCTTCTGTACAGCAAAGGACACCATCAGTAGAACAAAAAGACTTCCTACAGTATGGGAGAATATATTCATAAATGACATATCTGATAAAGGGTAGACATCGAAAATATATAAAGAACTCACACACCTCAACAAACAAAAAGCAAATAATCCAATTAAGAAATGGATAGAGGACATGAATAGACACTTCTCTAAAGAAGAAATTCAGATGGCCAACAGGCACATGAAAAGAAGCTCCACATCGCTAATCATCAGAGAAATGCAGATTAAAACCACAATGAGATATCACCTCACACCAGTGAGGATGGCCAACATCCAAAACACAAACAACAACAAATGTTGGCGAGGATGTGGAGAAAAGGGAACCCTCCTACACTGCTGGTGGGACTGCAAATTAGTTCAACCATTGTGGAAAGCAGTATGGAGGTTCCTCAAAAAACTCAAAATAGAAATACCATTTGACCCAGGAATTCCACTCCTAGGAATTTACCCTAAGAATGCAGCAGCCCAATTTGAAAAGGACAGATGCACCCCTATGTTTATTGCAGCACTATTTACAATAGCCAAGAAATGGAAGCAACCTAAGTGTCCATCAGTAGATGAATGGATAAAGAAGATGTGGTACATATACACAATGGAATATTATTCAGCCATAAGAAGAAAACAAATCCTACCATTTGCAACAACATGGATGGAGCTAGAGGGTATTATGCTCAGTGAAATAAGCCAAGCCGAAAAAGACAAGTATCAAATGATTTCACTCATATGTTTAGTATAAGAACAAAGAAAAAAACTGAAGGAACAAAACAGCAGCAGACTCACAGAACCCAAGAACGGACTAATAGTTACCAAAGGGAAAGGGACTGGGGAGGATGGGTGGGAAGGGAGGGACAAGGGGCAAAAAGGGGCCTTACGATTAGCAGATATAATGTTGGGGGGGCATGGGGAGGGCTGTACAACTCAGAGAAGACAAGTAGTGATTCTATAGCATCTCAGTACGCTGATGGACAGTGACTGTAATGGGGTTAATGGGGGGACCTGATGAAGGGGGTAGTTTAATAATCATAATATTGCACATGTAATTGTAGATGAATGATAGCAAAATAAATTATAAAAAAAATACAGTATCAGTGATATACAAAAAAAAAAGTCAGGTACTTATTAACTAGCAATAGCTTTAATTAAAGATCAATCTTACTTGCTTCGGCTTTCACTTTGTCCATTTTAGCAAGCAATGCCACTTCTCGATCCATTAAACTGGGAAGGGATGACAAAGGGAAAAAAGGCTAGATCAGAAACTCAAAACAGAAATAGCACATTGTTAATAGTGGAAAAAGACTTACCAAGCTGTTCACTAAAAGCATATTACAGAGTGAACACTATATATGGACCACATGAAAATTCTGTCCCACCCTAAGCAAAAAATATTTTAAGGATTAAAAAGAAATAGACCAATTTCCTTTTTATTTCTACACGGAATGTCACAGCAGGAAGCCTGAGTTGAGAACCAGTAGGTGGCAGTAGCAAGCTACAGAACATTTCTTTGTAAGTTGGGCTAAAGCCTAAGTCCTTGTGGAAATTAATGTATTTCCACATATGTGTTCTCATGTTTTTTATTTTATATTCTGGTCTACAAAATTGGAGAAAACTCTGCTACTAATGAATTTTTACCAGGGAATACCTCTGCCAGGGCATGGTAAATTTTTTTAAATAATTTATTTTGGTATCATTAATCTACAATTACATGTGCAATATTTTGGTTATTAAACTACCCCCTTCATCAGGTCCCCCCACCAACCCCATTACAGTCACTGTCCATCAGCGTAGTGAGATGCTATAGAATCACTACTTGTCTTCTCTCAGTTGTACAGCCTTCCCCGTGCCCCCACATTACATCTGCTAATCGTAATGCCCCTTTTTCCCCCTTATATCTCCCTTCTCACCGATCTTCCCCAGTCCCTTTCCTTTTCGTAACTATTAGTCCATTCTTGGGTTCTATGAGTCTGTTGCTGTTTTGCTCCTTCAGTTTTTTTCTTTGTTTTCATACTCCACATATGAGTGAAATCATTTGATACTTGTCTTTTTCGGCTTGGCTTATTTCACTGAGCATAATACCCTCTAGCTCCATCCATGTTGTTGCAAATGGTAGGATTTGTTTTCTTCTTATGGCTGAATAATATTCCATTGTGTATATGTACCACATCTTCTTTATCCATTCATCTACTGATGGACACTTAGGTTGCTTCCATTTCTTGGCTATTGTAAATAGTGCTGCAATAAACATAGGGGTGCATCTGTCCTTTTCAAATTGGGCTGCTGCATTTCTTAGGGTAAATTCCTAGGAGTGGAATTCCTGGGTCAAATGCTATTTCTATTTTGAGTTTTTTGAGGAACCTCCATACTGCCTTCCACAATGGTTGAACTAATTTGCAGTCCCACCAGCAGTGTAGGAGGGTTCCCTTTTCTCCACATCCTTGCCAACATTTGTTGTTGTTTGTGTTTTGGATATTGGCCATCCTCACTGGTGTGAGGTGATATCTCATTGTGGTTTTAATCTGCACTTCTCTGATGATTAGCGATGTGGAGCATCTTTTCATGTGCCTGTTGGCTATCTGAATTTCTTCTTTGGAGAAGTGTCTATTCATGTCCTCTGCCCATGTCTTAATTGGATTATTTGCTTTCTGTTTGTTAAGGTGCATGAGCTCTTTATATATTTTGGATGTCAACCCTTTATCAGATACGTTTTTTATGAATATATTCTCCCATACTGTAGGATGTCTTTTTGTTCTACTGATGGTGTCCTTTGCTGTACAGAAGCTTTTCAGCTTGATATAGTCCCACTTGTTCATTTTTGCTTTTGTTTCCCTTGCCCGGGGAGATATGTTCATGAAGAAGTTGCTCATGTTTATGTCCAAGAGATTTTTGCCTATGTTTTTTTCTAAGAGTTTTATGGTTTCATGACTTACATTCAGGTCTTTGATCCACCTTGAGTTTACCTTTGTGTATGGGGCTAGACAGTAGTCCAGTTTCATTCTCTTACATGTAGCTGTCCAGTTTTTCCAACACCAGCTGCTGAAGAGGCTGTCATCTCCCCATTGTATATCCAAGGCACTTTTATCAAATATTAATTGACTGTATATGTTTGGGTTAATGTTTGGATTTTCTATTCTGTTCCACTGGTCTGTGGGTCTGTTTTTGTGCCAATACCAAATTGTCTTGATTACTGTGGCTTTGTAGTAGAGCTTGAAGTCAGGGGCCGTAATTCCCTCCGTTTTATTCTTCTTCTCAGGATTGCTTTGGCTATTCGGGCTCTTTTGTGGTTCCATATGAATTTTAGAATTATTTGTTCCAGTGTATTGAAGAATGCTGTTGGTAGTTTGATAGGGATTGCGTTGAATCTGTAGATTGCTTTAGGTAGTATAGCCATTTTGACAATATTTATTCTTCCTAACCAAGAGCATGGGATGAATTTCCATTTGTTAGTGTCCTCTTTAATTTCTCTTAGGAGTGTCTTGTAGTTTTCAGAGTACAGGTCTTTCACGTCCTTCGTTAGGTTTATTACTAGGTATTTTATTCTTTTTGATGCAATGGTGAATGGAATTGTTTTTCTGATTCAGGGCATTGTAAATTTATCCACATTCAGGGTTCCTGTATCTTCAACATTTTACCACCAGTTGAATGAAGTCCACTTTAGTCTTTAGAATGCATAGTAGTTAAAAGACATTCTTACATTGTGCTGCTTTCAGGTAAACATTTAACAATAACACAGAAAAGATGGAATCAAAGGTGTCTGGTAGACTTTTTACAGAAAAAGAACATTATGTGGGCATTACTGCAAATATAAATGGTTCTAGACACATAATGCTTTTCCATGTCCTTATAAAGGAGTCTACCACTTTCAATGTATAAAGAGATAGTAGATGACCTAGTATTCAACCTCTGGGTGCAAATAATTTTCCTTAACCGTATCATTTTACTTAGTGGTGGAAAAAAAAATCTAAAATTTTAATACCTGCACAGACACGAAATGTTCCAACTCTCTTCAAATTTGGAGTTCATTCTGATTTTTCCTTGAGAATGGGACTACAGCTACAGGGTTAACAGAAGTTCTTCTCTTGCTTCTGGTTGTAAAGCCAATCATACACACACACAAATACACACATATCCATATGCACTAATTCAATTTAAGTCAGTATGTAGTTATGTTAGTACAAAGTAGTTAATATACAGACAACAGTGTGAGAAATAAAAAAAAGTTTAATGCATAGTCATTTCCTCAAGAAGCAAAATCCTTTATAATGAAATGGGAGAGAACACAGGTCGATAATCATTATGCATGATGTTAATAAATAGACTTGTAATGAAACAAATTTGGTTGGCATATTAATTCAAAAGCACCAGATGAGAGAAGAGATAAGTATTGCAGGGCAGCAATACTTTGCTAAGAAAGCATTTCCCAAACCTTGGCAATATTTTGCTCCAAGAACTAGCAGCATTTGGAACACCTAAAAGGCAAAACAGAAGCCCAGCTAAGACAGGCACTGCCAGGTTTTGAGTCTGATGTTACCTCCCTCCTGCTGCTGCATCATCTTAAGATGTAGACACCGTGTCCACCAAAATTTGTCTCTGACAAAGCTTGTAAAATATTTACTAAAAGACTTCCACAAACAAGTAAATTTTTTATGCTTACAATGTTCATTATGAAAAAGAATATCACATGACTCTTTACAAGGAAGAAAAGGTTTTGCACCATCACAATCAGACTTTTTTGAGGCAATATAAGCTGGTACACTGTGTGATCACTTTTTTTCCCCTGTGAGAACGACTAGTCTCCATTTAAATAAACTTTGTTTTTTGATTGACTCATTGGTGATCATAAGAAATTCACAGGGCAGTACATGGACAACGATACAAGCCCATTAAAAAAATGGTTCACGTTTTCATGCCAAAACACACCGAAAAGCAGGAAGCACTTCTATTTCTTTGTTTGTTGTTTGTCATGTTGCCTTCTCTTGATAACATCTATTGAAATGTTCTGTGATGTAAGCATTCAACAGAGAATCTATTAGTTAACCAAGGCTACTGTGATACATTTTCAGAGAAAAGTTTGATAAGTATTTGCAATTTTCCATAAAATTTGTATAAGTCTCTGAAGTACAAAAATGAATAAATGTTACAATATATAGTATAAGTGCCTGATAATTAGATTGTGATTTAAGTGCCTGATATTAAGCACTTGAATGGCTGAGACATCCACTTCAAAGACATTCACCTCAAATAAACACTATATTAT
>JAVSCE010015273.1:0-329604 GCA_032199065.1 Smutsia gigantea
CCCTCCCTTCCCACCCATCCTCCCCAGTCCCTTTCCCTTTGGTAACTATTAGTCCGTTCTTGGGTTCTGTGAGTGTCCTGCTGTTTTGTTCCTTCAGTTATTTTTTTCCTTAGTTCTTATACTCCACATATGAGTGAAATCATTTGGTACTTGTCTTTTTCAGCTTGACTTATTTCACTGAGCATAATACCCTCTAGCTCCATCCATGTTGTTGCAAATGGTAGGATTTGTTTTCTTCTTGTGGCTGAATAATATTCCATTGTGCATATGTACCACATCTTCTTTATCCATTCATCTACTGATGGACACTTAGGTTGCTTCCATTTCTTGGCTATTGTAAATAGTGCTGCAATAAACATAGGGGTGCATCTGTCCTTTTCAAATTGGGCTGCTGCATTCTTAGGCTAAATTCCTAGGAGTGGAATTCCTGGGTCAAATGGTATTTCTATTTTGAGTTTTTTGAGGAACCTCCATACTGCTTTCCACAATGGTTAAACTAATTTGCAGTCCCACCAGCAGTGTAGGAGGGTTCCCTTTTCTCCACATCCTCGCCAACATTTGTTGTTGTTTTGTGTTTTGGATGTTGGCCATCCTCACTGGTGTGAGGTGATATCTCATTGTGGTTTTAATCTGCATTTCTCTGATGATTAGCGATGTGGAGCATCTTTTCATGTGCCTGTTGGCCATCTGAATTTCTTCTTTGGAGAAGTGTCTATTCATGTCCTCTGCCATTTCTTAAATGGATTATTTGCTTTTTGTTTGCTGAGGTGCGTGAGTTCTTTATATATTTTGGATGTCAACCCCTTATCGGATACGTCATTTATGAATATATTCTCCCATACTGTAGGATGTCTTTTTTGTTCTACTGATGGTGTCCTTTGCTGTACAGAAGCTTTTCAGCTTGATATAGTCCCACTTGTTCATTTTTGCTTTTGTTTCCCTTGCTCGGGGAGATATGTTCATGAAGAAGTCACTCATGTTTATGTCCAAGAGCTTTTTGCCTATGTTTTTTTCTAAGAGTTTTATGGTTTCATGACTTACATTCAAGTCTTTGATCCACCTTGAGTTTACCTTGTGTATGGGGCTAGACAGTAGTCCAGTTTCATTCTCTTACATGTAGCTGTCCAGTTTTTCCAACACCAGCTGCTGAAGAGGCCGTCATCTCCCCAATGTATATCCAAGGATCCCTTATCAAATATTAATTGACTGTATGTGTTTGGGTTGATGTTTGGATTTTCTATTCTATTCCACTGATCTGTGGGTCTGTTTTTGTGCCAATACCAAATTGTCTTGATTACTGTGGCTTTGTAGTAGAACTTGAAGTCAGGGAGCGTAATTCCCCCTGTTTTATTCCTCCTTCTCAGGATTACTTTGGCTATTCAGGGTCTTTTGTGGTGCCATATGAATTTTAGAATTATTTGTTCGAGTTCATTGAATAAAGCTGTTGGTAGTTTGATAGGGATTGCATTGAATCTGTAGATTGCTTTGGGTAGTATAGCCATTTTGACAATATTTATTCTTCCTAGCCAAGAGCATGGGATGAATTTCCATTTGTTAGTGTCCTCTTTAATTTCTCTTAGGAATGTCTTGTAGTTTTCAGAGTACAGGTCTTTCACTTCCTTTGTTAAGTTTATTCCCGCCCTATGCTTCTTTATAGACATTGGGACCACTAGTCCTCTCCCGGGGGTCCAGCTCAAGGAAGAATTTGTCCATTGGCAACTGGCCCCTCCCAGTAACCAAACTGCCACAGTCCTCAGCTCATGATCATGTGGCAGTCACTGTGGACTGCAGGTTCTGGGCTTATTCAGATTTGGGTTCATACCTTGCCATTTGTGATATCTAAGACCTTGAGAGATGACTTAAGAGCTATAGGTCTAGTTTCCTCATCTGTGAAATTAGAATAAATTGTGTATCTTATTACATTGTTTTTAGGTAAAGTAAAAGAATATGAGCAAAGGACCAAACCTCCTGCCTGATTCCATATTGACTATGATTAGGGTTATGATCCTTCTAACTCAGCAGTTCTCAGTTTTCTACAGTGTCCAAGGACTATGCTACCTAAATAAGCTTCCCAAAAGGATATCTAAGGGGAATGCTGATTTAAAATTTTAAAATGAATTGTCTTTAATTAAAACTATTTAAAATCTCTAAGCATTCTATCACATTGCAGAATGATTGAACCATATTGTCCCTCATAGAACCAAGACTCAACTAAGACATTGCAAAATAGGGTTGAGTGCTAGAGCTTATTTTCACTATACAGACCATTATCTGAAAATTGGTTCTTAAAATTGGGCAAAAAAAAGGAGGGGAATAATTTGATGAGTTTTTAAGCAGTTTGATAAACTGGAAAATAAGTCCAGTATATATATATGTGTGTGAATTTTCAAGATACTCCATCAGGACAAGGCAAGGAGCATTTGAAATAAAAGGAAATATCTAGGAACTTCAACATCAAGTAGGTTAAATACACTGAGAATGGCTTTGGCCAGAAGAAGGGCAGACCTGGCTTGATGGGGCAGTCCTACAAACTCACCAATTAAAAGGGAAGTTTGATTCCTATAGGACATGTCTGTTTTTGAAGTAAAATTAGAAACTCCAGCAGAATAGATTTTTTTCCTCACAAATTGGTAGGGGAGTAGATATAGTATTTATCACTCCACAGCTCTATTAAAGGAGTTCCTCCAAATCTAAACTTTTCATCAAAAAAACCCTATGTGTTAGATGTCTTAGTCTAATATTATGTTTGAATCAATAGGCAAACATAAAAGATTTCATGCAGGAAGTTACATTATTCACTCTCTTGTCATTTGCCACTTGATGGGGGCAGGAGGAAGAAAGTTTTTTTTACCGCTTGCAATTTTATGTTGATCTTCTTACAATCCCAGTTTTCAAAGTTGTGTCATTCAGAAAGCACCATCATATTGGATTGGCCCAAACCAAAAGCCTTAGTAACAATGAAATGACAGCTGTCACTCAAATGCTTTGCAAGTTATAATCAGTACCGAAGTTAAACAATATATCAAGGGACTCTCTGTCTTTTCATGAGTATAAAAATAGGAGAATGTGACTACCCTGGTGTTCACAATATTGTGGATACAATAAGGCTGAACATGCCATCAGACTGTGTCCAGCCACTCCCCACCCCAACTTTTAATTTTTTCTGATTTCTGATTCAAGAGTGATATGTGGATGCTTTGTAATTGGTTCTGGGATTTTTTTTTCCTCCCCAATGTTTTCTTGCCAAGGATATCATTATGAGATTCCGCAGTAACAAGCATTCTTCTGTTCAAATTTATATCAATTAGTTTAGGACAGTAATTCAACTGGATGGCCCACTGGATTTTGAGACTCGCGACCATGTCAGAGTGACGACCTTTTCCTTCTCTCTCAGCCAAAAGCAATTTTTTAACAAGGAGCCCTGGAAAGAAATGCTGGTTTAATAATTAGTTATTGATCATGGCAAGTGTCATGGTAAGCTCCACTGGATTAGCCAGGGACCAGCAAATCAGGCCTGCAGGAGTTTCCCTTGTCAAGATTATAAGGGAGGGGGGGGGAAAAGCAAAGAAATGACAAGATAAGAGATCAAAAATAGCTTAATTAGGTATGTTTTCATCTTCAAAGGAGAAGTAAAATCTTTAACCTGGATTGGTTCAAAACTGAATGATCAAAACTGTATTAATATAAAACTTAATAATGTATCTCCACTTAAAAACACTGTGAAAGACCAGATATGAGTTAAGTAGGCTTGGAGACTACTAAAATTGCTTTGAAACAACATCATGCAAAGTTATTTTAATAAATTAACCCTGCTTTGGCCAACATTTTTGCTTCGCTAAGATACCATTAACCCCATGCCCTGAAATGCCCATTAGAAACAATTTGGATACAACTACAAGGAGACCATAACAATTATAGACAGTAGCTTTAAAAGTATAATTGACTTTTCTGAGTACTAATTTAGGCATCACTTTAGGGCTGCATAAATATCTCCACATATGAGCCACTTAATGGAAGGAGAAACTTAAAAGAATGATTTTATTGTACTTTGAGGGAGAAAAATGTTTCCATTAGTTGAACAATTTCTTCTTAGAATAGAAAAGAAAAAGACAACTGAAAATACACAGCAAAGTGACAGCGAAGTCACAACTTCTAGCTAGTTTGAAGGTGGGATGCCCCATTCTTATAGCTGACAAGTGAGAATGGAGATCCTGCTTCGCTCCATATTTAATGAAGGGTTTTTAAGTTGAAATTAATCAGATCCATGATAAAGTGTTCTAATATAGAAATACTTTTAAAATTTCATTATTTTAGAGGTGAATCATTTGAATACAAAAAGATGAATCAAATCATTCACTGTAGTCCTATGGTTTTACCTCTTTGGGAATCGCCTTCTCCCCAGAACAAAAAGCACATATCTACTAATTTTTCACCCAGTTTCAAATAATTCTGATGGTTCCAGGGAGTAGAATCTCACCGTGTAGAATTGGAACTATTTTGGATCCATATAAGAAAGATATACATTTAACTAACTGTCACACAAAATACAGTTATATCCCAAGAATCAGTTTTTTCCCTGTGACAAAAGACGCTCAAACCAAACCTGGACAATGATTTGATTGGGATTTCAAAGAGAAGAGCAAGTGTCAGATTCATCATAGCCCTGATTTACAATATCTTATGGCTCCTAGCTGATTTCAGATTCTCTGACATAAGGACTTTCCATCTTTAGAAGTATGACAATAACCTGAAATTTTTCTTAGAAGGTGTAGCAATAGCAGTGATCAAGTATACCACCTCATTTTTTAATGTTCACCTGACCTCAGAGGTTGAAAAGAAATTGTTGGTCATTGAAAAGCTAATATAGATTGCTCTTTATATTAATTATATACTTCTCACAAAAAGCAGCCACAGAGTGTTTTGCCCATGTGTAAGAGATTAACAAAACCAAATTAAAAAACTTGAAGCCCAAAATATGAAGACCGCTGGGCTTCAAATAAAGTGAGTGTTCTGGTCTCAGCATAACCTTTAATGAGCTGGCTAACTTTGCACACATCGTATCAACTCTCTGGTCTTCATTCTCATCTATCAATGTGAGTATGGTGTCTAAATCCTCAGTGTTACTAGCTAGTGTGGCCCATGGTCCGATAGCACTGGCTTCACCTGGGAGCTTGTTAGAAATGCAGAGTCTCAGGCCCCCAGTCAAACCAATGAATCAGAATCTGCATTTTTATAAGATCCTAGAGAGTTAGCACTGGACTAAAGCACTTTAAATCCTGTTTTGGGGAGAGTCTAACTACTTAAATTTGAAAGAACAGCAGAACACTTCTGTACTATATGTGCATTTATTCACTTTCAAATGTGTAACTTCTTTGCCCCATGGATGCCCTGAAGCAGTAGGTCATATGTTCAGCTTCATGTCAGCTAAACAAATGTGCTTTCCAATGACCTGAGATGAAACAAAATGGGACAAGGACCCTTGTTCGGCTGCGTGGTTAAATAGACTCGGAAGTTTTCCACTGGGGTCAAGGTGAAAAGAATTAAAACCTCTTACCGCAAGATCTCAGCTCAGCTCACATCCAAATTAGGAAAATACGAGAAAAAAATAGTCTTATTTGTCTTTTTTTTTTTTTGCAGTGTCACCTGATCTGCCAAGTCTGTCTTTAGTAGCCCTACACCAGGTTGACAGATCCCCGCTCCGTGTCTGGATCGGTGGGGACAGACACCCCACCCCTTGGAAGATCACTTCCAGTAAGTGCCCAAGTGCAAGCAGAGAATGAACAATAGAAGGCTGTCAAGCCCGACAGCCAGCCCTGGATGTATGAGCGCCGAGCTGACAGCAAGGGCCTCAGAGGGTAAACTGCTTTGCTGGAACTAATTAAACAGATGAAATTATTACATGAATATGCAGATGTTGTTTACATTTTACCATATGGTATTATTTCAGGTAATAACTCGCAGGAGAATCCCTTCCTCTCATCAAGAGGAAATGAGTTGAAAAGAAGGCCCCACGTGTCACCTTTCAGTTGCTAGGCAGACACTGATAACGCAGGCTTCCTCTCTGAGTCATGGGGAGTGTTCAGCCTGAGTCCCTGGGCAGGACAGGATGAAGCCGAGGCTCCTCTCTGAAAGTAATGGGGGAGGCGTGTGCTGCGGGGGCCGCTTTAGCTGGGCTCAGATAGCTACAGCTGCTCTGAAATCATCTGCCCTCGGGTGGAAAGTGCCAACTATCAGCACACTGCCTGTCTGCAAGTCCCAAGGAGGAGCCGACAGCCACACCTCACACACCACTGCAGCGGGCTTTTCCTCCAAGGCGTGGAGCGTGACTGTACAGCAAGGCCACTGATGTGTCAACTAACACATCAGAAAAAAAACAACTAAAAGAGCAGCACGCCCTTCAAAGCTGCCCCCACCACAGAGGAGACGACGCACTTGGGCCGAGGAGGCTGAGCATTGAATAAGAAAACGCAGGGGATGGTGGCTTCCCACACGCACCCAGCACATGTTAGTCTTCCCACTTGACCCACCTTCCTCCCCAAGCTCCCACGCCTGTGTCAACGCTTGAACAGCAAGCCCTGCACCCAATCTAACTTGGATTTCTATTCCCTTATCATCCACACCCAAAATCACAAAGGCCAGTGGATTTTGCCTCCAACATAACCCTGGTGTGTCTTCCCGCCGTCTCATCCCCCATGGGTCTTGCCTTGTAATGGAACCATCCAAGGAGCCTCCTTGTTGGTCCTTGTCTCCCTCACCCCCTGGCCTCCACTGTCAAAATCATTTTTAAATTCAGATCTAATCAGGCCTCTCCTTGGCTTAAAAGCAGTCAACCCCTTCTCCCTGGCTTCAGTCCTAAAGCCACCTCAGACCTGCTCTTCAATGCTATTCCTGTTCTTTATTCTACCCTTTCTAAATTTGTTTCAGTTCTCACTCTAGGCTGTTTCCTGGGCTGTCCCCCTTACCAGCAGTACTTCCCCTCCTGCTAGCTAACAGCTAATCATTCTTTTAGTTTGTGTTGGGATCGGTTGTAATGATTGTTATTATTTTAAGAAAAGGCAACCATCTCATCTAGTCCCTGAGAAACCCTGCATTATTTACTCCTTTGAGATAACTGGGCCAAAGAGCCTTCTCTGGATTTACCCACAACTTTCTCCATGCACACATCAAACATATGCACACATATATACACACACATAGAAAGTATTTTTTACCAAGTTGGGATCCTACTATTCATGCTACTCTGCAAGCAGCTCTTGTCACTTAACAATGTCATGGACATTATCTAAATCAAAAGATAGATATAGAACCCATTCTTTTCAAAGTTGCAAAATATTTCATGCTGCACATACACCCCCATTTACTAAACTATTTCGCTATGACTGAATATTCAGGATTTTTTCTTTCTTCCTTTTTTCCTTTATTTTTATTTTTCTTTCTTTGTGAGTGAAATTAATGCTACTACAAATTTTCTTGTATGTAAGTCCTTACATACTGATGCCTTTATTTCAAAAGGATAGATTTCCCAAAGTGGGTCTTCTGGGTTACACACCCTTTTAAAGTTAATAGATATTTCCAGATTGTTTCCCAAAAAAGGTTGCAATGGTCTATACTTCAGTATTATGCGAGACTGCCTGTTTACCCAATCTTTGATAAATTTTGTTTTTCCATGTTTTATGTTATTTTTGTTGTTTTCATTTTACTGGTAAGAACTACAAAAATGGTGTGTCTTGTTTTTATCTGTAGTTCCTCCACTCTGAGAGGTCACCATCTTGTACTAAGTTTGTTGTCTGTCAGGATTTCCTCTTCCTTGAACTCTGCGAATATCCATTTCTGATTTTTTCTATTAAATTGTTTGTCTTTCTTATAAATCTGTAGGACTTTGTAGATTAATTGTTTGTCTGTCATATGTGTTGCAAATATATCTTCCCAGGCTATGTCTGTTTTCTTTCAGAACTTCTTGACTTCTTAAGCGTTTTGAGGAGAACTTCTCCCACGCTAAAGTTATTCAAATATTCATTGAATGTTTAATTAGTTTATTTTTATACTTCCTTTTTCTTTGGAAAATTTTCTTGGCTAGTTTCAATATTTATTTTTCCATGTGAACTTCAAATTCCTTCTCTCACATTCCTCACCCATTCTCAAAAAAAGTGATTGCAGTTTTATTAGAATTATGTCAATTTATACAGTAACTTGAGAGAAAGTTTGACATGGAGTGTGTAATAAGAATATTACCCACTATTCTTTCTCATTTGTTTCTTGTTTCTTGACCTTCAATACAAATTTGAAGTGAAGTTTCTTCACTTAAATATTATGACTTCTTGTTTTTCTTGGAATTTTACTTTCTGTTATTATTATTAATCATTGTTTTTATTATTATTATTTATTGTGATAAAATAATTTCAGTACTTCACCATTTAACATAGTGTTGATTGTTGGTTTTGAGATTGATTTTCATCATATTTAATTATGTTTTGCTATAAAGATCATATTAGTACTAGCTTCTGAGTTTTAGATAATGCCTTTTTGGCATCTACCAATTAAGTTATTTTTGTTGATATAATTAATTATTTTGGCAAAAGCCCAAACATTCAATCTTTTCTGAATTTCCATCAGTCACAGAATGTTATTCCTATACCACATTGCCAAATTCAATTTAACATGTTTTTTAATTCATAATTTAAGTAGACTTGTACTATCTTAACAGGTTTTGAAATTGAGGTTTTTTATCTCCATTGCCTGAATTGGGAAATTTTGGTTTGGATTGGTCCAAAGACTTGTGCCCCAAAGTCTGTTTTTTAGACCAGTAGCAGCATCACATTGCAGCACTTAATAAAACTGAAAAATCTCATGCTTCCCCTAACTTATTGAATTAAAATCTGCAGTTGGACAATATCCCCAGGTGATTTGAATGTACATTAAATTTTGAAAAGCACTGATGTAAACAACCCGTTTACCCACTTTTTAAAATTTATGTCACTCTCATCAAAATACCATTTGGTTGTGGCACCTAGCTGAAAATGGTAGATCACTGTTTCACTTCCCAAATTTTTCTGTCTTTTTAATTATTTTCTACCTCTTCTTGAACCAAATTTGAATGTTATATTTTGCTAGGCAATCATATGTTTCTTCTCAGTTTTCCTTACAAATACTTCAGATCTCAGTGTAGACACACTCGTCTCCAAGGATACCTTCCCAACACCTGCAGCCCTGCCTCAGTACCGGTACCTCTGCCCCTTTAACATTCTCTCCTTCCTCTGTCAGCGTACCTATCACATTTTAGTATTATACTTTTTTTTTCACAAAGCAATTTTGTATTGAGATACAGTTGATATACAATATTATATTGGTTTCAGGTGTAAAACATAATGATTTGACAATTATACATGTTACTAACATACTAGGTGTAGTTACTTATCTGGTTTAAATGCCTTTCTCTTCTGTCAAACCCAGGAGGGAAGATACCATGTCTATTTTTCTCATTTTTGTATGCCTGATACCAAATAGCCTCAGACACATAGTAGGCATTAAAGAAATATTATGAGTGACAAATGGATGGATGAATAGATGGGTAAACAGATTGTTCTTAAAGGTAGTGATTGATAATATAATTATCTTTGTATCCTTTGCACATTTCATTGTACCTAGCATCTTACAAACTTCCTGGCTCACGCATGATACTCAATTGCTTTCAAAATGTAAAGCGCTTTGTGACTTTAAAGGGATATAATGATGGTGCTGAGGGGCATGATGATAAATTTAAAAAAGACATAGTTTCCAGAGAAGCCTACTTACAATCTAGTAGCTTATTTCATTTTTGTTTTAATTTGCTTAGTCATACAGTTTAATGAATTTTGGAACTCCCTTTGTGTTCTCAACTTTCATATCTTCTTGTGAAAACCCTCAGGGGCAGAAAATCACTGCATAAATGGAGAGGTTATATTTTTGGAAACAGATAAAAATAATTTACTGTCAGGGCTAGAAAATAAGAATGTGGTAGTTACGCTCAGCAAAATAATTCTAAGTAAAAAAACATCAAAAGTGAATATGAAATAACAAAGCCAACTTTTTAATGGCATACCACATGAAAACCAAACTCAGTGTTGAAAGACTAAGTCTACAGAATGTGTTGAACAATGGAGCAGATACACAAGCCATGGAAAGGCATGCCCTCGGAGTCACCCTGAAGTACTGGTAAAGTTCTATTTCTGTATTTGAGTGTTATCTCATTTATTCTTTCTAAGCATCCCCAGTATCCACAGAGATTGTTTCCAAATGGTGGTTTTAAAATTGTATATAATTCATAATATTGCTCCTACGAGGGATGTGTTGGGATCCCAGGGCAGACTATAAGAAGCTATTGGGAAATACCTAAAGGTATTATGACACTAAGAGGACCAGCCACAGAGTGCATCTGGGGATTGTTTTCTGGACACAGGGAACCCCAGAACAAATAAGGAAGTAGACACCTGTATCAGTCAAGGTTTTCCAAAATACAAAACAAATAGGATGTGTGTGTGTATATTCATTTTAAGGAATTGGCTAATAGGGATATGACTGGGAGACCTGATATCCATAGCACAGAACAGCAGGCTAAAGTCTCAGGTGAGAGTTGATGTTGTGGTCCTGAATCCAAAATCTGTAGAACAGACCAACAATCTGAAGACTCAGGCAGAGTTTCTGTGTTGTAGTCTGGAGTCAGAATTCCTTCTTTCCTGGGAAACATCAGGCTTTGCTCTTAAGGCCTTGAAATGATTGTATGAGGCCTGCCTACCTTATAAAGAGCAACCTCCTTTACATAAACTGAACTGATTATAGATATTAATCACATCTGCAGAATACCTTTGCAGCAGCCTCTGCACTGGTATTCAACTAAACAGCTGGGTACCACAGTCTTGCCAAGCTGACAGGTAAACTTGGAAGCTCCACAGAGAGCCCTTCTGCTGTCCCATTCCACAGCCACTGCCCACCACACCATGGCTTCATGCCACTCAAAGCCTTCCCCACATGCTCCCTAGTCAAGCTTTCCTCAAATTTCTGTTGGTCCTTACCCCCAATAAAAACACTCATTCTTTTCAAAACTCAAAAGTTATGAAACAAGCCATTTAGTTAGCCTAATTTATACTACAATGTGAGTGATAGCTAGAAATTTAGGAATCAAAATAAAAGCTTTCTGCCCTCTTGGGGTGGAGGAGGAGCATGCATGAAATAACTTGCATGAAATTAGGACATCACGAAACATATTATTCAAGGAGCTGGCAAATGAAAAAAGTGAGGAAAGTGGGCTTGGTCTAGAACAATGGGTCAGGGGCTGGAAAGAATTAGAGCAAATTACACAGTGCCTAGCCCAGCTCATCCCTGGCCTGGCCTTGCCACATGAGAGTAGTCAGTGTTGCCAGATTTTTCACTTTTTCGAGAAAAGGTGGAACTCCCAATTTTTATGTGAAATTTCCCAATCATGAAAACACTCTGCTAGCTGCCAGTTGGAGACTCTTCCCCTAACTTTAGTCTTTACTGCCTCTTTCTTTCCTATAATTTTGAGTTCTCACATCATCTTACAGTTCAGAGTTTCCACAGTGTCATTCCAGCAAACCCAGTGGGAAGTCTGGAGAGATAGAGAGGAGAGGAGGAGATGGAGAGGGAGCTGGAGATGGGAAGAAGCTTTGTACCTCTGGCCTGTTTGTCCAAAATCAGGTGTTTGTAAGTTAGGGATTTTTGGCAAAGTCGCTCCCCCTCCCAGGCTGGGTCTGGTGGACTTTGCCAGGTACATGGGGTTTGTAAATCAGGCATTTCTTTTCATAAGATTTCATTTGTGTTGAAAAACCTGCTGACTGCTCCTGGAGCTATATGGCTCCTCTGGAACAAAATTAGGGATCAGTGACCACAGGGCTTCTTCAGGACCACACAGTACAGGTCTCCCGACACACACATCCCTGGAGAGGCATCATATGATCCTGATCAGACTAACTTCAAAAGGAGGCTAAAAGGAGAAACCAATGTACACTTAATTTATATATTCCTAGAGGCAGAGATGTTTTCATATCTCTTTTTATCTATGTTTACTAAGGAAAATGCCCTGGCTATTCAAGAAGGAAAGGGTCTTAGCAACGCCCAGGAGAGCAAGAGAGACCCCCACCCACCACCCCTCCGCCCCATTTCTTGTGGTTTCACAGATTCTCTAGGAATGGGGCCTAAACCATTCCTCGTAAAGTCTGCATAAGAGTCCCCTGAAGGGCCCATTAAATGCAGATTCCCAAGCTTCACTCCGGAGAGTCTGATCTGATACATTTAAGGAATATGTTTTTAAAAGTGCCCCTAGTTAGGTAAACTGAGGATGAAACTTAAAGAACACTGCCCTAGAAGATGGAAACTAATTTATTTCAGGAAATACTTAGAGGGTCCCTTCTAGGCTGGAGACTACATCACTAGTGATAAATGAGGCTCTGCTGTTTACCTAAGGGTCACAAATAAGCCTGGTGTGTAAAATTTAAGTTTTTACTCAGATGGACCTAGTTGTCTTCTCCCAATTGAGAGGCCAGAGATGGATTTCCCTAACAATTGGATTTCATGCCGTCAATTTGCTCTTCATGGGACTCCACTTTTATGTAATACTGTAATGGGAAAACTTGCCCTGCAATAGCCAATTTTCCATAATATGTCCTCTCGGTGGTCAAGCAGAGAAGTTGACACACTCTTCCTTATCTCTTTTCACACACCTAAATTCATTTTCCAAACAACTGAAAAAGACTCACCAGGCCTTAAAATAAAAATAGGGATACAGTGTTTAAGTAGGATTTTAATTTAATCCCAAGTCTTCGGAGATAAGTGATTAAAACACAGACTGTCCTTTATTTGCTACTTTAGATAAACAACCACAGACACACCTACCAGGGGTTCAGACATTAGTGCAAAAGCAGAAGAGTACTGTGTCTGCCTCTGAGGGATTTTTATGTACCTGACAGTCAAATAGAGTGTCCTCTGCAGCAACTCTAGGTAACTATTTGTTTACAATCTCTGAAACCCTTTGGAGCATACACCGCAAATGATCATTCTTCATTGGTTTATCTGAGAGATTATGGAATTAAAGCCCCTAAAATCCTGCTAAAATGAGAGACTTGTCTTATTTACTGAAAGAAAAGTATTCGAGGCAACTAAGATTAGCAACTTACTGTATCTGGAAAGGTATCACTTCTACTGTGATCTTCTGAATGTTTATTCATTGCATGCTTGATGCAATAATTTATGAGATAATGGACCCTTTTCTATTCCTCATCTGCAGTGACTGATAAAAAAATGCTATTTTAAGGCATTGAAATTGGAGAATAAGAGGAGTAAACCTTGTTAATGCTTTCTGTTTTTTTTTTAATCTTCATGCAGAGAGTCTCAACCTAAGGCATATTGGAATAAGCTAGAATACTTTTTTTAAATGTTGATCATTTTGGCCTCATCTCAGATCATGAAAACAAATCCCCTGGGGCTGACCAGGTCATTTAAACCTCCCCAGGTGAGCTTAGGGTAGCCATGGCTGTGAGCTACTGGCAACCCTATACATCGAAAATCATGCTGAGGAGGTTGCTTTACAGGTGAGACCACCTTTGAGATGAGGCCCTTGTAGTAGTAATCCTCAGTAGCTAAAAACCTGAATGGACTTCACAGCAATGCTTCACATCAAATTTTGTGACATACTGAGGTGTCAAAGAAAGGATCCACTAACAGAAGACTACACAATAAGGCAGTGAGAGGTGATTCGGAGCTATGGCAAATGATGGCCCTCTTATTCAAGTGGTGTCTATTTTAGACATCATTTTAAAATATAAGGATCCACAGGTTTGATTTGAATATTGCAGGGGTGGGCGCTGATACAGGGGACCTAAGCAAAGCCTCTGTCAAGTTCAGCAATTGCCTAGCAATTACTTCTCTCCAAACAATGACTCACCCACAGCCATCACCCACCTGCTGCTATCATGCAAAGCAGACTGGAACGAACAATGGACTCAGGTATTTATAACAGACATTTAGGAAATGCTCCTCATAAGGTTTCTATGTTAGGGTTTGCAGTTGCTTGTCTGTATTGATTGATAAGCAGCAGTTTGGAAGAATGGTTTTCCCAAGGAACAGAGGACCACAACAGAAATTGGAACAAAAGGCCTATTTGCTCAAGCTGGGCACCTGGGCAAGGCACTCAAGTAACTGGCTGATGCCCCAGTATCTCCACTCAAGGTACAGCTAAGATCTGGGGCAGGTGATGGTGGAAACAGAGCAAGAAACAACAACAAAAATCCTACCTAGCATATGAACGTACCTCCTGGAGAACTCAGGCTACAAAGAAAAATCTACCACCTAAACCCCAAGCTAGAGCCTACGTTGGTTCCTGATGGAATCCTGGTCATAACAGTGGGTTATTTTTCATTTTCTCCCTCTAGGTAATAGTACAACTAATTTTGCTCAGAAGTTCTCAAAAAATCTCAGAACAGTGTCATATTGAGAATAGAGTAAGTTACAAACTCTGAAAATCTCCAGATGATTGGAAGCTAACAGTCAAAGAAATGGTTGGATTGTTTACCTAAGCTCACTCTTTCGGCCCCTGGACTCTAATTTTCTCAGAGATCTGTGTCTGTGAAGAACCCTGGCAACTCCTGTCAATGGGTGGTCTGGTCAAATGTGGGCCTGGAGGGAGGCAGTTTCCTTTTTCCGCAGGGTGAGCACCCACAGTGAGGGGCTGTACCCAGCTGCTACAGGCAGTGACCCACGCTGATGGAGTATGACATTCTCCTCATGGCCCACAAGCATGTGGGATTCAGGTAACCGTTCAGACATCATCTCCCAGAGCAACCTCTCCCAGTCCCAGGATATCACCCTGTTATTTCCCACGGCATCTGCCTCCACCTGTCATTTTATGGTCCATTTATTTGATTAGTTACTCATTTACCATTTGTCTCCCCTCCAAAGAATGACAGTCATCCAAAGAAGACCCTTGCATGTTGTGTCCACTGCCTCAGCCTCGCCTCTGGTACTGTACCAGGTGTAATAGCCATTCAATAAGTACCCACTGAAGGAATGGAGTAGTAAACCAACCGCATGGGTGAGCAAGGGCACCAGAAGAGTCAGACAGCACACATTAGTTTTCCAGGCCCTCTTATGGGCACCAGTGCAGGGAGATACTGGAAAATCTTGGACCAGCATGAGTCTAGACTAGAGCCCAAAGGAAAGGAGGGAGCCAGAGAGGAGACAGCCCACACCCTTACCAGCCATTCAACAAGCATGTATGCAACACTTGTTTCGGATACTACTATTACCCATTCACTGGGGTACAAAAAATAAACATCATGTAGCACCTGCCAGGTCTGAGGCTGGGAGAATGGCTCATAGAGAGAAACACCATCCACGAGATGCCAGTAAATGTCATCATCGTCATCACATCTCCTAGAGAAATAACTAAGGTACCAGGTATCAAGCCTAGCCAGGTACATGGATCAACTCACTTAATCTTCACAAAACCAGGTGCAGATTGAGAAACTGAGGTTAAGACAACTTTCCAAGATCATCAAATCAATAAATGACAGTAGGTAGATAAAAGGTTAAGTGGTTGTAAAACAAGAAAAAAGAAGAGAGGAAGATAAAGAGACAGAGACAGACAGTAATCTAACAAAACAGCAGCTTAAAGAATGAGATTTCTTCTTTGCTCATGTGGTAGGTAGTCTTGGGAGATAGGTGAACTGCTGCATCACATGGTTAACTCCAGTCCCATGGTCCTTCCAGCTAGGCTGTCTGCATCCCCTGTTCTCATCTGCCAGGTTGAAGGGCAGAGATGGAAAGGAGCATGTGAGCAGTGGTCACACTGCACTCCTGGTCACAAGGGGGGCTGAGAAATGCATTTCTTCCTTGAATAACTGTATGCCCAGCTACAACTATGTTATTATAGAAAAAGGAGGGTGGATGGATTGGGGTGGACAGCTAGCTATCTCCACCACCCTGCAAGGCTAAGGTCTACACCTGGCTCCCACACAGCAAGACTGGTGTGGACGAACGAGTCTCTCAATTTACCCACAGCAGATAAAGAGGGGTGGTGGAAAAGCCAGATCAGAGAATGTACAGAGAAAGGTATACATTCTAAATGGGCCAAGCAAAATCAAATGCACAGCATAATGATTATAGCCAACAATACAGTATTATATACTTCAGAATTGCCAAGAGACTGGATCTGAAATGTCCTTACCACAAAAAAGAAACGATAATTACGTGACATAGTAGAAGTGTTAGTTAGAGCTAAGGTGGTGACCATACTGAAATTTATAAATGCATCAGATTGACACATTCTGTACTTTAAACTTACACAATATTTTATGTCAATTACATCTCAATTTTTCCAAAAATGGAGCAAGCAGATTGAGTGAGATTTACCAAGCAGATATAGGAGGTACGGATTTACATACTCCCAGGAGGTAACAATACAAGCAAATGCAAAAGATGTCATGCATACAATTTGTACAATGAAAACTCAGTAGTCTAGAGAGGAGGGAGATGGGAAGTAAAAGGGCTTAGGGATAGTGCACGCTCACACCAGGTAGAGGCAAGATTGTGAATGACCTTGCACTTCATGCTATGGAATTTGTGGGCAGTGGGTTAAGCACAGGTTAAGGGAGTAACATGATTGTATTTCTTATTAGATTGTCTGAATTTTGGATGATCTCCAGGAGGAAGAAGTTGTAAACCCACTTTGACTGACCCCTGCAGAAAGAATCCTACCCACACAGGAAACCCTAAGTCAAAAATCAGCTGAGAGCTGCTGAGCAATGAGGCTCGTTTCCACCCGAGGGATCTGTATTTTTGTTTTTCTGCAAGAAGAGTTGGAAAGCATCTCATCCTAGATGGGAATTCTTTGCTCCCAGGGCATGAAAACATGCTACCAAAAATTGTAAAACTAATTTTACTAGGGGTTTGAATGCCCTCTCCATACATTTTTTTAAGACAAGTTGCCTGACTGTTCTGGTTCAGGCTAATAACATTCCCAAGGCCAACAGCTGCTGGCAGTGGGGGAATTAACATACCAGTGTGCAGATAGGTAATGATTGGATAGCTGTCTAAAGATCTCTACAGTTCAAAAAAGTTCATTGTTGTTCTTGTCTCTTCTCAGATATATACATTTGGGGATCCCTACCCAAGTTAGTGGGGGAGATGAATCAGGAACGTGATACAGAGACCAAAAAGTATCGGCCTAAAATAAGAATCGGCCAAAATTTCATCCCTAAGCTAACAAGGAGCTAGCATGGAAAAGTGGCAACACACGTGAACAAGAGCATGTCACTGGATCAAAACATGTGCCATCAAAAACTGGTCCAATTCACCCACAAACCTCCAGAATCCTCAAGTCCACGTTCAGGTCCACACTGCCATGTTTCACTCCTGAAAGTGAAGTCAGTGCTTATTCCTGGATAAGTGTCTTAAAATAAAGGGTCTTAGGGTCTTCACATCCTGTGGCTCAAAATGCCTTTGAAAATAGAATAAAAGTTGGGATGAACATACATGATTTTTGTTGGACTCCTTAGAAACAGGGTCCATGGTCACTAATAAAGAACTTCACCCTAGAAGATCAAAACCATGTCTAATTACAAAAGGAGGACTGGCCTTTACTCTGGGGTGTGAAAGAGTCCCAACCGAATGGGGCCAGGGCTCCAGCTCCATCATTTCCCATACTCCCAAGGACCCGGAGCTCAAAGAAGAGTGTAAGCGGGCTCAGAGTTGGGCTTTACTGGGGAGGAGAGACTATAAACAGAGGTCCCAGCATATCATGGGGAACAAGCACAAACCACATTTCTTGAGAAAGATATCTGGCAGACAGAGAGGAACTTCTCAGCATCTCCAATCCCTAACAGTAATTCTGATCAAATTGTCAGGTATTTCTTTTCTGAGTTTTAAAATTATTACTTTAGAAAATGGATATGTTTGTATGAATTTTGTGTTACTGATGACTACGAAATTGAGTTTTCAAATCACAAATATTTTCAGAGCTCTAATGGTCCTCCACTGGTTTTGTTATGCAAATTGACATACCAGTGTGCAGATAGGTAATGATTGGATAGCTGTCTAAAGATCTCTACAGTTCAAAAAAGTTCATTGTTGTTCTTGTCTCTTCTCAGATATATACATTTGGGGATCCCTACCCAAGTTAGAATTTTAAAATGTTTCCAGCTTCATATGATGGCTCTGTTTTGAAGGCAATAGAATGTTTGCTGGATTTCTAGTAACTAGGTTCTGTTTTGATGGCTTAATCCTTCTGATTTAACAGTCCAGGGTTTTCTGGCTAGAGTCCCAAATCTGATTCTGAAAGTTACTTAAACTGACATTCAAAGAAAAGGTTTCAAAGCTAATCTGTTTCTGATACATCCAAGGTTCATTTAATGTGGGAAAGCCAGCCACATATAACCCTAACCTTGTTCCAAATTGCATGATGCTCTCCACAAAAGCAGGAGTCAAAAACTTGAGCCCAAAATGACCTACCCATATTGAATTTCATGGTGGGAGCCTCGGTTCAGAAGGAGGTCATGTCAGATTCTCCAGCTTCTCACCAGTCTCTCTACTAATATACTGATTGTTTTAATATGCATGTGAAACAGATGCTATAATTTGCATTCACAGTTTTTCTGTGGGAAAAGAATGCCAGGAACTTTCTCCTCGGTTCTGAAGCATGTTTTACAATACCAATACAGAGCTCCTCCTAAAAGCAAACATTTTAAATTAATTACATATTTAGTTAGTTTCTTCCTAGAGTGAATTAGGCAGCGTGCCCTATTTTGCAAACATGTAGATCCCATGTGTCCCCAATGGAGGTGGGTCATTTTGCTGTGCAAAAGAACAGGTACTTTTCCAGCCTCTGCAGCAGGATCCAGAATGCTTGCCATCTTGCAATGGTTTTTATCACTGACCACACATTTATTAAATATCCATCCAGCAATGACTGGTATGCATCAGCCAACAGGCAAAGGAGCCTCAGGGAACTCCCAGTCTACCTGGAAAGACAGACCACAGGCAACTTATAACAATAAGGCAGTGCAATGAGTGGCATGGTGGAAAAGTCACTTCTCACAATAGGACGTCTTCCCATTGTGCAGAACTGCTACAGCCTTTCTCCAACAAACAGAAAGATCCTAAGACAGCTCTTCGAATTGCTTGGATTTTGATTGTCAAGACCCATCCCTAAGCAATCTGGGCATAGGAGATAATATGACATTAGGCTATGGGGTTCAGATCCTGGCTTGGCCACTTTCCTGCTGTGTGACCTTGGCCAAGTTACTTAAATTCTCCATGACTCAGTTTCCACATCTGTAAAATGGTCTTAATAAAAGTACCTAACTCACAAAGATGGTTGTAAAAATTAACACAAGATGAGGGTTTAAAAGGGTTCCTGGCACACCACAAGTGCTCCACATTTTAGATATTTTTTCCTATGAAATAAATATTTGTTGACCGAATGAATTAATTATTTTAGAGTCCTTTTTGATGATCCCAGGAGGCTTGGCTGTAATGAGCAACATTTTGTAGAGAGAAGTGAGTCAAGAGTACTTCAGGGTATTTATCGGTTTCACTTTTTTTGAGGTCAGAGACTATAAAGTTTATCCCTCTTGTTTAATGGAGGCAGAAGCTAAGCTCCCCACTGGACACCATACATCAGTTCACTTCTAAGAGCAACCACATGAGGAAGGAATCATTACCCCTATTTTATGGATTTTACAGATAGGGAAACTGAGTCTCCAAGAGCCTGAGAAATTTTGCCCTAGGTCACAGAGCTAGTAAATTGTGGAGCTGGAATTCAAACCCAGGTCTGTCTGGTCTTTTCAAAAAAAGACTTTGCTGCTCCCAGATGGGAATACCTTGCCGAAGGTTAGAGAAAAATTAGATACGCACTCAGTAATCAAGAGCTTTGTGGTGACAGTCAAGGTCATGGCTCTGTGGTTCTGCCCAGACTCCGTAATCTTCTGTGAATGATTTTAAATTCCCTCCTCTGCTTGTACATAACCCCCGTTCACAGATTGAGCAACAGTTTGTTTCTCCAGGTGATTTAACCAAGAGGATTTGGAATTTTTCATGAATTTGATTCGTTTCTGGCAATACATAGTCATGGGGAGGTCACAATCTCCTTGTCTTATGCTTGCCTGCCTTCCAAGCTTGGCTTTTCAGAATCAGAGAGTATTATAGCCTAAAATAATGCCTCATGATTTCATCAAAGTAGATTAGTTTGTACCTGCACTGTAGCTTCAAAGAAACAATTACTGAAATAATACACAATGGAACAGTATGAAACCGAAACAACTTTGTTTTTAGTGAGAAACTCATGATGTACACAAAAACAAAAATGTAGCCATTGGTTTTTATAATCGTATTTGGCTTTATAATCAAATACCTAATTTGATTATAGAGAACTTCAGAAATCCAAAGGGATTGTTGATTATTTGTCTGTAGTTTAGGGATAGCAGTGTACATCTGTTTATTGGTAGGAGGTATATTAAGATAATAGTGTCATCGGCTTCAATTCTGGGCCAAAAATAAACTCTGGTCATACCTATATGTCTAGGCTGCCCAGAGCGGAAAATAAATTTCAGGAACTTAGAAAAGTTAAGAATCACCCTGAGGTGACTTTCCAGTCAAAACAGTCTGCACTTCCAGAAAATACTAGAATATATTAGGAATCCCAGAAACACATTCATTGAGTACATGAATGAGTGCCAACTCAGAATCAAGGAATAAACCCAGAAATTATACAATAACACTTTTAGTACCTGTTTTTGTATCTTGATCTTATTTCAGAATATGTTTTAAAATATATTTTGCTACCAACTAGTGAATTATCTTCAGAAAGTAGAAAGGAAACTTTTATGTTTTCTCTAATGCTATATTTCTATAATGCTTCAACTATTAACAGAGCATATGAAGTAAATTAATTACAGTTCTTTCAAGCACAGAAATAAATATATTAAACATAGTTTTAAAATAAATAGCATTTTGTCATCTCAAGTTTTGGATCTCTGGTTATTTCTCTGTCTAAGCAAATGAACGGATAAACCTGCATCCACAGGGCCATCGTTTTGAAAGAGACATTTCTAACGGCATGTGAGATTTTGCACCTGTAATTATTTGGGGGTACAAAATTGGCTACACCAATAATTGCTCCTATAAACAGCTAATTGTAGCTGCTGTTAGCCACTTGTGGGTGTAATTAGCTGCTTGCCCTTAATCTTCATGGAATGCCCAATTCTCCCTGTAATTAGTCAATTGTAGAAGCTGTTACTTTCACAAGAGAGGAAAGACTGGATTATCTCCCTTAAAAAAACTTTAGATCGGATCTTGAAATTCAAATCTCAATTTACAGAAAGTGTGGAGTGAAATGACTCCACTTGTAAAGTGGGTTGGGAATAGTTTTACTTTGCCTACATGTATCAGAGACCACATGTTCAACAGCGGCAGGCACATCTTTACAACAAAATCTATTATTTTCATTGATGTCTGGTTAAGTGCCATTATTATTTTGACTTTTAAAAGTTGTACTCCTACTGGAAATATGTATAAAATAGTTAAGGTTTCTCCAGATGCTTACCTACCAAAATCCTGCTATAAGGGCCTCAACATTTAGAAAACTTGTTTATGCAACGGATTTATGAAGTTTAATAAAATTAGAAGTAGAATATATCTGAAAGTTTGATTTAAAACTTTAGCCTCTCATATGCTAACAGCTTGACTTGCTGTTGAATGCCTCTAACCTTAGTATTCTCCTCCAGAAAGTGGGAACAATGGTTCCTCTATCTCTCCAGGTGTTGTGAGACTTGCAATAACAAACACATGAACATTCTGAGCACTTGGTAGATATTTCTTGATCTTAACTATAGTGAGTATCATTTCTTTATGTTCATTGTAAAGCATAGCATCTTTCTCACTATCACACTGAAATGTGTTTTTGATATTTGCTTCTCAAACAGGGCTACCATAAAAAAATTAAGAAGTCTCCCGAGAGGCTCAAGATGGCAGCATGAGAGGTGACACGGAGAACTCCTCTCAAAACCACAAATAGTACAAAAATATTGTTAATTAATACAACTAACCCTAAAACAGCAAGAAGAACGAAGGCTGAACCAGACTGCATACAGACCTCACAAACAGAGCAGACCTCATGAAAGAGGGTAACATACGAAAGCCTTAATCCGGCGGGACCCAAGCCCTTTCCCCCACGCTACCTCACTGGTGGGAGAAGGAGAAACAGAGTGGAGGAGGAGTAGGAAGTCTGGGACTGCTGAAGACCTACCCCTGGAGATCTGCTTTGTGAGCAGAAGCCTATATTGTGTGGCGCTCTGGATGTTGGGGAGCTCAGAAGGGCAGGGGGCCTGGGAGACTGTCATTCCGCTGTTTGTGGAGGATGGGTTCCACACCTGGCTGCTCTGTGTCAGAGGAAGGGCGGGCCGTCTGAGAGGCTTCCTAGCAGCGAGAGGGCTGCTGAAGGGGCAGGGTTTGCATGGAGCTTGCTGTGCAGGAGAAGGGAGAGCTGGACAAGGTTGTCTGGGTGCACTCTGCCCAGCTGGTTGGGAACTTTGAGGAGATTCAGGTGCTCCATCCCCCTGACTGCCTACTTAGCTCCGAGGCCCCCCACTGTGACACACAGCCTGCCGAGCCTTCCTACTGGCCTGAGGGCACCTGCTCGCAAACCTGCAGCCACTGCGCTGGCGTCAGGCCAGCCAAAGGGAGGCCCTGCCTACAACAGCTAGAGACGCAAAGCACAGAGGCTTACACGTGCGTGTTTGGCCCAATGGCTCTGACACTGGAGACAGGCACCACAGATGGGAATCAGGAAACAGATCTTTCTTCCCCCCAGGCACCAGCTCTGCTCCCCTATGACCTCCAACCTCACTGTAGGGGCTGAGAAGCTCCAGAGACTAGAGTTTCTGTGCACTAGTGGGCACCACATAGAAATATGAAACATCAAAAGAACATGATTCAGACCAAAATCTCACAAACCCCAGGAAAAGGGCCAAATGAAACTGAACTCACCAATCTTCCTGAAAGAGAGTTCAAAATAAAAATTATAAACATGCTAATGGAGGTACAGAAAAATATTTAAGAACTCAGGAACAAATTTAAATCAGAGATTCAATCATTAAGAAATTCCATATCTGAAATGAAACATACAATGGAGGGATGTAAAAGCAGATTAGATGTAGGAGAAGAAACAGTAAATGGAATAGAAATTAGAGAAGAGGAATACAAAGAAGCTGAGGCACAGAGAAAAAAAAGAATCTCTAAGAATGAAAGAATATTGAGAGAACTGTGTGACCAATCCAAGCAGAACAATATTCGCATTATAGGGGTACCAGAAGAAGAAAAAGGGATTGAAAGTGTTATTGAGGAGGAAATTGCTGAAAACTTCCCCAATCTTGGGAAGGTAGTCTCTCAAGCCATGGAGGTGCACAGATCTCCCAACACAAGGGACACAGGGAAGACAACATCAAGACATATAATAATCAAAATGGCAAAGATCAAGGATAAAGACAAACTTTTAAAAGCAGCTAAGGAGAGAAAAAAGATCACATACAAAGGAAAACCCATCAGACTGTCATCAGACTTCTCAACAGAAACCGTACAGGACAGAAGGGAGTGGCATGATATATTTAATGCAATGAAGCAGAAAGGCCTTAAACCAAGAATATTCTACCTGGCAAGGTTATCATTTAAATTTGAAGGAGGAATTAAACAATTTTCAGATAAGCAAAAGCTGAGAGAATTTACCTCCCACAAACCACCTCTACAGTGCATTTTGGAGAGACTCCTACAGATGGAAGTATTCCTAAGGCTAAATAGATGTCACCCAAGGGCTAGACAAAGAGTACAGAATATAATTCATAACATACAAAGAATGGAGGAGGAAGAAAAAGAAGGAAAAAAAAAGAAGCTTTAGGTTGTGTTTGTAATAGCATAAAAAAGTCAGTTAAATAAGACTGTTAGGTAGTAAGGGAATTACCCTTGAACCTTTGGTAACCATGAATCTAAAGCCTGCAATGGCAATACATACATACCTATCGATAATCACCCTAAATATAAATGGTCTAAATGTACCAATTAAAAGACAGAGAGTCACTGAATGGATAAAAAAACAAAACCCATCTATATGCTGCCTACAAGAGCCTCACTTCAAACCCAAAGACATACACAGACTGAAAGTAAAGGGATGGAAAAAGATATTTCATGCAACTAATAATGAGAAAAAAGCAGAAGTTGCAGTATTTGTATCAGACAAAACAGACTTCAAAACAAGGAAGTTGCAAGAGACAAAGAAGAACATTACATAATGATAAAAGGGTCAGTCCAACAGAGGATATAACTATTATAAATATCTATGCACCCAACACAGGATCACCTAAATATGTGAAACAAATACTAACAGAATTAAAGGGGGAAACAGAATGCAATGCATTCATTTTAGAAGACCTCAACACACCACTCACTCCAAAGGACAAATCAATCAGACAGAAAATAAATAGACAGAGGCACTAAACAACATATTAGAACAGATGGACCTAAACGGACATCTACAGAACCCTCCATTCAAAAGCAACAAGATACACATTCTTCTCAAGTGCACATGGAACATTTTCAAGAATAGATCATATACTAGGCCACAAAAAGAGTCTCAGTAAATTCAAAAGATTGAAATGGTAGCAACCAACTTCTCGGATCACAAAGGTATGAAACTAGAAATAAATTACAAAAAGAAAACAAAAAGGCCCACAAACACATGGAGACTTAATAACATGCTCCTAAGTAATCAATGGATAAATGACCAAATAAAAACAGAGATCAAGCAATACATGGAGACAAATGACAACAATAATTCAACACAGCAAAATCTGTGGGATGCAGCAAAGGCTTTACTGAGAGAGAAATATATTGCAATACAGGCCTACCTCAGGAAAGAAGAACAATCCCAAATGAACAGTCTGAACTCACAATTAATGAAACTAGAAAAGGAATAACAAATGAAGCCTAAATTCAGTAGAAGGAGGCACATAATAAAGATTAAAGCAGAATTAAATAAAATTGAGAAGAATAAAACAAAAGAAAGAATCAATAAAAACAGGAGCTGGGTCTCTGAGAAAATAAACAAAATAGATAAACCCTTAGCCAGACTTATCAAGAAATAAAGAGAGTCTAAACACATAAATAGAATCAGAAATGAGAAAGGAAAAATCACTACAGAAACCACAGAAATATAAAGAATTATGAGAGAATACTATGAAAAATTATATGGTAACAAACTGAATAACCTAGAAGAAATGGACAACTTTCTAGAAAAATACAACCTTCCAAGGCTGACCCAGGAAGAAACACAAAATCTGAATAGACCAATTACCAGCAAAGAAATTGAATTGGTAATCAAAACACTACCTAAGAACAAACTCCTGGTCAAGATGGTTTCACTGATGAATTTTTCAAATATTTAGTGAAGACCTAATACCCAACCTCTTTAAAGTTTTCCAAAAAGTAGAAGAGGAAGGAATACTCCCAAACTCATTCTATGAGACAACATCACTCTAATACCTAACAGAGACATTCTCCAAAGAAGAAATTCAGATGGCCAACAGGCACATGAAAAGATGGTCCACATTGCTAATCATCAGAGAAATGCAAATTAAAACCAAAATGAGATATCACCTCACACCAGTTAGGATGGCCAACATCCAAAGGACAAACAAGAACAAATGATGGGGGACTTCCCGGAAGATGGCGGTGTGAGCAGGGTGGCAGAAATCTCCTCCCAACACTATATTTATCTACGAAAACACAGAAAATACATCTATTCCTAAAAGAGAGACGAGAATACACAGGAAAGCGCACAGCGTGCAGCTACACCCGAGAGGACTCGGCACCCCAAGAGGCGGGTAAGATACGGAGCCGCGACCCGGCGGGACCCGAGCCCTCCCCCACCCCAGCGCACCGGCGGGAGGAGAGGAGGCAGAGCCGGAAGGGAGTGGAAGTACACCCCGCAAAATAACCAGCCCTGGTGATCTGCGTGGGGAGCGCTGACACACATCGCGTGGTGCAGCGGGGATTGGAGAGACAGAGGGGCAGGATCTGAGCGGGGGAATGCGCCAGGGTGCTTGCAGCCGGCTCCCGGGAAGGGGAAAAAAAAAAAAGCGCGCTCTTTCTTCAGCGGTCTTAAAGAGACAGGAGCCCAGTGGAGGAGCTGGATCGCCCCAGCACACGCAGCCCAGCAGGCTGGGAGTCCTGGGGAGTTACAGACGCCTTAGCTGGCGACTGAGGAAGCGTAGCCATACTTACACTTCTCACTGAGATCAACAGCCTCCTATTCGTTCCCACCCCTGCCAAAGCGATAAAGGGCCCTGCGGAGCGGCAGAGTCACAGCTGTGGAATAGTGGGGCAACAGCGCCACCTAGAGCATTCCCACAGAATCTACGTCCGGTGGGCATTTTTTTTGTTTTTTATTTGTTTTGTTTTTTGTTTTGTTTTTTCTTTTCTTTCTTTTTTCTTTTTTTCTTTCTTTCTTTCTTACTTTTTTTTTCTTTTTTTTCTTTTTTTTTCTTCTCTTTTTAAAGTCTTAAAGAGCCCAGCTGACATATGTGGCAACTATCAGTGACCAATTATATAGCCATGAAAAGACAGAGGAATATGGTTCAGACCAAAATCAACCAGACAACCCCAGAGAGGGAGTCTGAAGGGATGGAAATGCACAGCCTCCCTGAAAAAGAATTCAGAATAAAAGTCATAACCATGCTGATGGACCTACAGAGAAATGTGTAAGAGCTGAGGGAGGAAGTGAGGGAACAGAGGAAAGACAATACAGAAATCAGACAAGCGATCGACGGGCTTAACAGCAGAATGGATGAGATGCAAGAGACTGTTAATGGAACAGAAAACAGAGAACAGGAGCACAGAGCAGCTGAGGCAGAGAGAGATAAAAGGATTTCTAGGAATGAAAGAATATTAAGAGAACTGTGTGACCAATCCAAACGGAACAATATTCGCATTATAGGAGTACCAGAGGAAGAAGAGAGAGAAAAAGGGATAGAAAGTGTCTTTGAAGAAATAATTGCTGAAAACTTTCCCTCACTGGGGAAGGAAGTAGTCTCGCAGTCCACCGAAGCTCATAGATCTCCCAACACAAGGGACCCAAGGAAGACAACACCAAGACACATAATAATTAAGATGGCAAAGATCAAAGATAAAGACAGGGTATTAAAGGCAGCTAGAGAGAGAAAAAAGATCACCTACAAAGGAAAACCCATCAGACTATCATCAGACTTCTCAACAGAAACCTTACAGGCCAGAAGAGAATGGCATGATATATTTAACGTTATGAAACAGAAGGGCCTCGAACCAAGAATATTGTATCCAGCACGATTATCATTTAAATATGATGGAGGGATTAAACAATTTCCAGATAAATGAAAGTTGAGAGAGTTTGCCTCTCATAAACCACCACTACAGGATATCTTAAATGGACTGCTCTAGATGGAAGCACACCTAAGGCTAAAAAGATGTCACCAGAGAAAAAAAATCATAGCAAAGAAAGCAGACCATCCAAATACTAACTAAAGGCAAAGAATAAAACACCTATTATAGAAAGAATGGAGGAGGAGGAATAAGAAGGGAGAGAAATAAAGAAACATCAGACTGTGTTTACAATAACTTAACAAGAAAGTTAAGTTAGATTGTTAGATAGTAAAGAAGCAACCCTTGAACCCTTGGTAACCACGAATCTCAAGCCAGCAATGGCAGTAAGTACATACCTATCAATAATCACCCTAAATGTAAATGGACTGAATGCACCAATCAAAAGACACAGAGTAACAGAATGGATAAAAAAGCAAGACCCATCTATATGCTGCCTACAAGAAACTCACCTCAAATCCAAAGATATACACAGACTAAAAGTGAAGGGATGGAAAAAGATATTTCATGCAAACAACAAAGAGAAAAAAGCAGGTGTTGCAGTACTTGTATCAGACAAAATAGACTTCAAAACGAAGAAAGTAGCAAAAGATAAAGAAGGACATTACATAATGATAAAGGGGTCAGTCCAACAAGAAGATATAACCATTATAAATATATATGCACCCAACACAGGAGCGCCAGCATATGTGAGACAAATACTAACAGAATTAAAGGAGGCAATAGATAGCAATGCATTCATCTTAGGAGACTTCAACACACCACTCACTCCAGAGGACAGATGAACCAGACAGAAAATAAGTAAAGACACAGAGGCACTGAACAACACACTAGAACAGATGGACCTAACAGATATCTACAGAACTCTACACCCAAAAGCAACAGGATACACATTCTTCTCAAGTGCACATGGAACATTTTTCAGAATAGACCACATACTAGGCCACAAAAAGAACCTCAGTAATTTCAAAAATATTGAAATCCTACCAACCAACTTCTCAGATCACCAAGGTATAAAACTAGAAATAAATTTTAGAAAGAAATCAAAAAGGCTCACAAATACATGGAGACTTAACAACACTCTCCTAATTAATCAATGGGTTAACGACCAAATCAAAACAGAAATCAAAGAATATATGGAGACTAATGACAACAACAACACAAAGCCACAACTTCTGTGGGACGCAGCAAAGGCAGTTCTAAGAGGAAAGTATATTGCAATCCAGGCCTATTTAAAGAAGGAAGAACATTCCCAAATGAATAGTCTAAAGACACAATTACTGAAATTGGAAAAAGAAGAACAAATGAGGCCCAAAGTCACCAGAAGGAGGGACATAATAAAGATTAGAGAAGAAATAAATAAAATTGAGAAGAATAAAACAATAGAAAAAATCAATAAAACCAAGAGCTGGTTCTTTGAAAAAATAAACAAAATAGATAAACCCCTAGCCAGACTCATTAAGAGAAAAAGAGAATCTACACACATAAACACAATCAGAAATGAGAAAGGAAAAATCACGATGGACCCCACAGAAATACAAAAAATCATAAGAGAATATTATGAGAATCTATATGCTAACAAGCTGGAAAACATAGAAGAAATGGACAACTTCTTAGAAAAATACAACCTTCCAAGACTGACCAAGCAAGAAACAGAAAAACTAAACAGACCAATCACCAGTGACGAAATCGAATTGGTAATCAAAAAACTACCCAAGAACAAAACCCCTGGGCCTGATGGATTCACCTCTGAATTCTACCAGACATATAGAGAAGAAATAACACCGATTCTCCTTAAAGTTTTCCAAAAAATAGAAGAGGAGGGAATACTTCCAAACTCATTCTATGAAGCCAGCATCACTCTAATACCAAAACCTGGGCAAAGACCTCACCAAAAAAGAAAATTACAGACCAATATCCCTGATGAACGTAGATGCAAAAATACTCAACAAAATATTAGCAAACCGAATTCAAAAATACATCAAGAGGATCATACACCATGATCAAGTGGGATTCATCCCAGGGATGCAAGGATGGTACAACATTCGAAAATCCATCAACATCATCCACCACATCAACAAAAAGAAGAACAAAAACCACATGATCATCTCCATAGATGCTGAAAAAGCATTTGACAAAATTCAGCATCCATTCCTGATTAAAACTCTCAACAAAATGGGTATAGAGGGCAAGTACCTCAACATCATAAAGGCTATATATGACAAACCCACAGCTAACATCATACTTAACGGCGAGACGCTGAAAGCTTTTCATCTAAGATCAGGAACAAGACAGGGATGCCCACTCTCTCCACTGTTATTCAACATAGTACTGGAGGTCCTAGCCACAGCAATCAGACAAAACAAAGACATACAAGGCATCCAGATTGGTAAAGAAGAAGTCAAATTGTCACTATTTGCAGATGACATGATACTGTACATAAAAAACCCTAAAGATTCCATTCCAAAACTACTAGAACTAATATCTGAATTCAGCAAAGTTGCAGGATACAAAATTAACACACAGAAATCTGTTGCTTTCCTATACACTAATGATGAACTAACAGAAAGAGAAATCAGAAAAACAATTCCATTCACAATTGCATCAAAAAGAATAAAATACCTAGGAATAAACCTAACGAAGGAAGTGAAAGACCTGTACTCTGAAAACTACAAGACACTCCTAAGAGAAATTAAAGAGGACACTAACAAATGGAAATGCATCCCATGCTCTTGGCTAGGAAGAATAAATATTGTCAAAATGGCTATACTACCTAAAGCAATCTACAGATTCAATGCAATCCCTATCAAACTACCAACAGTTTTCTTCAATGAACTGGAACAAATATTTCTAAAATTCATATGGAACCACAAAAGACCCCGAATAGCCAAAGCAATCCTGAGAAGGAGGAATAAAACAGGGGGAATTACGCTCCCTGACTTCAAGCTCTACTACAAAGCCACAGTAATCAAGACAATTTGGTATTGGCACAAAAACAGACCCACAGACCAGTGGAACAGAATAGAAAATCCAAACATTAACCCAAACATATACAGTCAATTAATATTTGATAAAAGTGCCTTGGATATACAATGGGGAGATGACAGCCTCTTCAGCAGCTGGTGTTGGAAAAACTGGACAGCTACATGTAAGAGAATGAAACTGGACTACTGTCTAGCCCCATACACAAAGGTAAACTCAAGGTGGATCAAAGACTTGAATGTAAGTCATGCAACCATAAAACTTAGAAAAAAACATAGGCAAAAATCTCTTGGACATAAACATGAGCAACTTCTTCATGAACATATCTCCCTGGGCAAGGGAAACAAAAGCAAAAATGAACAAGTTGGACTACATCAAGCTGCAAAGCTTCTGTACAGCAAAGGACACCATCAGTAGAACAAAAAGACATCCTACAGTATGGGAGAATATATTCATAAAAAACGTATCTGATAAAGGGTTGACATCCAAAATATATAAAGAACTCATGCACCTTAACAAACAGAAAGCAAATAATCCAATTAAGAAATGGGCAGAGGACATGAATAGACACTTCTCCAAAGAAGAAATTCAGATGGCCAACAGGCACATGAAAAGATGCTCCACATCGCTAATCATCAGAGAAATGCAGATTAAAACCACAATGAGATATCACCTCACACCAGTGAGGATGGCCAACATCCAAAACACAAACAACAACAAATGTTGGCGAGGATGTGGAGAAAAGGGAACCCTCCTACACTGCTGGTGGGACTGCAAATTAGTTCAACCATTGTGGAAAGCAGTATGGAGGTTCCTCAAAAAACTCAAAATAGAAATACCATTTGAGCCAGGAATTCCACTCCTAGGAATTTACCCTACGAATGCAGCAGTGCAGTTTGAAAAAGACATATGCACCCCTATGTTTATCGCAGCACTATTTACAATAGCCAAGAAATGGAAGCAACCTAAAGTGTCCATCAGTAGATGAATGGATAAAGAAGATGTGGTACATATACACAATGGAATATTATTCAGCCACAAGAAGAAAGCAAATCGTACCATTTGCAACAACATGGATGGAGCTAGAGGGTATTATGGTCAGTGAAATAAGTCAGGCAGAGAAAGACAAGTATCAAATGATTTCACTCATCTGGGGAGTATAAGAACAAAGGAAAAACTGAAGGAACAAAACAGCAGCAGACTCACAGAACCCAAGAATGGACTAACCGTTACCAAAGGGAAAGTGACTGGGGAGGATGGGTGGGAAGGGAGGGTTAAGGGCGAAAATGGGGCATTATGATTAGCATACGTAATGCAGCGGCGGGGACATGGGAAAGGCAGTATTTACAGAGAAGACAAGTAATGATTCTATAGCATTTTACTATGCTGATGGACAGTGATTGTAGTGGAGTATGTGGTGGGGACTTGATAATAGGGGGTCTAGTAACCATAATGTCGTTCAAGTGATTGTAAATTAACGATAACCAAAAAAAAAAAGAAGTCTCCCTAGCCATTCCTTGTTTCCTCTTCTATGACTTTTTGGAATTATAATATTTTTTTAAAGCTTCATGACATATTTTAGTAGAGTATAACTAATTTTAAGATATCACCGTGACATGATAGTTGTGTATATACATATTATGTATTGTAATATATTGTATGTATAACATAAACTTGTATTATATGGTAGCATTGCTCTAACTGAGAAGTTACAGAGGTTTCTTAGAATTCTAACAGAGCATCTTCATGAATCAAATCTTCCTCCCAATTAAAGGGTAAGATTGGGTGTGGGCAATTAACTGCCTAGGACATCAGTCGTGGGGCTGACAATAGAATTCCAGTCTTCAGTCCAAATGTAGTTGGTTGTGTTATACTATCAGCTTTTTCCCATTATTTAATCATAGAAGGGAAACATATCACTGGTGGGATCATTTGAATCTTAGCCATAACCTATGACATTTCTGGTTTGAGCATAAATCCTTTTCTACCCAAAAGATTATATATATATCTCCTGATTACCATATGAGCTTCTCATGTCTGCATGTGAGCGTGTGCACATTTGTGTGTGTGTGTGTGTGTGTGTGTGTGTGTGTATCTGTGTGAATGTGTGAGTGAATAATGTTGTCATAAAATAGACTAGAAGCCTTGGGAGCTTGAAGCAATATCTTTCTCCACTAAACTGCTTTATTACTGCCATTCCCTCCCTCCTGGGCATGCAGTCAGCTGAGACTAGGCCAAATTGGCAGTCATTTTCAGAGAGCCTGGCAGGCCCATGATCTCTGGGAGTTCCCGGCCAGCATTTCTCTCTCAAACAGCCCTTCCAAGGGGCAGTAGTGGTTCTGACTCCTGGGCTGCAGTTTGCCTGGGCTGGGTCAGGAGTCAGGTCCAATATAAATTTCTACCTTCAAGTCATACTGTGAAGGCATTCTCTAGCCCCTGGGGTATTTTCCTAGTGACAGCTCTTTCTGACTGCTCTCCGAATTCTCTGACTTGAGAGCATAGCATGCCAGAATCCTTATGAGGGGCTAGAAGGAAGGGTGGGACCTTTGGCAACCAAGGGGTTAAACTGATAACATAGTTTTTCTAAAAAAAAATAATAATTTGGGAGATGTGTTGACTGTTGATAAGCAGACCTGAAATAATAGCAGAGGCTGCTTATCACGGGCAGGCAATAGCCCTATGACAATGTTCCAGCTGATGAAAAAAAATGGGAACAAAAATTAATAGTGACAGTACTGGTAGAAACAAGCCATAAATTCGATACTAAGTCATAAAATACAGACTAACCCAATAAACACATGCTCCTGTTATTATATTAATATTGTTTAAAAATATCATAACATTTTAAAAATGGAACAGAGGTGGAGGAACACTTTTTTTAGCGGTAATTTTCACTCAATGTGCCTTAGAGGCAGAAGATTTTTTTTTTAAGCTAAAACCACTAAAACTCGAACTTACCACTGTAAAGAACACGATTTGGAAACAGGACAAGTGCAGGGAATGACAGCATTTCTATACTCTCCCAAGAGGGGGTGGGGAATGGCGCTAACATTTTTTGAAGGTATTTTTATGAGCCACGCATTTTGCATTTGTAATGTGGATTAGCCATGAAAATAACATTGGAGGTAGGACTTACTCTTCACCGTTTGAAATAAAGAAAACTAAGAACAGCTCAGTAAGTTGTCTGAAGCAATGCAGCGAGTAGATGGCAGAGCTGACATCTAAATCCAAAGCTTTCTGACTCCAAACTAGGGTTTGTAAATCAGATGCTGTGGGGGGCCAGAACCTAAATATAGAGAAGATCAGCGCAGGTGGTCGACTGTGGCCCCCAGAGAATGCAGGGCTGGTCTAGCAAACACTGCCATGACTCAGAGCCAGCCGACTGCTGCAATTTCCAGGCTGGGTGATTTTTCTCCAAAGAAGCCCCAAATCCAGATTCTAATGTGAGATCTCATTTTTACACTTCAGCACCGATGAATCAGGTTGTGGCCCGCATCTAGCCAAAGGGTGGACAATCTGAGGCCTGACTTGCAAGCCTCTACACCCTCTCCTGCTCCACACTGTCCCTAGAAAGAAAACCAATCCAAAAAAACGTTTTTTGGTTGAGATGCTTTGATTAATGCCTGTTTCACTTTGGATATTTATCCTTCAAGAAATATTTTCACTCTAGATGATGTGGCATAGTAACATAACGTGTGTTTTTTTTCCTTTGAAATCACCAATCGTATCACAAATATTAATTATGAGTCAGCAAGGAATACATTGTCATGTAGAAATCAACAGAGAAGTTCTAAATCTGCTCTAAAACTTTGGACCCTTCTTGCCTTTCTAGAAACTTGGGCCAATTGCTTAACTTCTACAGTCCAAAAGACCAATAATGAAACGAACCCTCCTTCCAGGAATAGAGGGATTCTATTTGCAGCATTCCTATTTGCAGAAACAGGCACAAAAAGGTCATTTGACTAGATTAAGTTTGTACAAGTTACCAGACACGCAGAACTGGTTGTCCTAACTTATGCTCAGGTTTCCGGGGATGAGTTTGATGGTGGCCTTTGAAAACATGTGCAGAAGTTGGCTAAATCAAGTGCCTTTCATATACAGAACCCCTTTTGGGTTAGCTCAAATATCCAACATGATATAAAGTTAGATGTTTGTGTAAGTTTCAGGAAATCACCTTTGATTTAACAAGAATAATTTCTTAATATTTTTTAATCTCCACCTGGTCAGCCTTGTAAATATCAGAAATGAGTTCTCCACCCAGTACACATTTTATTTGCATTTCTGGTTGTTGCTTCCCTGCCTTTATTTCAGCCTCTGTGTGATAGGCTTTCATTCTATACAAGACATAAGAACTTGGCTGAATAGGCAGCAGGGATAAAGTTGCCTGCTCTTTACATGTAGGGAATCCTGAGGTACATACAAGCCTCGTTCTAAGATGTGATAGCGTAATCTAAAGCCAGATCCAGCCTGTCAGTTCAGGTCTAAAGGGATTTGATTCAGTGTCAGACCCTTTGGCTCACGAGGTCACTTTCTGTTCTTGCCTTTCTTATAACAAAAGGGCAGGGAAAGGAGGGAGGGGGGGTCTTTGGTGTGTCCTTCCTTGTGTGTGTGTGTGCGTGCGTGAGTGTCTGCACACGTAGTCTTGCAAGCCTTGTGAATTCCTTGGCTGCTAATTGTGGAGCACAGGGCCTTTATTTCGGCCTCCTGCAACATTTTCATTAGACGGGGGCCTCTGAAGTATGCTCAAGATGTGGAGCATGCAACTAAAAATCTTAGGCCTCTCCAGAAGCAGCCTGATTGAAATAAGCACTGTGTCAGGGCCTGTCATATCTCAGAAAAGACATAAAACACACGGAAACATCAATAAGCAACAAGCTTCTGACAGCTCTGAGACATTCCAGCTGACAAGAAGAGAAAGGGGGTGAGGTTAAGGCTCAGGGGGGATATTTAAAATGCCTAACAGCCAGCCGAAGTGTTGGCAGGCTTCAGGGAGGCCGGGAGAAGACAAGATAAAGTCTAGCGGGTTATCACCTGGTTCGAGGTGGATTCCTCCTTGCAGAACCACTGAGATGAGACAATGACACAACCCTTTGCTCTCTACCCCGCCCCCCCCCCTTATTTTTTAATGTTTCCAAGAATCAAGCTGCATTTACAGTGTTGTCCAGACAACATGCGAGAAAAGATTTTTAAAAACATTAAAATGAAAAAAAAAGAGAAATCTGTGAGTTAAAGAATTCTGCTTCTAGCTACAATGTACAGAAATCAAAAAGGATTAACAAGGGTTTTTTTTTTCATTTAATTTCCTGTACACCAAAAGCTTTTGTTAAGAGATCAGAGATATTGCTATTTATTGAATTTTTAATATGATCTTTATTAAAAGGCAGCACGCATGTTTAGTTTTCCCTCTTTCTTTCTTTCTTTTTTTTTTCTAACATGCATGGATATAAAAATCAAAGGCCAGGAATGAACCATGGTTGTTTGATTTCACTGCTTCTATAATATGTGTGAGGATTCAGATCTAGCATGTATTTAAAATTTTTTAAAGAAAGCAGTTAAATGGCCCTCTACTCTTTTTAATGGTTCTTGGTTACAATGAAAGAATTGATCATTATGCATTAACCCTTCAAGTATTGTACACAGCCAGGAGACTTTAAAAAAAAATGTCTTCTAGTCCAGTGTGATCGATTATGAGAAGGTAAATAAAAGAAAGGGGCAGTAACTTTGGCTCTGGTTTATCCCTCTCCATGGGCTGGGTATATTTTCCTATATCCAGACCTCCGGGTAAATTTCAAAGGAAGCTCTCTTTATTTAAAAGGTTGAAATGCATCTGTGGGGATAAAAATTGGTAAACTTGGATTCTAGAGTCTTAGGTTACAGATTCAAAAGGAGAGGGTGTTCATGCCAAGTCAGTCCTATAGCTTATAAAGAGTGTCTCTGTGGACCCCACCTGTATGTGTACATTTAGCTTTGTCCACACTCAGATCTTACTCCATTTATGTCAATTATCCCATTCTTGCTTACTCTTTTACATAAAACCAACCAATTTCAAAAAGTGTAAAAGATAGAGATGCAGTTAACAGTGGCATGGTAGAAACGAAATAGTCCAAGACGGTCGTCTGAGTTACGTGGAACAACTTTCCTATTATCACTGTGCTTTGGTTTTGTACCTGTGAGATGAAAATAACAATGCCAGGATTTGCTGAGAGGGCAAAATTAGGTGCTATATGAAAAACCACCACAAGGCTATTCATTTTTGTCATTATTTTAACAAAAGCCAAAGGAAGAGAAAAGAGGCCAATAATGAAGGAGAGGAACTTAATAGCATAAAAACTTAGGCTACAGTGAGCAACGGGGACTGGACAAAAATGGAAATTTCCGGATTCTGTTGAAACTTGATCATCTGTTGAAGTGAGAAGAGGCATGCACATTACTATGGTTGACTAATGATGATACTAGGAAGAGGGAGATCTGCTCACCAGTGTCTGCTGGCTCCTACAACAGTCTTATGAGAAATGTAGTGTTTTTAGGCCATTTTAAAGATAAAAACCTCAGGGGCAGAAAGTTTCAGTTGCACCTCCATGTCCTGTGGCTTAAGATCTTTGTTTTAACAGAAGTAGATCTTTGCAATTTCTCTTGCTCCTGTCACACAGTGAATCGTGGAGATCTGGACACCTGGTAGGAAGCCAGGCCTAGGCCCAGTGACAGAGGAAGGAAAGGGAACAGGTCTGAGCCACGAATTCCATGTCTGGTAGTGAGTAGAGCCTACAGTACCGACCTGGCCGTGGCCCCTTCAAGGGCTGAGGGTTCTGGCTCTCTCGGTTCCTCTGGGGAAGACTCCTCGTTGTTTGATAACTAACACGGCGCACTGCAGCCTGCATCATGAGAAGGCAAGGAGGCACAGGCAACTGTGTCCTCTCGTGTGTCTGCACTCTTTCCTCCTCTCCTTTGCACCCCCTCTTTGCTGTTTATATAGCAAACTGAATGAAAGCCACCCTGTAGCTGCCTAAGTTGAAATGCTGGCCAGACTGAAAGCTAGGCTGACCCTTTGTGAACAGGCTTAGCACAGTTCTCTGCAGGTTAATAGTTGCTTGCTCTTAGGGCTTAAAGACTGTCTAGAAAATATTCTGGCCACACAAATGTACCCTGGAAATCCTGTGTAATTATTTCACAGTTATTGGTGCAAAGCCCAGCTCAAGCTCCACTCCAGCCTGGCTGGAGGTTCTTTAAACCAGGCCCCATAGCCCTGTGTCAGTGGAATTCCCAGCACTCTGCATCAAATCGGCACACCATGAGAGTGGAATAATTGAAATGGGTGTTGGGCTTTATTTTTCCATCCCCTCTTGTTCTTTTGATACAATAAAGCATCCCAAAATATGGTAATACATGTGACTAATTTAAAGCAATATGTGTGACTTATTATAAATGTGAGGATACATACTTCAGGACATTTTTAATGTCTATTATTCATTCTTTTATTAAAAACAAAAAAAAATGATTTGGTGAGCACCTACTATGTGTTGGAACCATGCTGGAGGCTGCAATTTACTGGTCAATTCTCTGTGGGCACATGGAATTAACTGGCACAGAATTCCTGTGAAGGTAAACTCCATGGCTAGCAAGAGACTGGTTCGAAGTGGGCAATTCTCTCGTAATGATAACTACTTAATAGTCCCCAGAGGTCACATTTTTAGGCTCATGGGCAAATAATGACTTAGTTTTCTGGGTTCCATTAAAAGACTTCTTTGACATTGTAAGAAATAAAGAATTCACGTTGAAACAGAGGTTGCTGGAAGCTTGATTTTTATTTGTGCAGAAAATAAATCATCGTAGAAAAATTTACAGTTGCCAATACTTGTCAAAAGGAAGGGCACCGGTGAAATGACTAATATAGAAAGATGCTATATTATCTGAGCAAAAATTTCAGATACTAAATATATGAAGTGTTTCCCATGATTTTTCATTACATTATAAAGTTTAATGATAATTTTTCATGTCTTAAATGTTGATTATAACATTAACACCCTTTTCTCTGGATTATGATCAATGTACAATTGCATATCATCATACTGGAGCAGTAAATGTGTATTTCACTGTATGACAAAACAAAACACACTCCACTTAATGGCAAAGGAAATAAAATCTAGGAAACCTGCAGACAAATATTACAAATCAAACAATTCAGTCACAATGTAAATTCAAGAAAGAATGATGTGCAATGAACACGAATGTGTTGTCTTTTCCCTATTTAACTCTGTTGGTTTTGGTCTGCATGTGATAGTGATAGGGACACATTTTTCCAGTAAGAAGCATTTGCTACCTTCACACCAGCAAGACTGTGACTTCTTTGTCTTCCCAGTGTCAGCCTTTCTCCAGGAAAGGAACTAAAATCAGAAAATTACCCTTCTAATGAATACAGATAGTTATCTGGTCTTAATAATTGTCTTACCCTCTCTCTACGTGTCTGGAAGCTTCCGAAAGGTGGAACCTGGTAGTTATGCTCTCTAAACTCTGTTCCTATCACAATGGGTGATGCTGAGTGGAAGCTACATTTTATCAAATATTTGTTATTAAATTGAGCTGAACTTAAAAAAATGTGGGAGGCACTATAATGCAGGGGTCAGACTTGAATTTACAGCACAGATGTGCTTTGAACTCCAGCAAAGATCCAAATCTGGGTTTAGGACCTACCAATCTCTCTAAAACTCAGTTTCCTCGTCTGAAAACAGGAATAACCCTAATTATTGTGAAGATTAAATTAACTTGGGGTAAATGCTTACATAATGAGTGGCCAACCAACAGTAACTATGTCATAATAATTCTTAAATAACATTTTCAATGTTGTTTTAGATAATCGAGTTTGAATAGATATTCTTTGTTTTGGAAATTTTTTTTAAAACATTCTCAAATCTAAGCTCTGGAAATAACATCCAGATTGCATTTCTTTCTTCCTTTCCATATTACATTTAGTCTCTATCTAGAAATAAGTAATCTGGTGCCTGAGTCATGACACATTATGGCAATAAGTATAGTCTATGAACCTTTTATTCTAGGAATTATGTAGAATGCTTATTTTCTGAACTCTCTCCTTTTAAACAAATTCATTTATTTTATAAGTTACTAATTTCATTAAACCATAACACGTGTGAAGGTTTTCAGTAATGGCTAAAACTATGTGATTAAGTTGCATTCTTCTAGTCAGATTCTTCATTTCTGGACACCTGATGATTCAACTTGCCATAAGATATTTATGTAGAAACAAATTATTATTGTTTATGCCAAAAGAAAATAGACCTTCAAACTAAAAGACTTTAGTGGATGTTATTTACATGCTCTTTTTTTTCTGTCTGTTTCAGAACAAATGCTCCTGTTATATGAATCAGCCTATCAGAACTGTCATACACAGGAATGTAAAGTAAATGTAATATCCAATAGTAGGAACACAAGTAAAGTTGTTGTTATTGTTTGGGCTGGATGGTGGTGAGGGGGGAGTTCTTTGGACTGGTATCTATTATGAAGATTCTCAAAAACCTGCCAATCTAAACTGCTTTCATATGCAATATCCTCAGTGACAGGATAGAAAACAACCTGAAGCTAAAGTTCAAGATATTCACATGATATTGACATTCTGGCTCCTCCTATTTGGGGAATAAAATGCTCCTGCCTTAGGTGGGTATTTTCCACCCAGACATATGGCAGACAACTACTGTGGACAATTTCTCTGGAGAGACCGTTCTGTAGTAGACACATCTGAAAAGTACAGGTCACTAAGTACATTTCTACTTTTGTTTCTTTAACAAACGTACATTTTTAAATATGCCCCTGTAGTAAGAACACATTTTGATATTTTTAATTTTTGGATTAGATGTAAAATGAATATAATAATAGTATCCATGCCTGAAGGACTTCTGTGAGGTTTAAATAAAATAATCCTTGCAAATTCCTTATTCCAGCGGTCTGATCCATAGTAAGCACTCTGTAAATGTTTTCTATTTTTAAATGTTCCCATTATATTATAGTAAATCTAAGTATTTAATTTCAGAGAATAATAATATATTTGTTTGATAAATATATCATAGACAATAACTTTGATATAGACTTCTTGCTAGTATTTAAAAAGGGCATAATTTTTAAATAGACTTAAAACTCTCATTTAATTATAATTACATGGTATGCAGTTAATAGGCTTATTAAATACCACTCTAGAAAAAAAATTCTTTGATTTTAATATATTTGTGTGAAAATCTGAGAGACTGAGAAAATGATTGACACCTAGATTACTAAACCCATTTTCATCATTATTTTGAAATGATAATCGGATGTATAATATAGAAGAGTGACTCATAACTTTCTAAAGGAACGAGGACAGTGAAAATGATCTCAATTTCTTATAATATATTAGCATATATTCATGCTGACCACTTTCAGAAGCATTATTTGGAAACAAAGCAACTAAAGAACTGAATCTTCAATCTCATTTTTTTTATTAAAGAAGGTTATGAACAAATTCTGTATTCATCCATGCATCATTGAAAGCAAGAGAATGGGGATGATAATGTTGAAATCCACATGTCCTGAAGCGCGATGCTGATGGTCCTACATAAGAACCTACATAAGAAGGGAGGAGGGAGTGCCAAGTGTGTGATTTAACAGTGCTGTGAAAACTTTAACTCACCTTTCTGAGCACCTTGTTAGCTATTGTGTTTACTATTTAAATTTATCCTTTGTTCTCCAAATAGCTCATTTCCAGCCAAAAAATAAAAAACAGACCATCCGAGCAAAAGAAAATCTTGTAATAGTGGATCAAAAGAGCAGAATTGGAAAAAAGCAGACAAATCCCCAAAACAGTGGAACATTCTTCAGATAAACTGGCTCATTCTCTAACAAGCCACAGTCATGGGAAAAGAGGATGTCTTGAATTGAAAGAGACTCAGTGGCATAACAGCCAAGTTCAAGTGTAGTCCTGCAATGCACCCTGTTAATGATATTTGGTGTCAATCATGTAATCCACGCACAGCCTATCAATACATGAACACTTACTGAAATGGAAATGTGTAGATCACTGACTGGAAAAGAAAATTGTGAAATAGCATGCATGTTACCGTATCTTATTTTGCTGAAAAAGATATATGCACACTGAAAGATGAAGAAAGATATGCATAAACTGTTAACAATAATAAAGCCTGTAGTAATAAAAGAGCTGTTAAAAAAAGAACTCTACTTATTTTCTATTTATCCTGCTAAAAGAGTACTGAGAATTGCAATTTTTATGTTTTGTACCTAAATGGACTCAACTATTAAGTGGGGAAAATATTCCATTGAAGTAGACACATCCAAGGTAACATGGAATGATTCTCACACATGCTGCTTAAGAAACTTTGATATTTGTCAAAGTCAAGTTCACTGATCACTTCTTTTTATGTTTATCTGACAATCAGTGCTATTTTCGAGTTATAAGAAAGCAAATTGATTTCTCCTTTGTTGGCATGAGCAGATGCACTTAAAACCCCGATTTAAAGCCGTCTGAGTCATGAGATATTGAATTGGTCCTGAGTGAAATAACGAAAGCATTCTTGAATCTAACTTCTTAGAATCTCAAGTAGTACTGTGCTGGAACGTTCCACAGCAGCCCTAACTTTGCGCACAGTGAATTCTAAGCCTTAGCAAGGGAGTCCCTCTGCATGACTTTACTCATAAAGACAATTACTGAAAAAGCATCTACATTTACAAACAATACTCAGATATTCTTGTGCCCCCTTCTGCTTCTGATTAAGAACTCTTTTTATAAAAGTTTATCAAATTCTAAGTAAAGTTAATTTTCATACTGTTTTTATTATATCACATGTACCCCTTCTTAATTAAAGCACCCTGCATCATAATGAGTTTACAATTTATCTGCATTCAATTAATGAGCTTTGGAAAAGAACCATATCTATACACCATCCTTTATGCTTTCTCCTTTAAAATGTTACAAAGATAATTATTCAGGAAATTGCAGCTTCGAAATCAGGAGTTTTATTTACACTTCTCCATTTAAATTGCATAGAAACATCACTAAGTTTAAGAAATTGTTTTTGTGACTGGTACAGACCCAAGTGATGATCTTTGACAAAATGCCATGAGACATCTTGAGATGTCAAGCTGATGAGAAAACTTCCCTTTGGCAAACCCATAAGGTACGACCAAGATGAGTGGACATCTAACAAATTCCTCATGAAGAGGAGAAGATGGCAAAACCTATCAAAAATGAGTGTGCTATTGTCATTTGGGGGTTGTTCAACTCAAAGGGCTGACATTTTTTGGAAATTTAAAATACTTGCTATGCCAAATTTGGTATTAATCCTACCTCTGTGCATATGTCCTGTTTTTAGTGGAAGGAATACCTCATTCACTCTTTCCTGACTTTTGCATTGCATCAAGTTAACTGAAGTTTCTTTTATTTTAACTTGGATACCTAGGATTTTAAATGGATCCTGGCTTTAGCTTTCTCTCGTATGAATATGGAACATTTCACATTATCTGTATTTCCTTTTTCTCTCTCTCTCATGAGAAGAAAATCAACTCAATATTCCTTTCCCATTGCAATTCTTTGATGTAGCATTCTCTTTTTCACCCCAGGATAAACATCCTCTAAGGCAATAATCTCTTTCTTTTGCAACAAAAGAATCTGGACTTTTTCATTAAAGTCCAGTTCAGCAAAATCCAGCCATCTGTTTGACTCTGTGTCTTAAATTTGTCACATTGCTTTGATGGGAGAACAGATGCCCAGCTGACGACTCTGCAGATATAATTGGATGGATACTGAGTGTCTAACTTCAGGGCCGCTTCATAGGTAGATTTTTGGACCTCACCCAGTTTTCCCCTTAATTGATGAATACAAAGGGAGCGTTGGAGTCATTTTAATATCTTTAATAGGTTGTCTCTCAGTTTACTCTTTTTGAAGATTAATTCTGGTCTTGTCTTTCTTCTGTGGTAGCTGCCATTCAATCCTGGCTTGAAAAATGTCTCCACTCCACCCTCTCCATGCCATCCCTTCCCAAGGACCTCACCCTCCAGGATCCGTTTGTCCTCTCCAAACTAAACTTGTTGGTGTTTGATTTTTCCACTCCCGATTTTACACTTCCTCCACACTGGTTCTGAGACCTAGAATAAGGCCCTCCCTTTCAAGCCTGCCCCTCCCCTGGCTTCCAATCCCACCTCTTTCATAAAGCTCTCTTTATGTGTTTTGTGGCCCTGGGGAGTGGCTTGGGAAAGTGGGTAATGACTGTACTCACGTATGTAGTTGAGGGTGAGAAAATAGAATGGATCATTGGATTTTGAACAAACAAGTTCATTATCCAAACTCCAGACACTAAAACATGACATTAAGGTACATGGCTTATGTATCACGTAATTCTGTAATATACTGCAAATTCTACTGAGGTAGGGGTCAGATATTTTGGTTCAGTTGTATCCAACTTCTTTCACCAAGGACTAAACAAATAACTCAGAATACAACAGATATTTATGAAGGACAGTATTTTTTAGCTAGATGAAACCTCGGAGAATGTTGGAGGAGTTTCTAGTTGGTTCACAAGTGGGTAATTGAGCAAGGCCTGGAAACTGTTTCATACCCACTTGGGGTCAAAGGCCCATTTGTATGAGAACTGAGTTCAGCAACCTGCATCCTTGGGTCCTGGTTGCAGTCAGAGTCATTGTCTGTACTTTAACAGAAATCAGCAGATAAACTTAGATCTTTCCCACCATTCATCTTGGCACCCATACCATATCAGCAATGGTAGGATTAACCACTGAATTTCTGGTCAGTTTTTAAGCTTTCATTAACTTCTGTGAGAGCCTAAAATGCATGTGCATGCAACATCTTATGTGCTCTAGAATGGTATAAATTAACAAGAAAGTCAGTAGACAACTTATAGCCATTTTATGGTATTTATCTCCACCGTATTTCTGGGGTAAGCAAAGGGCCATGAGATATGGGGTAAGAAGAATATCTGTGCACCCATTGAAAACATTTGTTTTCAAAGTATATTTTATTAGACAAAATAAAATACTTTTTTCAGAGTATAATATGGACAGTTGCCAGAAAGGAGGACACTTTTAGAAGCTACTTTAAGATGATCTGATTCTAGAAGACAATTTAAGCAACAAAACAACAAATATTTATCTAGTAAAGAAAGAGACCAGAATTCAAGGGGCTATTTAGAATAAAAGGTCTCTTGTTTAAATCTTTCAAAGGATTAGAAGAGTGTGGAAGGCAGGGAGGGATTGAAAGAAATAATAGATCACTAGAGAAAACAGTTATGAGACCAGAGAAATGGTCAGTTTCTATAACCATGTTTGGAAGCTTAGATCCTGTTTTGAGGGTATTATGAGGCCATTAAAAGTTTAAGGAAGAGTAATGATATGATGAGATCTGCATTTTAGGGAGAGCCCTGCAGCTGCAGAGAGGAACCAGCTGTAGGTAGATCAGGAGCGGGAAGGCTATCTGGATGCTGTGGCAGCCTCTCATGGAGAGAGGCTCTGCAGAGCACTGTGAATTCAGGGCAGCAGTTGAATTGCTTCTTGCAATTGAATGGCTATTGCTGAATCCCATTCTCCTGGTCCCTTACTGTCCTACTGGAAGTCTCCAAGGGTCCCAAGGCCATTTATCAAACCAAATCCATTCCTTACAACTTCAGGCAAAAAACAGAGACAAGAAGGGAGTCAGGTGTTCACCTAAATCAGATGCTCTACCTTGGACCTCAAATCAGGTCCTCATAGAAATTAATAACAGCTAATGTTTACTCAGTACTTCCGATGTGTCTGACATAAACCCCACAACAACCCTATGAGGAAGGTACTAGTATCACCACTTTACATGCAAAGAAATGAGCACAGGAAGAAGAGATTATGTGTCCAATATCACACACCTGGGAGGCAGTCCCCACATCATCTAATTCTTGGGCCTAGACCCTAACCACTAAGTTCCATTGCCTCCCTCTTGGATGACTCACACCCCATGAGACTGGGTCTGAAGACCAGCCACCACCTATTTCATTTCTATAGAAAAGAGGGTTCTGCTTCTCAAAAAAAAACTGACAATCAAGTGTGTATTTGAAACAGGTCACACTAGTGAGAAATTCACAAGAACTATATGAAGGAAACCACAAAGACTGATACAAGGCCATAAAAGAAGATGCAAATGAGTAAAGAGCTATCTTATGCTTCTAGATGGTAATTCTGAAGACTACAATTATGGTAATACCCTACCAAACTGGTTTACAAATTTAATAAAACCCCAAACAAAATAGCAGCAGGGATTTTTTTTGCAATTTCACAAATAAATTCCAATATTTATCTCAAAAAACAATGGTGTCCAAGAAGAACCAAATGAGTTTTTAGAAGAAAAAATTTAAAAAGACAAAGAGTAATAGTGGAGACAGGGGACTGCCATACCAATAGCAAAATATGTTATAAAGCCATAATAATTAAGAATATCTATTGGTGTTGCCTTAAATAAATAAATCCCTAGAGAGAATAGGAAACCTCAAACCAAATATATACATATAGATAGATAGATGGTATAGATATAGACATAGATAGGTGTAGATACAACTGTAGGTGTAGGAATTTAATATTTGACAATGGAGAGACTTTGAAATAGTGAAGGTGAAGAAATGGTGAAATATTCAGTAAATGTGGTTGAGAGGGCTGTCCATTTAACTGAGAAAAAAAAAACAAAGAACAAAAGAAAGTTTTATCATCATTATGGAGGATCTTCCAAGTAAACTACAGATGAATTTAAAAACTAAAGGAAAACAAAATTTTTGAAAGAAACTGCTGAAGGAATTTATTTCATTTAAAAAAGAATCCTCTTTACTTAAGATACAAAACACAGATTCCGAAGTAGAAAAGATCAGCAAATTTAGTTGTATCACATGTGCAATGTATGGGAAATACAATCAATGGAATTCAAAGTCAAGTGATAAACTCAGAGAAAACATTTTGTATTGCAAACAAAAACTGTTATTTAGAATATAAAAGAGCTCCTATAGGCCAATGAGCTGAATAAAACCTACCCAATAGAAAAATTGGTACCAAATTAGCGAAAACAATCTTGAAAAAGAAAGATTGTAGGACTGACATTTTATGACTTCAAAACTTACTACAAAGTTACAAAAATCAAGACAGTGTGGAACTGGCCAAAGGATAGACATATAGAACAATAGAACTGAGACTTCAGGAAAACAAATGAATCTTACATTTATGGTCAGTTGATTTTTAACAAGGAAGCCAAGGCTATTGCAAGGGAAAAGAATAGTCTTCCAACAGCGGTTCTCGGACAACTGATATCCACACGCAAAAGAGTGAAATTGGACCTCTACCTCTACTTCCGTCAACAAAAATTAACTCTAAATTGATTAAAGGCCTTTAATGTAAGAGTTAAAAATATAAACTTTTAAAGGAAAACAAAGAAGCAATGATTTGTGACCTCAGATTTTGGCATCACAATGACAGCAAAGCAAAAGTGACACAAAAAAAATTAGATAAATGAGACCTCATCAAAATTTAAAACTTTTGGGCTTCAAGGACCATTAAGAAAATGAAAAGATAATCCACAGAATGACAGAAAAATATTTACAAATCACAAGCCAATGGGAGACTTGTATCCAGGGGGAAAAAAAAATTTCATACAATTCAACGGTAAAAAAAACAAATAACCCAATTTCTAAAATGGGCAAAGAATTTGAATTATTAGCTCTCCAAAAAGACATATAAAAGGCCCAGAAGCATGTGAAAAGGTGTTCAACATCACTATCATTAGGAAAATGCAAATCAAAAGCACAATGTGATATCATTTCATACCCAGTAGGAAGACTATTATCAAAAAGATAGATTGTTATAAGGATTAGCAATGACGTGGAGAAGTTGGAACCCTCATACATGGTTGGTGGGAATGTAAAATGGTACAAACACTTTGGAAAACAGTCTGACAGTCCTTCAAAATCTTAAACATAGTTATCATATGCCCCAGCAATTTCACTCCTAGGTATATAACCAAGAGAATTAAAAATATATGTTCACCCAAAAACTTGCTTATGAAAATTCATAACAGTATTATTCATAATAGCCAAAAAATACAAGTAACCCAAAAGTACATCAATGAATGAATGTATAGACATTACTGTATATCCATACAATGGACTATTATTCAGTCGCAAAAAGGGATGAAGAACTGATACTTCCTACAACATGGAAGGGACATCAAAAACATTACACTAAATGAAAGAAACCAGACACAAAATGCCACATATTGAATACTCCATTTATATGAAGTGTTCAGAATTGGCAAATCCATAGAGATAGACAGTAGATTACTCATTGCCAGGGAAGGGTAATGGGGAGTGACTACTACTGGGTATGAGATTTCTTTTGGGGATGATATATACACAACTTTGTTAATATGCAAAAACCTCTAAATTGTACATTTTAAAGGGGTAAACTTAAAGTTCATGAGTTAGATCTCAAATAAGAATAAGCTGCTGATTTTTTTAAAGGGAAAAGAATGGAAAATCCACAAAACTTCAGTACAAAATGCAGATAGACTCAATTTTATTGGTAAACAGGGAAATACAATTAATATCACAATGAGATATCATTTCATACCCATTAGATTGGCAAAAGTCAACACATTGACAATCCCAAGAACTGAAGAGGATGTAATGTAATAAGAAATCTTGTGTAGACTGGTGAGACTTGAAACATGAGAGCCTTTTTGGAAGGCAACATGGCAACACTCCATGAAAGTGCAAATTCACACATTGTCCCAGTAATCCTGCTTCTGGCTTAAACCCTAGAGAAGGCGTATCTGAACACAAGTCCTGCCTACTTACGTTCATTATGTCATTATCATCAATAGCAAACTATTGGAAACAATTTACATTTTTATCAAGGAAGGAATAGTTAAAGAAACAATGATAGAATCTGTACTGTGGAATATTATATAGCATGTTAAAGGATTTAGGCATATCTCTATGTACTGATATGTAAAGTTCTTCAAGTCATGTCATTTTAGAAAATTGCAAATAGTAGGTACAGTTTGACCCTATTTGTGATTTAAAACACACTAATTATATTTTTGTACATGTACATGCACATGTATGTACTTGTACAGAAAAAGACCCACAGAGATGTAAAACACAGTTTGAAGTAGTTAATCACTGGTAAAGGAGTAGGTGCCAAGAGGGATTTAATTTTATGTACATAGTGTATGTGTTTATTTTTAATGAGAATTGTTTTTATTGTCAATAAGGAGGAATTTTGAAAGGGAACTAAGAGTGAAAGAAGGAAGAAGGGAGAGCAGGCAGACATGTAAATTATGGCTTATAAAGTAGGGAGGGAGGCTGCCTGTCATTGGGTTTGCTGGGGAACCCCACTGAGTCAATAGTTTTGTGACTCACAGTTATGGCTGATGTTGACTGAATTCTAATTTATAATGTCTCCCTAGCAAAAATTTCCAAGTGGGCATCCACGGAAATGGCTATTAAAATACTCCATTCTTGAAAATTATGAATAACACTCCCCCATCATCAATTGAGCAAACCTGTTGGATTAAAGCCAACAAAGATTGTTCACCAAACAGCGAGACTGCATAATACGTGTGCTCAGCTCACAGCCCTCCGCTCCCTCTGCTACTTTGATTTAACAGCATTAGGAAACTGTGTAATTTTTTTTTGGTCCTCTTTTTATTTCCATGGTAATTTATGTCTGTGGGTAAGCATTTTATTTTATCAGAGACATGGGGCTAGAGTTATTTTCCAAGGCGCTTGAGTTTTCCTTTGATGCTGCTGAAATTAAAGGCAGAGAGGCAGAGAGTACCCATGCTGTTTGTCACAGAGTCAGAGGTTAGAATTACATTTGCTGACATTTATTGTGACTATTCTGTGCCAGGAGTTAGAGTAGCACTTCTCATGGGCAATGCAGTATTATTAATATTGCAGACATCAAAACATTTGTGAATGGGATATAATTGACTTGTCAGTCACATTAACAATATCCCCTGTGGAATACGATGCCAGCAGTGGCCGAGCAGAATATTCTTCTGTTATTTACATCTGACTCTTTAAATCTTAAACCTTTGAAAAAAATCTGAGGATTTATTTTAGCTTTAACACAATGTTGAGACACAATGTTGTGTGTTTCGTAAGAAAGGTGACTGCAGAGTTATGTCAAAGCTACTGATAAATATTTCTGAAAACAAAGGATGGCTTTATTCAGTAAGAAACTAATCACCATATGAAAATACAGTCCAAAATTTTAGATGATGTTTTAGAAAAAGAATTAGGGCCATCTAATATTACAAATGCAATTATGATTTTTAAAATCTACAAATGTTGAATTGCTAAGTTTTGATTAGACAAATAAAATCCTTAAAACTTTGATTAAGCTGAGGCTTAAAAGAGTCTATAAAATGAAAAGACATTAAAACCCCATGTTAAATATATGTTAAAGAATATACATGAAGAAAGCAGTAGCTAAAATGTAAAATCTGAATGTGATTTAAAATTCTACTTTGCTATCAGTAGGTTAAAATTAATTTTATCTTGAAGTGGATCCAGAGGCAGAAGCAATTCTAGAATTAAAAATAAAATTTAAGGCCCCCAATGATTGCAGTGCAAAATTAATAAGGTTAGTAACGTATATGTCAATACTTAAATATCCAGAACACAGGAAAACTCAGAGGTGTTATTAGAAAGTCAGTTTTTAAAGGGTATATAACATTTGTTTCACAAGGAAATTGGTTACTTGAAATTGGAATTGCACTGATGTTTGAGAAGAGAAATATTCAATAGAGTCAAGCATTTTTCAAATTAATGTAACTTTGAATTTTTTTATAGTGAGATATGCTGTTTTGTTACTCAAATTTTTATAGGAACATCTAATAAGGAATTAATAACAAGCCATTTTGTTTACATAAGACTCTTCTGCTTTTTATTTCACCCATATTATCTGCTCACCTCAGAAAGGATTCTCAGATAGCATGCACATAAGTAAATATACAAAAAGTTTCTTCATAAAAAATATTTCACTGACATTAACACACAAATCCTGACCCGACTGACCCAAACAGTTGAGATTTTCTGGAAAGAGGTTTCCTTTTTCACCTACATCAATATCATAGGTAATAGAAATTTTTAAACAGTCTGAAAATTTGTTGCACAAAATTGAGGTACCATCATTAGACTAAGATTAACTAGCTCACCTCTGAGGGATCTTCGATCTTGAACAACCCATGGGTCTGATGTCTGAATACTAGACAAGGTTTGAATTATTTAATGGACCCTTTCATTTGTACAACAAACACTTATGGGAACCTAGTATATGGCCAGAGTTATGACAGATCTTGAGGTGTTGAGGTGGGCAGCACAATTTACAGTGAGCAACACTAGTGGGGGACAGAGACTGCTGTATCATCAGGCAGCTGTGTGATCAAAACCTTGAGAAGACCGTGAAGGAGGGAGGGGCTACAAAACTGTGTAAGGACTTTCCTCTGGGCATCAAGGAAGTGGTATTTGAACCTAGGAAGTGAGATTGAAAGGTATTAAACTCTGCCACTGCCCCATGCCGCCAGGGGGCCTCACCTTTTGAGCTCCTACCTTGCACCATAGCGTATAACTACTCTTGTAAATGGGATACACAGACTGAGGCAATCAGGAAAACTAGAATGTTTGAGAGGTGCTCAACTAAACTTTCAACACTGATGGCTGTAAGATCAGAATCAGCTCTGTGGACCACGTGTCTCTCAATAGTACCAGTGTCTGAAGTTGGGTGGCCAACCCAAGCTGCACGATGACAGTTCTTAAATGATTAAGCAGCGCTTGAATCTAATACCAAATATCTTGAAACTAAGAAACATTGCCATACAGTTTCTCTAGTTTCAGATTTTTTCCTCCTCCTAGAAAATCTAAGAATCCTGTTTTTTTTTTGACCTACCTATATAATACATTACGGCCAACCAGGTTGCCAAAATAAAAATGCTTAAAAGTACACTGCTGACCTTCCCAGATAGTTAGTTAAAAAGTGTGACAAAACAACCTTTTCTCTTTAATCTAGATTTATTTCAAGTTTGAACAACATAAATTGGGAAAATATCAGTGGAGGGAAATAACAACCTAGGAACTTTTATTTCTGAAATTTACTAAAAGTGAGGCAAGATTCTTTCAAACTTAAATTACTAGGTAGCTCATGTTAAATACTTCAAAATAACTGTGGTTGTTGTCTGTTGATCTTTTTTCATGAGTCCTGTTTTTCCCTTAGCAACCTCTCAAATATCTGAATTAATGTTCTGAGTCTTCCCATATTCTAACCTCTCTATATAATAATCCTTCATATAATGATCCCTGAAAAAATAATTCTAAGTAAAAGCAAACGTGTGAAAATCGCTTCTAGGTAGAAAATGTTAATTTTGCGAAAGAACAGAGCTCCAAAGTTTTAGCCTGTGATGTTTTTAAGTAAGCTGAGATTGATAACTCCAATAATATCTACATCCTAAAGCTAAACCTTTTCATGTTCCTTAATAAGGGAAATGCCTAGAAATTATAAGGTACATGTTGGGCAGAATTGACCAGCAACCTGTGTCGAAATGGCATCAACCTAATGCAATTTCATTTAACCAGACTTGCCACTGCCAAATATGCACCTTTTGTAAGGTTATTATAATAGCTTAATTTAATCTTACCATATGCACAACATGGGTATGGTTACTGACTGATAAGGAAACTAGTTGCATTCATTAAATACTGCTATAAATCTCTCTTCTGAAATAGCTATAATATAGCCTTCCAGCAACTCAATAATGTAATTCTTCATAGTTCTCTGTGATATTCTATAACTGTACCCTGCAGCTAACTGACACTGTAGGTGTTGGTGTGGGGTGAGAGGGTGTTGCCGAGGATGGAGACCTAGGGGTTTTTGAGCGAAACTTTGGAGACTGGAAATACTCCAGTGTGAGCAATCTCTCCTCCACCACAGATGAGGAAATAAAACATCGTAAAACTCTTAAAATACATTTTTTAAGTCCCTGTGTCTTTACAGGTGTTCCTTTACATTTTCCTCAATCTATTCTTTTTCTGAAAGCAATTCCCTATATTTTCCCTTTGTGGGAAATAAGTTGGTGACTATTGAAATAGGCGGGTATGTGATTCTTGTAACACTAGTTTGATAACCTAAATAACCGTGGAGAGAAAGTCAATTCCTAAGGTATTTGCAGCCTCTTTTAGAGCTTTATTCTGCTGAAATCTGTGTACGTTTTTTAAGCATATACATCAAAATGTATTTTAATAAAACCATCATTCTTCTAAGAAAGTTTCTCTGATCTAATCTTTGTAAGCATCTAACAGTTTCAGATAATCACACTTTTTACTGGGAGAACCTGCTCCTCTTATTTTAAAACTCTCTTTTGCTCAAAACAATTTCTATATTGAGTTAAAAGAAAAAGAAAGGAAAAAAAACCTGTTTCAAAGATCTGAAGCATGGACAGAAGGGTGCTTTCTTCTCCTCACTGGCAGTTTTAAGATTACGTGCCTCTCTGTAGGCTTCTCAGAGTTATCAACCTTGTCCAGTGGCTGAATATTCTCAGAAGAATTTGTTCTACAGAAGCGTTCTGAGGATAGATCTGCCTCCAGTCTGATTTTTATGGCCGTGAACATTTTTGAAGCCTTCTGGAATTACTGGTATCCTGATTACTTTCTCCTTTTGGATGAAGACCATGAAAAGAGTGAGTTTATAGGTAAGTGTGGTATGCACACGAGATGGCCAAACCGATCACACGGGTTTCGTTGAATTAAACCCTGATGTGGGTGCTAGAACGTAGGAACTCACCACCACATGGATTTTTATTTTATTTTATTTTTCATTTCATTTCATTTGAGGGAGACCGCAGAGTAACAAGAAGCAACTTGTTTGCTCTGTCCCTCCAACTAAAAGTAAATTCAACTGATAAAGTCAAATTGAATGTTAATGAAAAGAAAAGTCGTTTATGATACTTGTGTCTGACCTAGTGGGCTTAGGTTCACTAGAACCAGCCAGAAATCACTGAGTGCTTGTGTGGTGAGGCCTCAGGGCAGGAAAAGGAGCCAGAGCCACATTTTAATGGGCTGTGGATGAGCATCATGAGGCTCTCTCAAGTGGCCGCCAGCCTTCCTACGTTTCTCAGAAAGAAGTGAAACCATCCCAATTGTTGCCTGTTAACATCCTTCAAAGGGGACTTGTTTTTCAAAATCTGATATGCAAACATATAAAGTTATAAGAAATGATAAGCTAGGATGCTGATCTGCATGCCTCTGCACCATACCACTGCCTGTGCTGGCATACATGGTTCTGAAGAATCATGATGGCATCCTCCCACTAAGGCACCAAATACGCAATTGATAAAAACAAAAAAAACATCTGTTTCTCAGAAGGATAAAAATCACCTATATTTGCTGAAATATATCCCTAGGTTCTGATTATCCATTTCTGGATAACACTGTCAAGTGTAAACTTTTCTACCGCTTGCTGTATAAATGTGTATGTGGTGGGGGAAGTAGAAGTGGGCAGATCTTAAGCTAAACTTGCCCAATGGGTTTTCCAAGACTGATGCAAGCTGCTGTTAATGACTAATGTGAGCTTTCAGAGTCTGAATTGGGGCGTGCCCTGGCTTCAGTCCCAGAGCCTGGGCTTCCAACTTTGCCCTGGGAGTGCACAAGTCAGCAGCCATGAACCTCTCCATGGAGCCATCCCAGTCTATCCACCCCCAGCTAACCAGCCCCTTTCTGAGTGTCAGCCTGATCACCAACGAACTGAGAACTTCCTCAGAAATGCAATCCATCTAGGCCTAGCTGATGACTTCAAGTCCCAAAGGTCTCTCCCTCCTTTGACTTTCCATCAGGAAGATGGATTGGAAACATTCTCCTGGAAGCCTTGAAGCCACGTTCATTCACTCTCATCACACGGCTCACAGTGAAAGTCTCGCGGCTCAGGGGCGACCACCTTGCTGCTGCTCCATGCTGTCCAACCCCTGGCTCAGACTCCCACTCCACCTCCCGGCCAAATACATCCACTGCGTTCTGGACCCTGGTCCAGGGTCTGCAAGGCATTCTCAACCACAGTGGAGGTTTCCTTCACATTGCCCCCACTTATAGGTGGCTTCTTTCCAAGGCCGCTCTTCCTTTATCACCTCCTGAAGTGGAGGTCGCTCTGCTTTCCAGTCCCTGCAGACCTCAGAATTAAGATGCTCCTGCTAACCCTTATCACCACTTCCACATACTTTCTCCTCCGGCCAGCTGACTGAGACTCAGGTAGTTCAGCCAGAGCATCTCCTGCTCTCATCACCTGCCTCCCTACCACTAATCAAAAGCTGATGCATCTGGCTCATAGTCACTCCACAGCCAAATGATGCCCCCATGCTAGGTCCTCTCAGTACCCCCATGTGGACTACCCAGGTGGCCCTTCAGCCTCCCAGCTCCTCGGCCTGCTCATGTCTAGTGGCTGTGGGTCCATCTCTTTCACCCACTCCATTGCCACATCCCAGAGCTTGCAATCACAAAATACACAGTTTTAAACTCGTAATAATTCAGATATCTGTTATGTGAACGTCATTTAGCTACTCCGCTACGCCTACATTTTCAGCTTCAATGGGATCCTCATTTTCCAGACTTCATTCTCTCCCCTGACTGCCAGCTCCTTCCTGGCTTCACTTCCTTCCGTACCAGACTGAGACTCAGTGGCCATTAATTACTTCAAGCAACTTTTGTCATTTCTTCAATGCCCAAGTCTTTTGGCCCTTCTGTCACATCTGCCTAGAAAAATATGGCCCTGGATATACCCCAAATGTTCACCTACTCAGTGCCTATTCCTGGAAAGCTGAGCAATGTTGAACCAGACCCCACAGCTTTAGAGATCAAGGCCATGAGAGAAGATTTCCAGTTCCATCCAGGCCTTTGATGCTGCCTACCAGCCTTTATCACCTACTCAGCTATTTGCCTCCTATCCCCCCCACTTGCAATTCCCAACTTTCTCCTGAAGTCTTTAACTCGGCTACCTCTGGGTCACTTCACAGAGCCATAGATTCGACCACCCTTGTGAGGGGCCTCACACAGCTTCCTGCACCCCCATATATGCTATATCCACTCCCCTTCCTCCCTCTCCTTTCTGTTACAAGTGCCCTTTCTCCGGCTGACCACCTGTTCTCTGGATCTCTTCCCTGGGTCCCTCTTCAAGACCCAGCTCCAATCCATTGGCATTTGAATATGTGCCAACTCTTCGAGAAACACAAAATAAGATAAAACAAACAAAACCTTCAGCTATATAAGTATCTCTTTCCTCCCTTTGCAGTGGAACATCTTTGAAAAGTGCTAAATTCCTCCCTCTTCTCCTTCCTTTCTCCACACCCTGCAGCTTTCTCAATCAGGCTTCCTTCCCAACGGCGCCACAAGACTCGTCTCGCATCACCATTCATACCCTCCTCTGAATCCAAGGACAATTTCCAATCACTGTCTTAGGAAACTTTAGAGTGAGCATAGAATTTCAGAACAGTAGCACCTAAATCCTTATATCCATCACTGAGAATTAAGAACGTTTTGTGATTCTTTCTTCAACAAAATAAAAAATATTATAGGTATGGTGAACCTAGCTTTATCCCTCACTCCATCCTTTCTCCAAGCCCAGTCTCCTCTCTTTCTCCTTCACTCCCCAGATCCTGCTGCTATGATTCATTTGCTCTGCCTTTTGAGTCCATGTCCCTCTAGTTCTGCTACATGTATATATGCCATAATCAATACAGCGTCTTCATGTACATTTTTAAGAATTTTATTCAATTTGCATCATACTGGCATACAACATTATGTCTGAGGTTTTCCAACTCAACATGATTTGAATACTATCCACATTGGCAAACAGATATCTGATTCATTTATTTTAATTACAATATAGTATTGCACCATATCAGTAGTTTATCCATTCCACACCAAGAGACTTTCAAGTTATCTACCACGTCTCATTCTTACCCAGGATACACACCTAGAAGTGGTCTTTCTGGACATTTTTGACTTTGCTAAATTATACAAAATTGGTCTCCAAGGTGATATCAAAGACTTCTTGGAATGATACTAGTATTTTCTCTCCCTTTTGCTGATACATGATATTGTCAGGTCTCTCAGTGTTTGCCAAAATGATGGGTGTGAGATGACATCTCACTTTGGTGTGAATTCATATTTCTCTGGTTAAAAGTGAAGGGGAGTGTGTTTTCATATGCAAATTAGTTCCTCGTGTCTCCATTCATGTGAGTCTCTTCATTCACCTGTCTTTCCCGATATCCTTTTGGGTTGTGTTTCAAGTAGTGATATACAGGAGGTAGTGTTTATCTTTCAGTGTCTTCCCCAAATGTCAACTAATCAAGTCCTAAATATCCATCAGTCTCTCCACTTTCTGCCATGTCCAGGGCCAGCACCACCCTGGGGGACAATTGCCATGTCTTGCTTAAATTATTGTTTAATCAATTTCCTCACTTCTGATCTTGCAACAACTAACCTATATAGTGACCGGAGGATATTCCCATTGTACCATTGTTCATGAACCGTGAAGACTCGAACTGTTCTCTTTACCATAACTTGGAGGACAATTTTAGTATAGCCTCTGCCTTCACTTCAGTCCTATTTCAGTTTTTCTTCTGTAACTCATACATGCTGGGCTGCAGCTATCCTTACTGGCTTTTGGTTCTTGCAGTGAGCCCTGCTTTCTGCTGACTGCTTGGCCCTTACATATATTTCTCTCTGCTTGGAACCCTTGCACTGGACCCACCCCATCACCACAAACTCCTCATCTGAATACCTCCTTTGTCTGCAGATCTCAGCTGAGAAAGTATCACTTAGATTTCCTAGTTCCAGATGAGTATCTCCTCTAGATGACAACTTTTGTTTACTTCCACAGTTGCATGTGTCACATTATGTCCTCATAGCTATCTCTGTCTGTATCCACCAGTAAGAGAAGCACAGTGAGAACAGGGACCACATCAGACTTCTTTGCAGAGGTCACCCCAGCATCTCAGGGGATGCTTGGCTTAGAGGAGTGGTGATTGATAACATAGAAAGGGACTTGAGCCTGATCATTCCAGAACTAAGGCGAAAGATCTCAGAAGGTACTCACTGACTTATTCCACATTCAATCCACACAGGAAAAAAATAATAATAAACATATAGAAAACTTCACAAAAGACACTTGTGCAAATACAAGATCTAAATCCCCTAAAAACCCATATTTGAAAGATGAGATTCCTGAGCGTACAGGACTCTCTAGAGTGTGTGCTTATCAAATCTTTAGGTAGCTTAAGATGCATGAATTTGACCTTGCTCAGAAAGGAAACTAAAAGAGTCAAATCAGAATACGTATATGAGGATTTTTTTCCTCACTTATCTTTCCTCTTTCAGAACTTTACTGAAACTTGTATCTGTTCTACACTGTTTGTCTACACAACTATATGTTAATGATAATGTGACTATATATAGTCTTGAAAAGTCATATAGTCTTAAAAAGGTAACTTGTAAAAATAAGAATTACTCTCTGTTCTCCATTATACAGAACCTATTCATTTGATGAATATGTTTAGAATAGCTTGATGCTAATGCAATACCTAACATCTGTTAGGTTACAAAACTTTTAGATTAAAAGAATGTGACTTGGACACAGTTGTTGGTTAGAATCCTGGCTTCCTAACCTGAACGTTTGACCTAATAATCTATAAAATGGACATTTTAAAAAGAGTACCTGTGTCTCAGGGTTATGGTAAGGATTAAATAAGACATTACATCAATGTGAAAGCCCTTGAAGAATGCATATAACAGGCTCAAAATAAGTAATACCATCCTTCCCTTACTATGAAAGAATCCCTCCAAACCATGCCTATTGTCCATCCATTGCGTGGATCCTCATTTTGAGCTGCATTTCTGAAATGAAAACATGTACTGAGAGATTGCTAGGGACTAAAACACTGCACAAGGGCGTTGGAACATTGAAACCACCCCCAAGGTCACACATATTGGAATCTCCACTTATAGGGATGGAAACTAGGGTACAAGATGAGGACAGATGCTATGACATGGATGATAGTCATTCACCAAATTTTCAGGTGGATGTGTTGTGATCACTAAGAGCATCAAAAGCTCACCAGTAGGAAAGGTTTGGGAAGTGCTTCATCTTTATGATAGAGTTACTATTTTGAAGGACACAAAAAAGTGATGAATGTAGTACATGTCTAGGTATCAGCAAAGCTTATTACAAAGTTATGGACATAAATAGAAAAGAGACAAAGACAGCGATTACAATGCATAAATCTCAGCTCATAGGAAGTTGTTTAGAAAACAGGTTGGGTCCAGAGCTGATGTTCAATCTATGCACTTTGCCATAAGTACACCAGCTAATGACAGCTTATATCCTTACTGATCAGTATCCAAATCACCCAAATATTTTGAATATCACACCAGTTGCGTAAAAGAGTAGCTGTATACATGTTTCCTTCTGTGCATAACACTTGATCTTGAATATTTTAAAATTTCAATTTCTAAGTTAAGGAAATAAGAGTTTCAAATCCATATCATATGATCTGAAGTTAGAGATTGAAATTCCCAACTCTAGGATAGACAACCAGTTAAAATCTATGATTTGCCTTCCTAAATGTCTCTAGGCTTTTTTTTTTAGTAGTAGTAGTAGTAGTCATCCACAAAATGGAAACAATAGCACTTATTCTTATCTAGTTCATACTAGTTCTGAAACTCCATCCGAAAATTTGGGTAAAAAGATTTTGAGAGTATCAACGTTGGATAATGCAATTTGTCAACCTGGAGCAAATGCTTTTCCAGAGTGGAATTTCTTTCAAATAAATGTGTTATTTGTAAAAGCATTTCTTAGGAAATTGAGTACAGGAATGAAGGAAGATACTCAGGGAGTAAATCCTGCATTTACATTGTGTCCATCTGTGCTTCCTTCTTCCAGGGCGGCTGCTCACCTTGGGTGTCTGTCTCTCAGTAGCTACAACGATGAAGGAACAAAGCAAAGAAAGTGAGAGCAGAGAGAACTGCCTTCATGGCTATATGATGGGAGTTCTGGTTAGAGGTTCAGTGGGGAAATAAGACCTGGACACCACCTACAGTTTGTAAGTGAAGCGTGGCACCCTGGTCCCTCACTGCAATTTGATTCTTACAAAGGAAATGGGGAGGGGGGGAAAAACCTTTTAGGTTTTATCTTCCTAAGGCTTTTTTCCAATAAGATTTCTTCACAAAAGGAAACTTTTTGAACCTTGACTATGTCTTCCAGTACAGATAACGACAACTACTTAAACTGCATTTAAGAAGTGCTGAGTAGTTGATCCCAGTACCTAATGATGTTACTCATCTTGTCGGAGTCTGATTGACACTAAAAATAATAAATTAGAACAGAAAATGATTTTACGGGATCTGTGGGTTGACAGGCAGGCTAAGTGTAATATCCTCCATTACGCTTGTCACTGAATTCTATATGGTTCAGCTCTGAACAAGGAAGACACGGTTGTACTATGATTTCATGATTTTTATCTCAATCGTCTCTGTCTCTCAAACATATACGATTAATTTGCCTTCTTACAAATGCAGTGAAAAGTGGGGACCAAAAACACTTTCTCTGTGGTGAAACAAATATTGTGGGCAGCCTATTGCACAGGCAGGAGTGAACTAATAAATTAAAAACTGTCATTCCTGAACTATCTAGGATATCACCTCTGAGACAGCTATTTCCTTCAAATGATCTAGTAAATGTATAAATTCAAAATCAATAGCCATACCTGCTGTCTCACTGGAATCCATTTGGGAAATTATTTTAAAAGAGCTATCCTTGCAAGACATACAACACAATGTAGCCATAGATTTGCTTTAAACAGCATACCAAAAGTAATTCTTATAATCATTTCAAAATGGTTGGGGGCTTACATTTTTAGCACAGTTGCACTTTTTTTTATTTCAGTACATCATTATAGATTTGTTCTTTGAATTTTGGAGACAAGAAATAAAGTTCAGAGAAAGAAGTTTAAAATATTCCTACTTTTCATTTTAAGTAATGTCTGTGAATCATTGAGGATGATTTTTAATTTTGATTCATTCAATGAGCTCTCCTAATGCAGTGATTTTCTCCATGGAAGTCCTTAACCACAGTGGCCATTTGCAGCTGATGATTTTTTTAAAATAAATAATTTATAAAGCCACTCTACACTTATACTTTTACACTGAAAGAGAGAGAGAGAGAGAACAGAATTGCATCTTAAACTCTATTTACAAATTTACCTTGGCAGGCCCTCTTACTGCCAATAGGAAATGATGTTGCATATTTAATTTGCTCTTTTGTTACAACGGGGCTTAGGTTAGTTAATTTCAATTTTCGATTTCAAAAGCTATCAAATATGGCTCAGATGAGAAATCAATTTTTCTCAGCTGCCTCTGTTTTTGTGATGGGCAGCTTCTCATTGGTGGAAGGTGAGCCACGTGGAATGGCAAGAGATTAGTTCACCAGATCCAGTGTTTCTGCCATCTCAATTACTGCCTGCCTCTTGTAATTTAGCCTTATAACACCTAATTTCAAGACAGAACTCATATTTAATTCATGAAAGCTTCCACAAGAGTAATTGTGAAATAAATTGCCATAGAAGATATCCATTTGTGACTCATTTTAATTTTGCATGCTAGTAGCATGCTATTTATTCTACTTGTTTAACACTTTAGCACAAACATTTTTTTAAAAATATTGAACTTTAGGCACTGATTGAGGCTAACTTTGCACCATTTTCTCACATTACATCATCTCCTATACTGGGATTTCCTTTCGCAAAACTTCCACCCAGTGGTATCTCCAAAGGTGGTTGGAATCAAAACCTTACAATCTAATTATTGAATGTGTTGTGAGGATCTGCAAAGAACTTTAAAAGTAGCAACTAGAATCACAAATGATAGCAGATGAATGGTAGTTAGATGACAAGGAGCATTCAAAAGGCAGAGAAATAAACAGAGTTTAGTATTTTAAACAAAGGCATGCATTACACATATTGACATTTACATTTCAACGTTGGTATATATTTTAAAATTCTGAACCAAAACATATATATTTCCTGTGTATACACACCATTTTGTCCTTTTCCTCCCTGTTGCTATGCCAACAAGGTGGGTGAGGCCGTCTCAACTGCCAAACTCAGCTGTCATCCCTTCACCCTAAAAGCCTTATAATTGCTTTTATTTGCATACGACAATTAGGCAGGATGGCTCACAGCGAGAAAAACCAACCTTTCTCTCCCCAAGTGCACACAACGCCAGCCTGTAATTTATAAAAGATACGCGCCATGTGGTGGAGCAGTAAAATAGAATGATGAGTCCTTTCATCGGATTGTAAGCCATTAACAAAAGAAAACATCCCCTTTCAGGCTATAAAAAATGCCTATCTGGTGTGAACCTGCAAAATCACAAAGTTCCCCCCTCCTCAGCTCCCCTCGCCTGGACCCTTCACATTCATTATCACATTGAACTCAAAAGGAGTTCTAGTGAAAGAGTTACATTTCGGTGTTTATGAGTAATGGGGTGCAAATAAAATCCACACTGGGCTAAAATTGCATCCAGAGCAGTTGGTGTTCCGAGGTAGTTTTCTTTTCCTTCTTTCCCCCCCTTTTTTTTTAAAAAAAAACCTTGTTTTGCACCACATTGCATGTTGAAATGTCATATTAATATAGTCATTATTACCTTTTTTCTTTGGGGAAACCAGGACAGGATTTTCCAATCAGCCTCAGGTCTGTGAAAGCTCAAGTCAGGAGGAATGTGGATGGTTTAAATCATCCTCTGTTTCAGTTTTCAAAAGGTCTTCAAAAATTAGTGTCCAGTGTAAAAGGTCAAAATGTGGTTGGAAATCATTTCAGTGATTTATTGTCATCATTTTTTTCTGGTGACTTTAATTCTAATTAAGATATTTTAATTTTATTCTTACAGGCTTCATAAACCCTAAGATAAAATTTGAAACAGATTACTTTTTAAGCAATATTTTAAGTAACCAATTAGATTGTTTTTAGCCCTTTCTCAAAGTTTGTGGCATTAGAGACCTTTACTTTACAGAATGGGCATCTAATTTGAACTGCCTTTCCTCTAAAATTAACCCAGCTTTAAAACTATTATTCAGAACACTAAAATTGTGACCTATTTCTTTCTCTAAGAATCTTTTAAAAGGCAGTCCGCACTCCATTTTTATTTACCATTTACTGAATAAAAATTGATCATATAGGCAATTTGAGTCCATGATCTTCAAATGGAATGCAACGATTCACAAATCACATAGGCACATGTCTGCCTCTATGCTTTGGAGGGAACTATAATTACAATTACATCTTGAAATAGTTTATCTAGATTAAATTCTCTGAGTTTTTACTCAAACGTCCACAAGTGAATTATGATGAAGAATTTGCTAAAGCAACAAAATTTAAAAGTAGAGAAAAAGCAAAGAGAAAAGTAAAGGAGTCCCATCAAAAAGCAATGATGAAAATAAACACAAGGCATTGATTATCTGGTTTGAAACGACAAATTCCTTCAGAAAATTATGAAAACTAGGGCCTGGAAAAAGTGAAGAGATGCACAAGAAACTCGCACAAAGGGGACAAAAGACATAAACAACAATCCAACAATTCATAAAATGTCAATAAATATACAAAAACGTGCTGAACCTCACCAGTGGGGAAAAAAATGCAAGTTTTAGAAACATTCAATCTAAGTTTTCACATGTTAGAACGTAAAGCCGTGATGATATGATTTTGGCAAGGACACGGAGTGACAGGCTTTTCACTATAGCTCATCAACATGTAGATTGTTACCCCTTGGCCAGAGGACAATTTGGCGATATGAAGTGAAATTTTAAATGACCATGCTGTTTGGCCCAAGAATTCCCCTTCTAAAATGTATTCCAATGAAATGATCAGAAAAGAATGAACAAATATACCCAGATGGTTTTGTATGCTATTTGTGCTATTTCATCAATATCAAAATTTTGAAAGAAGCTAAATGTACATAAAAACTGGTTACATATAACCCCTATGGTGGAATATCATCCAACAATAAAATTGTTGATATACATCTGCTTTCCAAGAATATCTATTCATATGTGTGCATGCACACATATATGTAGTATATTATTCCATTCATGCAAATATATATGAAATATATTATTTCATTCATACACACACACAATAAGTCTGAAAGTTCTGCCGTAACCCATTAGAAATGGTATTGCAATGAGATGGGTTGAACTTGAAGGAGCTATATATAAGTTTCTGGGTGTTGTTTAAGTTCAGAACAAGCAAAATTTTCAAGGACAAGATACATCCATGAATAGATTTTCAGCAAACTGTTTTATTTTCTATGACAACAGAAATCAAAACTTCTCTGATATTTCTGTTTCATATTTTTCTTTTTCTTTTTCCTTTCTGGAACCACTACTGACTTCCTTGTCTGCCTCCCAAACCCCTTTTGTAATTTGCTATCTCCTACTTATCTGTTACACCAACCCTACCCAAACTCTCACTTTAAAGAACTTATCAACATTTTAGGGGTTCATGTAGGAAGAATGAAATAATTCTAAAATGATTGAGAATGTACATTGGTACTTCCCTGCTAGAGTTCTTAACATTAATTGAGGAATAAAGGAAAAAATTAGAAATGCTCATTTTCTAGAAGAGGTCTTCCCATATGAAGAGAAAGCAGGCAAGTCATATAGGGACCTGGTGTGGAAACAAGCTCTACCTGTGTCTACTGAGTAACAAAGCCTGTTTACTCTTGGGTTTCCAGCATAGTTACAGTAAGTGCTGAATAAAAAACTAAAATAGTTGTTTAGCCTATGGGATGAAACTGAAAGCATTACAGTCAGGCAGGAAACTTTGTAGCACAGATTAGCCTATTCATGCTGGCCTGTAGTAGAGGTACGGATAACCTTTAAGAATTAAACTAGACCCCTAAATACTAGAATTAAACTAGACCATAAAGGGAGGAGAGTGGGGGATGGGTGAAATAAATGAAAGGGATAAAGAGGTACAAACTTCAAATTAAAAAATAAATTACTCAAAGGAATGAAGGGACATCATGGGGAATGTAACTAATAATTTTGTAATATCTTGGTTTGGTAACAGGGATGACTATACCTACCGTGGTGAGCATTTAGTAATGTGCATAATTATCAAGTCACTGTGCTATACATCTGAAACCAATACAATATTATATATCAATTATATTCCAGTAAGTTTTTTTTAAAGATTTAAACTCGTAGTTACCTCTCCCTGGCAAAGCGGAGAGGAAAACTCAGCTATTTGTCTGGTAAGTCAGTATACAATCACTCAACCTTGTACACTGAAACACCCAGATGTTTGAAACAAATTCACCTTACAAATGATTTGGTTGTGTTTTGCCAGATTTACTTAAATACTTTCTTTATTCACTCTTTCATTTGACTAATTAGTACTAGCTCTGAGGTCATAAAATTTTAGAACCGAAAAATAAAAGAATCCAAAGAAAATTAATAGTTGTGAACTTTTATTGGAAACATGGAATAAAAATTTTAACACTGTCCAAATTTGAAAAATACATTCTGCATTTTATTAACACCCATATTCTGCACGAATGGAATTCCTAATATCCTGATTGACTAAAAATATACGTGGTCATAAGATGTTCCTTTTCCCAGAGAAAAGATGAATTTCTTTGTCCTCTTAAATTTATACTAGGCACAGAATAATGGTAAATATTTGGAAAGATAGATGAAATAAAAGTTTTTTTGAAAATGGCTTTAATGTGTAGCATATACACATTTTTTGAAGGAACAAAACACATAAGAAATTGGGTAAAAGAGAAATATGTAGGATAAAGTTTTCTAAGATTACCCCTAACTTACTTTTTGGCCATGCAATAGATTTATGTTACTATTGCTCTATTGATCCATTAAAAAATTATAACAATACATGCATCTTAAGAACAGTGCTTCTCTGTGGTTTTATTATGCGTCTCAGAGGCAAGGGAAATTCTCTTCTTAGAATATAATAACAAATATAATGAATGAATTTTGGTTATATTTGGAAAAAACGGGAGTTCTTTATCTGCATTTCATATGAATTATTTATTACACTCTAAAAGTTTTCAAAATTAGGAGTATTATTTCAAGAAAGTATGCATAAACTTTGTAATTTTCCCTTATTCATGAGAGTACTGTTTATGAGGTGAAAACACAAATGGGATAGAATCATGAGAAAAATGCTGTTTGGGGCAGCTGAATTTTGTCTATTGTCTGCTTCCTCTAAGCTGCCTTTCATTAGGGGCTGGGGCACTGGAAGGTGGGAACAGTGATTCAGAGACTATTTACTGCCTAGGAAATGTAAAAATCTGATCACTTTCCATCCACAGAGCTGTAGATAGCCACTTCATTAGGTGTCCTATTTCCAGAAAAAGATGTACAAAATTTATCCCAGGATACTGAGTGCACAATTAGGGGAGAACATTATGCATTATTATTTGTCATTATGACTGGTTCAAATCAGATCATACCAAAGGAAAAAGAGTTTCACTTTTCTTTTCCAAGGATAGTTTTCAGTTCATTGCCCACAGTATTTCTACTGCAGTATTTGTTGGGAAATGCCCTATTTAAACTAGGATTCCTTGTAAAAACTCCAGCCAGAACATTGTACCTTTTGGCTGTAGTTCCTTTAAGAGTTTGCTTTCTTATATCTTTTTTTGTTTTCTCCCCACATCTATAATAAAAGGAATCCATGGGTAAGAACTTTAAGTCTTAATGAAATCTTGTGCAGAGTGAATATTTGTGAGACATGAATAACAAATTTGGAGACGGGCAAACAGGGACTCCTTTCCGCTTCCTTTATGTACCTCCGCCCCTGGTTCGTGAACTGCAGAGTTGACTCGGACACTTTGAGGGAACAAAGTGTCCCCAGCCCTACCTCTCCCGCCTCGATTCAAACCTCATCTGAGAACTCCTGAAATGAAGCTGTCACTCAGGGCTGCTTGGGGACCTGTCACCACAACATTGAGCCTTTTCATTTTGATGGGTCAGCCTGCAATCCCCTTGAAAGGGAAGTCCGTGCCACCGTGGTCTCTCTTTCCACTGAAATTCTGAATTCTAATGAAACTCCAAATCGCTCAATAAAGGCAGGGGCACGAGGAAGTAATCCAACGCAGATCTGAGTGAAATTTGTATTTTAACTTTTTTTTTTCCCAGCCTATTATTCTAATCGCTTAGGTGGTTCACAAAGGGTTGGTTAGCAGTTCAGGCCCAAGAGGAATGAGGTGTCCTTTGTCCCATGCTACACTGAGATTAGGTAGCAGCTTTCTGAAAATGAAAGGCCATGGCTCAAATTTCCTTGGGTAAATATCCATCTTTCTATTGTAGTTTGCACCTACAGGGCTACACATACATTTCTCATGTGCGCTGGGCTGATAGAGAAAAGAGAAATTCACATTAACATGATTTTTTTTTATGTTTTGTGAATCCATGAAACTGTCTTTCAGAAACCTCATGTGAACCTTGTGCCATAAAATGAAGAAAATAGCATTGTTAATGATCAGAAAGCAGGCATATCTCAGATATATCATCTAGATAGCATCATATAAATTATTATTCTCTTTGTATTCTTTCAACAATGTTCACATTTTGGTGATACTTATGTTGAGTGTCATAAACTGTTCAACCACTGTCTTTTCTTTTTGGGGGAAATAATTGATAAAACTTCCACAAGGGAGGCATTAATGTGATTGCCCACTAAATTCTCTTAGTATATTTTTATGTAGAATTATATGTGTTAATTCATATGAAAAGGCAATTCACTCAGAAGTCCATCAGTGACTTTTTTTAGGCCCTTCCACTATATTTATATAGAGCATTACTGTGTTCCTAGTTCATTTAAAAAGGTAGATCAATAGGTACATAGAAAACAGATACATAGAGGATAGAAAGTTAGGTAGATATTTAAAGATATATAGGTATACATTATATATCTATAGAGATAATAAAGTTGACTTTATTATTTTGTTAACAAGCGGAGTGCTGGCTAAACTTTATTTTACTATTCAGCCTTCATGAAGAGCTAACAACCAGTATTTAAAGTGCCACCATGTCCTTCCAACCCTTACAACTTTATAATCACATTTGCATTACTTAAAAACCTAAAAACTACCAATCCATATTGTCTGCTTCTACTGTGACACATCACCCTAAATATGTCAACTGACTGTACTTGAACTGTCCAGAGAACATCTGTTGTAACTCCAGGTGCTTCAGTGTCCAGACGTTGTTGGATTTTTTTTTCCCCAGTTGATAAGGAGAATGCAACAGACCATTGCATATAAAACAATTCCTCCACATCCAACCTGGTATTTTGTTTTGGGTTTTTTTTTTGGTGTGTATTAAGGGGAATATTTGAAAAACCACCGATATTAAATGACAACATCTCTAGTTGTTTCCATGATGCATTTTATTCTTTATGAAGCTACTATCAAAAAAAGAGTGAAATGTCCTTTAAAAAAATTGTGATCAACCCTTTAAAGGAGGAAGAAAGAAAATGAGAGAAAGTGGAGAAAGAGATAGGGAGAGAGGGAAAGAGAGGGTGGTGGAGATACAGCTTCTTTTCCTTATCCATTCTTTGTATCATACATGGAAACACTAGTATGAACTATAAAGCCAGTGTGGTCACATTCTTAAATTTCCATTTTGGATCAGATTGATTAAGATCATTGACTTAAGCTTCACTTTGTCTTTATAGTTAATTATTTTTCCTTTCAGCCTTTTTTCACATGTGTGCTGAATGCCTGTGTGTATATACGTGCATGTGTGTGTGTGTGTATAAATATACATACACAGAATGTATTCCCTTTGTCTTCATCAGTCTAAGTCACATATCAATTGTACACACACACACACACACACACACACACACACACACACTGAGGCTTGGGGAGAACTTTGAAATTAAACACTGCAGAGCTTTCAAAACAGTCTGAAACAATAGATACTGTTATTTCTAAACTGCAGAAGCCACCCCCATTGCCTGAGGCTTTATTTATTGTTTTGTAATATTTTCTTAATATGAAGTGTAAGGACCCAGCAGGGCAGTTTGTGTTAGATTTTCGTTATTTTATTTGTTGTGGCTCAAGGACAGGCCTAGAATATCCACGCTCCTCAATCCCCTCTAAAACTTGACACTCCTCATCAGAGAGAGAAATTATAAACTGATTTGTTTTTTTCTTCCATCTCAGGGATAAATACCCGAGTTGAAAAGCTACATGGTCCAATGTGACTAGCAATGGCTGGCTAACTATAACACTCAGCTCTTCGGTCCTTACCCCTCTTCAGTATTGAGGTAAATTAGGGTATCCATTTTAATTCTTTCTTGCAGCACAGAAGATGGAAAATTATCTTCAACACAAGCTAAAGAAAAACTGTTTACTTGCAACACTGACCAATCACAGGTGTGTGTGTGTGTGTGTGTGTGTGTGTGTGTGTGTGTGTGTGTAAAAAGTGCATGGGCAGTTCAGCTTTCACTACTCGTTCAGAAAAGTCTTCATCTGCCACTTCGGAATTCACTTCTGAAGCTTTAAAAGCATTTCACATGCAGAGGAACATTGCCATTTATTGGTACAAAACTATGGCTGTTGATAAAACAAAATCCACAGGTACTAACCATACAAAATGTATACCTGCGTTTGTGTTCGGCTTGGGTAAGTCTTCGAATCAATATTTCAATGGACGGTTCCTTATATAAACCATCCTAAAAATAGACTTTACTACAAAAACCTTGAATCTGACAAACCACTTACTCCTAGTATTTGTATCTATCCCCAGGATTCAGTCCCTTGTCTTCTCCTCGCTAATAGTCGTTCAGGTTATACAATCAAAGTGGGCTTCCAGGTCAGCGTTTGGGCCTGTGAAACCTGGACCTCTGTTTGAATTTCATTCATAAGATTAGCCTATGTCATCTTATTCCACAGGAGCAAGTTTTGGGGTTGGAGAAAGGATTCCAGCAATGAATTCATTGAGGCAGCAATGCATCTGTGCACCCCCTGAGGAATCAAGAAGCCGATATGTGATGTGAAAGTGCCTACCATTATCAGAATCATTTTTTCCTCTCCACTCCCTCTTTCTTTGGTAACTCAGGCAAAATTCTAGAGTTTTGAGCGTTCCAATTGGAGGCCGGGTTCACACACACATGCAGCCCACAATGCACATGCTCCACCAGGAGCAGGTTCTCTTGGACATTCTCCTTCCCATGCCCTGAAGGACCCAGGGGAGAGGACCCTCTTTCTTCACTCACCCAACCATCTCCTGCCCAGCGTTCCCCTGAGTAAGGGAGAATGAGAAGGTGCCCAGAAGTGTTTTGAAACTGGAGGCAGAAGATGCCATAGAAGTAAACAATAATTTTATTAATTGCCTCAAAATAGAAAACGTTGAGCTTAAATCAATGCCACTTTCTTGGGAGTAAACACTAAATATAACAGCCAAAGCGATATGGTTAAAATTAACTTGCAGTTTCTTTTCAAGCTGGTGAGATACAATTAAAAATGAGGGATATTGCCAAATCTCATTTACTGCTTTCTTTCTTGTGAATAATATCTGGACATCCAGGTCTTCATTATACTTCTCAATGGCATAGGAATCCCATTGCATCTGTTTATTCTTAATTTTTATCAATGGAAAAAAACATTATTAAATTCCCATGAGACATTAATAGCACCATCATACTCACCAGACCTGCTTCAGCAACCAAGAATTCGGCTGCCATACTCCTCCCCCACCCTCCCTCCTTGCCTGCCTCCACTTCTGTGTGTGTGTGTGTGTGTGTGTGTGTGTGTGTGTGTGCGTGCGTGTGTGTGTGAGTGCACACACGTGCACACGCATACAGAGGTGGAGGGTGCACACACACACACATGAGCTTCTTCCTCTCTGGCTGCAGTGTGCAAAATAAATGGCTGTTCCTGACTGCTCACAGTATGCCCAACAGCACTGAATGGGTTAATTGGCATTTTAAAAAGGTAATTGTAAAGTGCAACCTGCAGGGTTATCACCAGCATTGGGAGGTGGAATGTAGGTCTCCCACCCACTGGAGGCGCTTACATCTTGAAGAGCAGGCTGAAGACAAAAGGAATGTTACTGCTGTTTCTTGATTTTCCCTTTCAGCTGTAACTGCTATCCCCCAATGCTCTCTTTTGAATTTACTGTATCAAGCCAGTAGTTAGAGAAGAGTAGTGTGTGCTCTGTCCTGACTACGGAATTACTTTGGGATTTGATTGTAGTGTAAGTATACAGCAAATCATTATATGTGTGGAGGTTTTTTTAATCACGCATAATGTATACGCACAGGATTTGTTTGGAAAAGCATCACAGAATGACTGGAGTCAACAAAGAGACCAATACAGTTTAAGACATTTCCATGACTTGCGTTGTGGAACCTAAAATTTTTAAATGGGTTTTTAAACAGGTAATTGTAAAGCATACATAAATGCCGTTTACCTCAGAACGTGATTACCATAACTGAGAGAGAACCACACAGCAGGCAGCTGCCACTGGCACCCAACCTCACTTCTTGGTTCAACTTTGAAGAGAAAGTGTTTCGGCTGGTAGTCAGAATACCTTCCATTATACTTGAGCAAGAGAAGAACAAAGAAAGGGGATTATTAAAAGGGGATTTCCAACTGGTACAGCAAACAAAAGGGGTAAAATATTCCACCTCTACCGGGATTGACTGCGCCCTTGTCTGGGTTCAGACAGCCCCACACAAATAAGCACAAACACACTTCCCTGGGAATGCCATCAAGTCAAGGAGTAGGATTACATCTTATTCGTCTTCCTATCCCTTGCCGTTCTCAGCACAGTGCCATACACATTGTAGATGTTCAGGAAATACGGTCGAATTCAATAGCTGTGTTACATGGAGCAGAGTTAGAAAAGGATCTTTTACTTAAAATAAAATATTAAGGATTGAAGTTTGGCCACACCAGAAGAGGCTAGAATTCAGACTCTGCCTAACTATTAAAAAAAAAAAAAACACGACAGTAATTCCTACTCCAGAGAATAAAATGTAGTATATAGTAAAATGTAATTTCTTATGATAGTTTTCTGTCAGGGGCCCCATTCTTCCATGATAAGGAAGAAAGGGTCCTTATAAAGATAGAACTCTCAAGCACACGATGGATCTTTGGCGTAAAAAGAAGAGATAATATCAATGTACTCCTCCATGTACCACACACACACCCTGTTCAATTATTCCATCTGCCCTTTGCACAGCCACCAAAACCTAAGATTACCGGCATGAAAAGATCCCATCATCATAAGCATCGTAGCAGAGCCAGAATCTTACACATGAGTATGGCCGAGTTTTCTGGCAGACAGAGCCTGTAAGTTCGGGCAGCGTCTCACACACCCATGCACACGCATGCACACACACACACACGCACACACATGCACAAACACACCATCCCACTGGGAAACTCTGAATTGGCTTGCCCCGCTGCAGCAGCCCATAAACAGAATAGGAACCCATACCAGCCCAAGTTTTCTTTCCTGCAGGCAGCTTCCGTTTTCAGAGGAAACAAAAGTAGGGGGGATCGCAAAGGATCAATACCTCTTCTGGTGCAAACAGAAGGATGAACAAATATAATACAAAATGGACTGTATTCATCTGAGCTATGAAAATTGCTCCTTTTTACCTCACCTCCTTGTTATTTATAAAAGAGATCTCAATTAATATACTCGATTAGTATAATTAGCACCAATTTACTGTGACTTTAATAACTTGGAGTAATTTCATCTAATCTATTTCATATCCATAGCCAATATTACAACAATAAACAGTGGCATTCTTTTTTGGGGGGCTGATGTTGGCTTATTTGCCCACTTCCGTTACAGGAAATCATTCACGAGTACTGCTCCCCTAACAGGCATGCTTTTTAATGGTTTACAGTGGAATTGGACTGCCAGCATTCTAGAACACGAGGGCTGCTGCTCCCCCTTTTGTCTTCTGCATCTTTACTTACTTGTGCCCAGGCCTAATGCAGTATAATTGAAACAATTTTATTGTCTGGAGCTACTCATTCTAATGTTTCAATGACAGAAAATACTGGTCAATTTGACAAGTTAATATGACTTCACTGGTCATTTGAACTCCTTTAAGCCATTGGGTGCTAAAATTGCTTGTCACCTCCTTTCACCTGCAAGCGGAATTCAACCAGCATGTAAGATTGACAGGGAGGGGGAGAGGGAGAAAGTTTTTTTCTGAAAAAGCAGCTCTGTCAGGAGTAATTGCGAGTTCGATGATTGATAGGACACTGCCCATCTTTTCAAAGGTAGGACCTCTCTAAAAAGCAACATTTGATTCTCCCGTTCTCCACCTTTACGAAAAGACACTAAACTTTGTGTCCGGTCTCACGTGCTAAAGACTTGACCAATCTTACTCTCCCTTTCTGAGTATATGAAACACTATCTCCTTAGAAATACTGCTTAGTCACTGAGGGATCAAACGAGGTGAATCATTATTCAAGAGGGCATTTAAAGGCCATGTTTCTCAGCAGCCGCCAAGGACGGTGGTTCTGAACGTCCTACTATCCAAAACAATCTCATAAACAAGATTTCAGAGTAACTGCTTTGCAGGTAGGCTGTGCAAAATAGGAACTATCCTTGTGTGTGTGTGTGTGTGTGTGTGTGTGTGTGTGTGTGTGTGTGTGTGTGTGTGTGTGCATTTCTGAGCCATTCTCAAGCGACCTTAAAAAGATTGTTTTAAACAGTAAGTTTACGTATAACAAAAAATCCACTTTTTAGACAAATAGTCTGCATGTTTATTTTGCGTAAATCAAGTTCAGACTGCATTGTAGGACCCTGTGTCACTCTTCTAGTACTTTTCTAAGAAAATCCTTGATTCTAATGACAGAAGTTGGGGCCCTACCAGTGTATGCTGACTTTTCCTTAACAATGGCAAAAGCATTTTGTACAATTTGGGGCATTATTCCTTCTTGAAAAGTATCTTTAAAAATATCCCATTCTTCCATGAATTGAACTGGACTTTATTTCCATAGGTAGCTGGTACCTGCTCATTTAAGTACACCCTGGGCTAGAATGGTCACTAGAATGGTCAAAAGTACACCTCGCCTCCTACCATTTTCCATATTTCATAGGCAGGGCTTCAGTCACCATGGCTTAGCACTTTGTTTTTAATCTCATTATTTTATTTTTGAAGGATTCACACTCTTTTGCATTGGAAAAGTACCTTGCTTCCCAACATCAACACATGACCTTCTGCCCACTTGAAACAAAACTTGTATCTGAGTCATGAAAAGCATGACATCCCACTAGAAAAGTCAAAATGGTTCTTAGAACCTTACCATGCTTTTTCAGCACCTCTGATGTTACTCCGAAAAGATAAAAACCAATTTAAACTTGTACACATAAATACATAGAGTCAGTTTGTCACCCCACCCTCACCCCCAAATCACTGCAATGTAGTCTGTGGATGGATGTTCTACAATATATATTTTAAGATTTTCAATTAAAAACAATTTCATGGGACTCATTATGCAGAGCATAATGGTATCTGAGCCTAGATAGAGGCTAACGTTTTCCCCTTTCACATTTTGTGCTCTTTCTTAGTGTTCAGACCTTCAACATGGGAGCACGTAAGCCAAAAATGCTTCCCCCGAACAGAAGGTGGCCTAATTATTAAAAAGAATGGCCTTCCTGCCTGTGATGATCTGTCTATTTGTGTATAAAATCCTACAACTGTGAAGGCCTCATGCACTGCAAAAGAAAAGGAGGGGGGAGAGGGAAAAAAAATCAAAGTGCTCAGTGGAGATACATCAGAGAGATCACACAAGAAGGGAAGCATAGTTTTCAAGCCCCCAGAATTCTTGACCAAAGAAGTAGTTAGTCCCAGGTCTACATCAAAAGGAAGTGGCATTCTATGTCATTGCTAGACTTTTCTGTGATGTTTTGCCCTTAGCCTCAGAGTAATCAAAAGTCACATTAAAAAAAAAAAGACAGGCTATCCCTTTAAAATTAGATCATGGCTCCATATTAATATGCAGAATGAGTTGTCAATTGACCAAGCAACAAATGTACTTCCTCATATCCTCATTTTCACTTCTATCTATGAATATTTTAAAACCCTAATGTGCGCTTGGCCATTTGGGTTTTAAGTGAAGACTTATCACAGTGTAAAACCCTTCATTTTTATCCCTTAGCTGAAGGCTTCTTTTTCCCTTTTCCAGGGTGTCATTAAAAATCTGATGCCAAAAGCCAGGACTTGGCAAGGTTTGCAATATAATTTGCAATCTGCAGTGTTTGCTGGCTAGCCCCCCACCTGCCCACCCCCTTTTTTCCCCCTTACCAGCCTGCCTGCTAGAGTCAATAGGGGGCATCGCTCATCTGTCTAAAAGAAAAATAGCAGCATACTAATTAGAATTCTATTTGCCAGAAGCCTCGGAGTTGCTGTGCTTATAGATTTCAAGCTTCTTTTGTTTGAATTAAATTGCCAACTTTTTTTTTCCTTCCTTCTTTGCAGTAGCATGAGAGAGCGGGTGCCTTATTTGATTGAAGGGGGGAAGGCTGTGCGCGGGAAGAGCCTCAGCTATGGAAATGCTGAGGAAATGTCAGGGTTGCGTTTAAAAATGCCTGGTATGCTTTTCAGGGGCTGACTCCTGTCTCTAGCGGAGTTGTTTTGGGGGAACTTGTGGGAAGGTGGAGAAGTTCAAAGGGCAGAGGCCAGCTCTCTAGAGTAGAGGCCCCCAATCCGCGCCCCATGCCTGATGCTGAAATTCTGGCGGGGAGCTGACACACTCTTCACCCCACGCAAAGCCAGATGGTTCATGCTCCAGTGAAAACCTTGAGCTGAGGTCACAAGCTGGTTCATAATAGAACAGTCTTTCTTGCTCTGTCAAATATTCCTCCCAAAGATGGGGGAATGGAACCCACATCCAAGATACAAAGAAAGGGCTATATTTAATATTTGTCTGTCTTTATGATCCTTTAATAAAGTTCTCATGGTCTCTTATTAAAATGTCATATTTTCCCATGAAGAATTTGAAAATAATAGACAGGTTCTATTTTAAAAATAACACACCAGCAGAAAATCAGGGGTTCCAGAAAAGTATCCAAATGTTTTGCTCAGGAAGCCTACAATGATTCAGCATAATCCCCTTGTCAGGAATGTATGCCTGAATCCTATAAAAGGCCTGGAATGAACCACAGGGAAAGGCTAGACCTGGGAATTAGCAATTTGCTTCTGAACTAATATAAAGACTTAGAGCGGCTCACTATTAAGTTAATTGTCCTTTGAAAAGCCAGAAACAAGGAACACACACCCTCTCAGAGGTTCATGTACATGACAATGAAATTTTCAATCCAAATGCAATTGTCCACAAAATAATGAAATATTTTATATATGAATGTGTAAAAACAAAGTTACCTTAAATATAATAAAATTGTATTGACTGATACCACACAGAAATTGGGGCTCCTATTTCTTAAGTAATTTTATCATGAGGAAAATACTTTGCTATAAAGCAAAATAGTTCATTTTTTGCATGTTGTACCACAGACATATGGGTTAGGTCTGAAATGCTTTATCCACCCCCAGCCTCAAACAAAATGTCTCTTCCTTACTGTTTCTAGAGTGTTATAGCCTGTAAGAGTGTTGAAACCCAAAAGGGAAATCATGAATGAAAAAAATGAACCATAACCTACATTATTAATGGTAACCTCTTAGCCGCTTAGTACATATATATTTTTTTCTTTATTATTAGACAGTCCAATTCAAGAGAAAAAGATGAGACCTCATTTTTGTGGACTTGAGTATTACACGGAAGCCAGTTCAAAAGTAATTATCTGAAAGAAATTCGCTGAACAGAATACCTGCATGGACTACATGTGCTTACAGATGTTAGTAATGCATTCCTTGGAACTGACACACTTTTTTTAAGACTTTATTTATTTTTATTTTTTTATTAAGGTATCATTGATATACACTCTTATGAAGGTTTCACAAGAAAAACAATGGGAACTGACACATTTTAACTGAAGTAGTTTTGGAGTCTGCGTCTTGCCTAAGGAAGAACCGATTTTGCATATATCACTAAAGAGGCAAACATTTCAGGAAGGTTACAAATTATTACTTCCTGTGTACAAAGTAGAAATTTTTAGTTATACAAGTATTGCTTTCTCCTTTGCTACCCTCTTTTAAATTTCTTAATAGTACTTCCAGATGAGGAGCAAAATGTGGATACAGTATCATGTAAAACCCAGAGCAGCCAACTCCACTCGCATCTCTGAATTTCTTCTCCAATTCTAAGCCTCTAAGACTCTAGCCTTCCATTATCTGTTCTTGTTATAAAAAGTGGCAGGAGGCAGAGAGGCAGAATGACCCTCAAGATGGCACCTGCCACCAGGAGATCTTTCCTGCATCCCGCAGGCCAAATTTTGTTTGAACTCAACGCGCCCTCTGTCATATCCTCAATATCCCTCCACTCCTGGCTCTCCGTCTTCATCCTCTTCATGCAGGCCAGGCTGCTTACCAGGCTTCTGAAACCTTTTCCTTCTAGAAGCCAAACAAAAACTTTCACTTGAAATCTGGGCTCAGAATGGAGCAGCAAGAGGGACAGCTTATTGGACGGAAATCATCAATGGAAAAATGAACTATAACCTACATTATTAATGGTAACCTCGTAGCTGCTTAGTATATATATTTTCCTATAGAGTCAGTGATGGATATGGTTGTTCTAAGACTTTGTGGCCTTCTCTCTAGCGCTCTCCTAACTCACCCAGCCTCAGGGCCTAGAACTGAGGGGGCTGCTTGCAATGCTGATAGAGTTGTAAGGCTTTGGGGCATTTTTAAAGCAAATGCACAGCAAATGGCTTAAATGCAAGTGTCCTTAGACTGGTCTGCTGCATTTTAACCCTAGCTGGAGTTCAACACTTACCTATGCATATTAAATCCAAGTTGGTAGTTTGCAAACAAGTCAGAATTCCCATAAAGGGAAAGGATGATGTCTTTGAAGAGCCAGCAAGTTTAAAACAAAAAGGATTTATCTCTCAAGGGAACAAGAACACAGAGAACTTCATAATGTATTTGGCAAGTTAGAAACACTTTTCAGTTTCTCCAGCCACTAAACAGTGTGGTTTGGTGGAATCTGACTATCCAGGATTTTGTTCAGGAAATTATTAGATTTCAGCATATTAAATTAGTCAATGTGTGCAAAGAGGCTCTGTAACTGTACCGGCCAGAGGTTAGCTTTATTATCAGAACCATGAAATGTCTTTAAATGTTAAAGTCATTAACTTATTAATATGAGGATGAAGATGAATATTACTTTATCAATATTCTTTGAAATGAATTCAATTCAAATAACAGAGACTTTTTTTTGTCTCATATTAATTAACTACACCATTCAAAATAATTAAAAGCCAGTCTGGAAAAGGGAGAATGGTGCAGACAGGAGCTGGGAGGCAGGTGGCGCTGGTGGAGGGAGCCGATCATCCTTTCTGGAGCAGTGGCTGAATCTTATTGTGGTGATGGCCAGGGAAAACAACAACTTATTTGGATGGGAGCCTTGGCTTCCCTCCGCCTCTTTCTGCACCCTTACCTCGCCAAGTCAGAAAAGGTGGTGTAGGAAGCCTGTCCCTGTCAAGGCAGTGTGACCCATTGTGTGACCTGATGTGACAGCCACCCCCACACCTTCCCTTCAGCCCCTCTGTGGGGTCTGAAGCTACCATCACCATGCACTGTCCCATGGAGTTCTCTCAGCATTCCAGCAGTGGCACTAGAAAGGCTCTTAAAGCATTGTAATGACACTCATCTGCACCCGGTGTAATGAAACAAATAAGAGAAATGCATTACGGGTAAAGGACAGCTAACAAATATGCTTTTTATTTTAGACCACTGTTTCCCTGTATTTCCGATGTGAACACCATTACTTCTGTGTCTTGTAACTACCATCCTGCCCCCCTTGAGAGTCATTTTTAAGGTCAACCAGTATACATTAATCCTGGCTCAAGTAAAAATTTACTCCTCACGATAGAAATGACAGGTCTATACAATAACACATGAAAAAAAAGCCATTCATTATTTATTTTAAAACAGCGAAAGTAATGGGCTGTTGTCTTTTGTACATCACATGAATGCTAGATGAAAATTTGCACATGCATGTGTGTGTGTGCATGTGTGTATGTGTTAGTGATAGTGTGCGGTAGTGCAGGAGCACCGCCCCTTATGATGTCTCCCTGCTTTTATGATTATCATAGGCTTTCTGCACTGGAGAAGTAAGAAAAATAACATTTTCGCATCACTCTGATGGAATACCATTGAAGTCTTTCCTTCAAATTTGCCTCCTGCTACCTTTGCATGTTTGATACCATTCATCTCCCAGTGGATGAGTCTTTTTTCTTCCCTGAGAGACTGAGCCCTGCAAGAAAGGGGAGTGGCAGTCACAGGCGGAGGGGCAGGAAGGAGAAGCCAAGATCTTTACTGTGTGTGCATTTATCTGTCTCTAAGTAGGACTTGAATATAATTCAGTGAGACACTCCTCTCCCTTTTGAGCTGGGCACAAAAACAAGCTCATGAAATCAAACAAGAGGGCAAGAGCTTATCTTCCCCCAGCAAATTTATCAAGAGAGAGTTTGGGGTGGGCTTACGAAATTGTCATGGAGGGACAAGGTAGAGATCAAATGTACCGTTGAGTAAGGAAACGAAGCACAAACTTTGCCCAGAGCTTGGGGACAATGATGCTCAAAGATTAACCCACCCTCTCAATTAACACCTCACATGAAAATCCCCACAAGGTCATGGGATCCGTGCTTCGGTGCGGTCAATCAGCGCCGCCTGCCTCCATACAAGCCGAGATCGAATGCAGAATTAACACCGGTCCCCAAGCCCTCGCTCACAGACTCACGTCAGATTAAGCCCTTGCACAGGGAAGATATGAAAAGCATTTCTAATTAGGGTCTGAGGTTACTGGTTAAAATGCAGTCGAGCAGTCTACCAACCATTCTTCTCCTTTTTTTATAATTTTAATTAAACTCAGATACTATTTAATTCCTACCTGCATAGATTTAGTGCTACTTGAATGCAAACCTGATAAAGAACACTCCTGATCCCCACTTAGCTGCCACAAGGACTTATTAAAGAGGGGGTGACTGTCTCCAAGATCTTCCAGGAGTCCCGTTGTAATAATTACTTTTCTATCAAATGAAAAGCATAATATTTTTCCGTAAATAGGTTTTTTTCCCCTTGAAACTTTGACTTCCCTACTCTCTTGACGAAATTGTAATTATAATTTCACTGTAGGGGTTACTTTGCCATCCAGCTAGCCATTAGGATGCTTTTTCTTGCACACCAAAGCTCTCTTTCCTCATGGCTTACAGACATTGGAGATAGACACTGGAGAATTTTTTTTTGCACAAATGCATCCCTAATTAGAAGTGGATGTGTTGCTTCTGTGTTTAAAAATGCTACTGACCAGATCTTTTTTGAATTATTGGGAATTCCACAGTGTGTCTGAGTCCTTCTGTCATTGTCTGATTAGTAGTCTAGTGTCTTGGTACCCATTTTTAATATCTGCCATGACCCCCGAAACCTTAAATACCATCTTCAGCATACTAAAGCCTTGTTACTCCAAAGCCCAGGTCTGAATAATTCAGAATCTATAACAGCAGTTTTGCCCTTATGAAGCCATTTGGGTATCTTTGGGATTCTAGAATATTCAATGCTAGTTTCCTTTCCATGGCTTTTTTATTACTTTCTCAGTGATAGTTTCAAATAGCCATTACTTCAAAGATATTATTCTAATGTCTTGTTTAAATAATAAACTATCAAAAACTATCCAAATAAATCATTTTAAGTACTTGTAGCAGAACTATTGTTTCATCCAGTAGCATCATGCAGGCCTCACATCACCTGTCACCGGATAGAGGTTAAAATACATTCTCATGTGTCATGTCTTCTAGTGGGTTTGCCATTTTTAGTAGGGAAAATAACGTGCGAACAGACTGTGCTATCATGTGACAATCTATTTAACACTTAAGGGAAAACATTTTGAATAAATGATAGTATGAGGAAACGTGATTAAGCTTTTAACTCATTTGATACCGATCTAAACACAAGTTTGGAAAAGTTTGGAATCTTACAACTAAAAAGAAAGCTTTAGGGGTCATGAAATCTAGAATTTTAAGTGGCTAGACTAACTTTTTGTCCTTTTCTTTTCTTTGTCCCCAGAAGCCAGTGAATTCAGAAGTATCCCTAGGGACTAGACTCTGAAGCAGTCAACTCGTACCGTGGGACTACGGCATTAACCAGGGTACGTTCAGGGATGTCTACAGAAAATGTTCTGGAAGTTAGACTGTGCTAAAAGAGCTAAGTCTTAGACGAAGCTTTCTGTCTGAGACTTCAGGCATGGGGCTGTTGGTTCAACCCATCTTTGGTCAACAATAGCTCCTACCCTCATGTAGGCAGCAAGCACAAAAACACTGTAGGGCAAAAAATGGTTGCTGTGGTAGTATAACACTGTCATAGTAAGGTCTCTTTTCTCGGTCCCTTCTTTTCTGTCCCCACTGCCACCAGTCTGGGACCCTCATTACCCATCTGCCACCTGGATCATTGCAAGAAAATAATAATTGACCTCCCTTATTTTAACGTCTTTCTGCTCTATCGCCTTCCATATTCAATTGGGAATATTTTCTTCCTAAAAGAAAGACTTCATTTGTCCCACACTTACGCGGTTTCCACTTCCTGTGGATTATCTTCATACTGGTTGCCTACTACTTTTCAAACCACACCTCATAGCAGCCCCCATGAAACTCTTTTAACCCTGCCAATGCATGCACAAAACCTTGAATAGATTCTGAATTTTCATACCTCAAGAATTTGAAAGGCAGCCTAGCATTATGATAAAAATCAGAATAGCCTCTCATACCCCTATTTCCTAGCTGGGTGACCATGGGCAAGTTACTTAATCTCTCTGTGCCTCACTTTCTGCATCTGTAAAATTACTCACAAAGTTGCTGTGAGAAAACAATGCCTGGCACAGAAGCACTCCATTTTTGCTGTTATTTAGGATTATTCAGCCATCAGCCGTTACCTACCTGGAAAGTCTTTCCCCCTAGTGTGTGGCTGTTGAAGACCCAGTGATAAGTTAAGACTCGTGTCTTCCAAGACGTCTGTGGTCCTTTCAGTCAGATATGAGAGACTTTTTCCATCCCTTATGTCCCTTCCTGTACCAAAGACATTCTAGCATTTATTACAATCCATGCAGGTCAGTGGTTCTCTAGCTGTGTGCCACAGACCCTTACAATTTGCTCCACATTTTGATTGGATAAAGTGTTCTCAAGCTACAGCTGAAGATGCCTGCTCTTTTGGGAGGTAGGGGGTGTCAGACAACACCAGAGCGTGAGCTCCTGGAGGGCAGCCTGCATCTATTTTTCTTTACATCTCCCACAGCACCAAGCCCAGCACTGTGAACAGAGCAGATGCTTGGTAAATGTTTGTTAAATTAAATCTCAGGCAATTTGCTTCGATTTACTTAGAACTCCCTGGGTAAGTAATCAGTTCCTATACCATTCAATGAGTTTTTAATAGCATTTACATTGGACTCTCCATATAGGTTAATCAGAACCAGCTCTCCTAACTCCCTGGCTTTATACTCAGGGATTTCAGACAAACATTCTCAGGTCAGTGCCTCTGCCCATCTTAACTGAAACTGAATAGGAAAGCCCGGACTCTACATGAATTTCTCTTCCACTTGCAAAACAGACCTTATAGGAAGAGACTCACTCGACAGGCCAATCAAGTCAAAATTTGATTTACATGGGACTATATTCTCAATGAAGGATCAATTGTCTAAATTGCTGAAATAGAGTGATTATTTTGTGGAATGTTCCACACCTTCAGAATTTTGATGACACCATTTTAGGATTTGATGAAAAATTTCAAGCACCTGAAGTTCAAACAAAAGTACCCCAAATTCAGACCCAAATATTATCATGAATACTTTTAACTACTTCTTCTCCAGGAACATTATAACTGATCTAAAAATGAATGGAATATACTTTAAATTGCAACTCCTTTCCAGTTTTTATTTTTATTTTTTTGCAATTTCTATTAAGCTCCACAATAGCCAAATATGAGAAAGCACATTAGCGGTATAGGCTTAAGTATAAACAGAGAAAAAAAACTTAAAACTTAAATGATGAATTATTAAAGAATTAAATTTTTTTGAGGATGAAATGCTGCTAATGGGACCCTGAACAATTTTAAATATATGACTTTTTCCCTAGGTGTCTCTTTTGAAAAGACCTTCCTAAGCTTCCTTGATTGAAATTAAAAATTTGTTTGATTAGCACATATTGATTAAAGATGGTTTAGGAAACATAAACATTACCTAAACAAAATAAATCCATTCAATTGTAACACCTGGGAATTAAAGCTAATGTTGGAGAAACACATTGTGCCAAGGTCTTGTTTATATTATCTCACTTAATTCTCACAATGGTTTCTGAAATTAATCAGTTATCTAATACACATTCAGATACTTCACTGGGTTCACTTTCCATGTGAGATTGTTATATATTGTATATCATTGTGCATATAGTGATATTTTGAACAAGCTCTTACTGTTATGTATGATAGTTAAGATTCCCATTTTATAGGTAAGAAAACTGAGGTTCAAAAAGAAGTAACAAGCCTATTGCTGCACATTTAGGAAGCCAGAGAGTCAGGATTAAAACCTGAACATCTCTGATGCAGAGTCCATGCGTTTGTCCCTACATCTGTGTGATTCTTTCCTCAAGGACTCTTTCATTTATCTATATATTCATTCATTCAAAAAATATTTATTGGGAGCCATCTGTATGGCAGGCCTTATTCTAGATTCTGGGACTAGAGCAGCAAATAAAACAAAGTCCCACCTTCCCTGCATTTATATTCTAGTGGGAGAAGCAAATGATTTATGTTAATTCTCAGGCAGCAACAGCAGCTATGAAGAAAAAATCGAGCAGGACAACCCAGCTGAAGCCATCAGGGTGAAGGGAGGCCTTTTTCTGGTGGGTGGTCAGGCACTCTTTGTCCATTTAAGCAGAGAATGGAAGGAAATAAATCACACGTGCCAATTCTCTCCCTACGTGCACCTAAGAAATGTAAAGTTGAAGAGCCTGTTCAAGTAGAGTTCCTCAAAAATAAATGCTAGACAAGAGTGAGTTAACCATAATGGCTTGGCCTGTGTGTTAAATACATACTTCAGTTCCACAGCTAAAGGTAGTAGGCTCTAGTAGCTGGGACAAAATCACCATCCTTAGCATATGGGTGGATGCCTGTTGTCCTCTGCATTTCACACAGTAAAATTAAAAGGCAAGTCACCCGCTTGGAAACTGGTGATGTGTCACATTGCATAGTCCAAACCTGCTCACCTCCTTTGCCATACGCTGGGGTCCGTTTACTTGTGCATCTGTATCCCCTTCAGATTGAGACCCCTAGAGGCAGGAACTTTGGGGCCCCCTCCTAACTTAACCATCCATTACACTCTATCACATAAATGGAGCTCTAGAGAGTGTTTATTGAAAGACAGATTGAATGAATGAAAATGGACAAATTTTATGCAGCTAAGTATTTAAGACAGAGAAGAATGATACTTGACACTTTCATGTATGTATCAGGTGCATATACATTTAAAGAAACCATACCCTGGACCTTCTGCAAAACTGTGCAGTAGGTATGATCCACTCCCCTTCTACACAAGTGAATCTCGAGGCTGGGAGGAATCAGTAAATAGCAGATCAAGCATAGATGTTTGTGATGATGACCAGCTCAGCTTTGCCTTCCCACTGTCATTCTGCTTCCTTGTGTCAAATCCTCACCTCGCAGCAACAACCTGCTTGGCCTTTTACTAGATAAGAAGTAGGGAACTAAGCAGCAGAGTAAGATCTTTATTGAACAAACCAACATTTCCCATAGTATTGTCCATTATTTTCACTTTGGAAGTAAGAGCTTTGGGCACAGAGGAATGTATAAAGGCAGAAATAAGTGAGAACCTAGAAGTGAGTATAAGAGAAAACCTGAGTCTATAGTACTTTCTACCTGTATGAAAATGTTTTCTGATGATTAACTTAGCCAAATGAATGCCTGCAATGGATGTCTCACATATTTTCCAACCACGCATCCGTTGGACTCAAGGACACTTGTTACGTGCCCAACACTTCAGATTAATGAGTATAGGCCTGCAGCAAAACCAGGTTCCTGGTTGCTGAATCTGATAGTCTCCATCTGATATACCATGCATTCAAGTCCCAGGGAGCTTAAGTTACCTAATAGGGTAAATATGAAAATCACAAAAGATTTTATTTCTCAAGAAGGTTCTATAAAGCAACATCTGCATAAAGCAATATTCAGCAACATAACAACAATAATGATAATATAATGATAGGCAATGCTCTATCCAATGTGTAATTAATATTTTAATTATTGTTCTCTGCAATATCTACATCCCACTGTGCAAAGTAACTGGATCTCATAATTTTCAAAGATGACAAGATTACCATTCTTAATGTTCAAGGATACACGTATTTATTTTTTAATGTTATTAATGCTACTAATGGTGATGACTGTGAAAGTCATTATGAGGTAAGGAGGTGGTTCATTCTGATGATTCCCCTTGGGTCCTGGAATTTAACATTCCATATTGTTTAATAATTTATCTGTGGCTGAAGCTGACTTTTTGTGTATCCACATGTATATTTATATCTACTAAATTATTTCAAAGAGCTCTAAAGAAAATCGGCCTATTATCTCACACAGGTAGTATTGATTGGGATTTGGGATGGGTAGAATTTTACAAATTATAATCAGTGCAGTTGTTTTTAGACTTCTTTAAAAAGAGAAATGTTGCTTTAACTGGCAGAGAGAATTATAAACCTTCACCTTCTTATCCCTTGATCTCAGGGAGATTATCTGCTAAATGCAATGAACATTTTTAAATAGCTTATTTTCCAAAAATTCTAGGCTGTCTGTAAACAGTATTATGTCCCTCATGCTGTCCAGCAGCGCTGTTCCATACAGTAGTGGCTGGCCGGACATAGCTAACCGAGGACTTTCAGTGTGGCTAGTCTGAATTGAGATAGGCTATCAATGTGAAGTAAATACTGTCTGGGTTTTAAAGGCTTAATCAAAATAAATAAATAAATAAAGATCTCAGTAATGACTTAGGATTGGTTACTTGATCACATGTTCAAATGATAATAGTTGGGACAGATTAGGCTAAATAAAATGTTTTCAAATGTCACGTTTTTTCTTTGCTTTTTAAATGCAGGTGCAAGAATATTACACATGTGGACTGCCTAATATCTCTATTGGATAGTACTGTTCTAGAGTTCAGGCTTCCTAACCAGTTATCAACCCATTTTACAGATGAGAAAACCGAATTCGAAGAGATCATATTGGGGATCTGAATTCAGGCAGTTTGGCCCTTAACCCCTGTGCCATATTCCTCAGAAAAAAGCTTCTCATCCCCCAGCAAGCCAACTCCTTTGTGAAGACCCTGAACCCAGTGGCTGATGGGAGGAGTCGAGAACCATCCATGTTCTAGCACCTACGGAAATATCCCAAGCAGGCCTGAACAGCTCCAACACAGGCAGCAACAATCTTCATCACACAAAGACACTCACTGTCCTAAGTGAAGACCAGGGCCAACTTTGGCTGAGCTCATGCTGCAGGGAAGGCAGGAACCATCATCACACTGTTTGGCCCCACATTTGCATCAGTGACTGGCACTCTATTAGGATTGGTATCAAGAGGGTGGGATCCTGGTGTCCCTGGATTTGGGCCTTTCACGCCTTCTGATTGATAGCTTCTGCTTGGAAAGCGGTCACCCACACAGCTGTCTCCTGCTCCTGTCCGCCTTTCCCCTGCAGTTGATGCAATTCTGGTTTCATTCATCAGCCCCCTTGGATAGCAACATCCTCCACTTGGAGGGAAAGCTGCTGCCGCCGAGCAGAGCCCACATTTGCATGCGTGCACTGTCCTGTCAGGCGCTCCGTGGCACTGCATCTGCCAGTTGACAGGCAGTGGATCCCATCCCTGATAAGTTTTCTAGTTTCTCAAATTACCTGTGTCTTACTTTGCTTTCATGCTCAAAGCATAACAAATTTCTTTGATATGTTTCTATGTGCCGTGGAATGTCAATGACATCACCGAACTGTATTGCACTGTGTATAAAGCTGTCTTTGCAGAGCCTCAGTTGGCCATAAGTTATAAATATCTGCTGTTTCATGATGTCTTTGATTGCTACATAAACTCTGATCATTAAACATTGATCAAAGATGGCTTGAGGATCAAATGGCATTATGCTGTGAAGCTGTGGGTGCGTCAGGCGAAGGTCGGGTGTCTATGCTGGTATGCCCACACCCTCCTCATGGGAAGGCAACCACTGGGCTCAGATATGTCAGCTTTCGTCCTTCAGGATGTTGTTAATGAAATGCATGGTCCTGGAATTTTCATGGCTTATCATCTATGTCTTTGGAAACTTAACATTTTTAGGTGACAAATTCTATCATTGTAGAGAAAAATTAGGATTCGGAAAAAGAGCGAAACAAAGATGATGATGATAGAGAGATGATAGCCTTCTGTAGTTTTAAAATCTTTTATTTCCTTTCTCTAATGTCAAACATGTAGTAACTGTTGATTGTAAAAATTTGAAAAATACAGGAAAAAATTACCTCAGGCCTAGGAACCAGAAATAATCAGTTAAAACACTGGGTTGTCCTGTTTGTCCGTGTCACACTGACTTTAGTACTCCTTTATTTCACTTAGATACTCTGAGCATTTCTCTCTGTATTAAATAGTTTTCTATTTATGTTTATTACCTTGATTGCGGTGATGGCTTCACAAGTGTATGTATATACCCAAACTCATCAAATTGTATACATTAAATATGCACAGTTTTCTGTACATCAATTATGCTTCAATAAAACTGTTAAAAATATTCTTCAATAACTTCTCTTGTAATAGCCGTATGGTAAATCCTATGACTGCATCACCATTAATTTCCTAAGGCTAGACATAAATACCTTTTTTCTTCGTCTCTGTACGTTGGAGATGGCTGAATAGAATACAGGCTGCCATTGACTAACATAAATTAAATTAATAGTTTACAGATCAACTTGCCTATAGCCAACAATTATAGGCATATCCAGCATTGTAAATGGAAACAAAATTTCTAGGTGAAATAAAGTTTGTTGGGATTATAAAACTACATACTTTTTCCTTGTTCAATTAAGCAAAGTCATAACTCAAGAGAGAAGTACCTCTCCTACCTACAGTCAGGCTCTCTTCAATATATGCTGCTTTCCATTCTCCCAAGGAATTTCCACACATATCATTTATCCTATTTTTCTCTAGAATCAGAGTTTTCATTTGTAATAACTCCAATTTAGATGCCAGATCATTAGCAAAATCTCAGAATAATGATCAGATTGTGAATGTGCTACTCAATTGGAGAATTATAATCATTAACTGTTCAACTTCTCTGACTTCAGAACAACAGAATCCATGCAAAATGGCTGCTCCGTATTGTCATTTAAACAGAGTAAATAACATTTAGTCTAGTGGAGATAATGCTGAGTTGTAAGTTAGTTCTCTCCTCTGAAAAGAAGCAAGTTTAAGTATATGGACTCTACATTCTTTTCTTCCCCTGAAACGCTGTTATCTGTGGATACTTCAACCCTTCATTTTCAGATCAGATCCTTTATCAAGCATTGAGCACATTGAATAGGTCTGTCTCACAAAATAGGGACCATATTTAAGCATAGATAGATAGATGATGTAGAGATATTAGATGCATAGATGATGATAGATGATAGAAGTATGGATAGATGTATAAATTTGATTCAGTGGCTCCTCCATGGACCCACCTCCCAATATTCATGCCTTCCTTTAAAACTGGGCTGGCCCTGTGATCTACTTTAACTGATAACCTAAGGCAGAAGAGATGCTACCTGAAGTCATGTTTCATACCAAAGCTTTGATAAGTCTTAGAAACCTCTGCTTTTGCACTCTTAGAAGCCAGTGGCCATGCAAGCAGTTGACTCCCCTTAGATTACCATGCCATAAGGAAACCAAAGCAGCCTATTCACATGCCTGGAGGAGAAATGAGGTCCTGGCCAACAGTCCCCTGGTGAGCTCTGCCTAACATCCACTGCCAGTGACACACACAAGACCATTTGGGACCTTTCCGCCATATTACCACCTGGCTACACCATGCGCAGAGTAAGAAACTCCTGGCCAACTCACAAAAGCCTGAGAAGTAATAATTGTCATGTTTTAAGCCCCTAAGTTTTGGGATAGGTTGTTATGCAGCAATAGAGAAGGATATATATTAACTGTGTGGGGAATACAGAATAGAATAAGATGTACTTCTTTCCTATGTGTATAATGACTGATGCATATATATGTATATACATATGTGTGTGTGTGTGTGTACACCGCATTCTTTCCAAGATAGTAATGAGTCACATGATTCAGCTTATAAACAAAATCACATACATTGGCTTGAGACAAATTTCCTTCACTCTTTACCACTGGTGTGGTTATGCAGTCATTAAATTCTTAAATTAATGTGAAGAATATTTGGTTTATGTTGTTCCTACCATAGATTCAAGTCAACAGACTCATGAATATACCTTTTGCTTTAGGTCAGGAGAAACTGCATTCCAGAATAACACAGTTAAATTAAATGGAATTTGTGCTCACCAAGTTCCAGGATACATAATACATGTGTGATAACCATGTCTGACATGACGGGGCCTGATGGGCTTCTGGATGGAAATAAAGCTGCCAGCTTCTGCCATCGAGAAGGACAACAGGCATTTATATTCCTCCAGCCAGCCCTCAGCCTGCCCTCTAAGCAGATGTATCTTACTTTGAATATGTGTAGAGACTTCTTCTGAGAGATAGTGGGAGAGGGATCTTTCTCTCTCTCTCTCTCTCAACATCTAACCAAATCAGTGGCATCAAAAAAATAATGACCACAGCACAATGTCACCAGAAACAACAAAATGAGAAGAGGTCCTGCCTCATCCTGTGTGCCTCCTAACGTGCCCACAGACCAAAGAGCTGTCTTGGCTTAGCATAAAGTTGCCCTCCATCTCCATCTTAAAACAAAACTAAGTGTGTAGAATTAGAAACACCCCCTCTCCTGGTCAATGCAAAGATAAATCTCACAGACTGTGCCTAGCAGCTCTTCTTTCTCTACATTACCTTCTGTTTACTAGAAACTTCCATCAATAAAACCTCACCTGCTGACATGCTATAATTCCCAAGATGATAGCTCACCTGATGTTAGTTTCACTTTTTGGCAGCTGTTCACAGATTCAATGTAAGAAGCATCCATATTCTAAGAAGAAGGCTGTTTTGAAACCACAAGGTAGAATAGTTTTAAGACTGTACACATGAGCAGAAGATTGAGCACCAGATAAAGACTTGACCATGTGCTTGAAATTGGGAGCAGGGGCTGGGGACTCATTGCTCTTCTGAGGCTCCCCACCTACTGTGTGTATTAGCTGCATACAGGGACCTATGTCCTGCCACCTTTCCCTCACTAGGGTGTTTTCCTGAAGTGACTGGGCTTCTGGATAAATGCGCTTGACCTTAAAGATGCCAGAGCTGGTTTGGGTTGTTTGCTCTTTTTGGGCCCCTTATACTTGACCCTCAAGCCCCTCCACACCTGGCCAGGCCAGAATGACTTTCCCAGTCAATTCTCACTCTGCAAGAATCCCTCGTCCTCCAAGCTCAGATGAATATTCAAACATTTCGACCCGGCACCAAACCCACTTATCCATGAGGAGCACAGAACTGAAATCCAGGATCCCCCAGCTGGTCATCTGACTTAAATCTAATGTCTAGTTCCTGTTTCAGATTATTGCTTCAGTGGAAAGAGAGAGAGAGAGAGAGAGAGAGAGAGAGAGAGAGAGAGGGAGAGGGAGAGCAGCTAAAGCAGGGTGAGGCAGAGGAGAAGGGATAGGAACTGGCTGATGAAAAAAGAAAGTGTGGGAATGGGAAAGCACACACACCTAGCTATCCTGAAACCTTACTTTTCCTACACCAATACTATACTTCTGATCAATTCCTTTTTGTTCTTGTTATTTGTTGAGCTTTACAGTTGATTTACAAGAAAATAAAATCCTACTGATCTAGGATTCAAGTAAGTCAGGTTCACTTTTGAAGGCCTGTTGTCTAGGATACCACGTGGCATTTAATAGTGCCCAGTTAAATATTTGCTGACTGCTCAACTGATGGTTTATATGTTAAGTGTTATATTCCTTAAGTTTAAAATTAATATGCACAAACCTCTATTTAGTAAATGAATTCTCATTCCACGGGTAAAGAGGGTAACAATGTCTGTCTACCTCTTCTGATTTGCCACTGTTTACACCAGCTTTGTAGGAAAAGCTTCCATTTCCTTGCAGAATTTTGTGTGAACAAACTGCTTGCTTACCTGTAAAATTGGGTGTGTTGGAGGGGGGTATGCCTATAAGGTGTTAAGCAGTTATTTATAGATTGAAGATTTTTGACCTTCCATTCTAGGGGACAGTGTGTGTCTGTGTCTGTTCCCAGGAGTCCTCATAAGTTACATTTTATAAATCAAATGATCTTAAAACACAACATAAGCTATATATTTAAAAAAACACATGCTAAATGCTTTTGGAATGGTAGTAGCCACCTCTCTTCCTAAGACTGATTTTTTTTAATATCAGGAATTCTTAAAGGTTTAAAACATCTGTATAACTAGGCTTAAAAACATTTCTTTCTATCATAATAAGCACTATTTACACATCCCGCCACATAAGACCACGTTCCAATCACAGAACAGCTTTACTCAAAGTTAGGCATCACATAACTTAAGGATTTGTGTCTATTTTAAGCATTGCATTCTATTTCTAAATTTTTGTAGGACCAACGAGGCTGAGAAAAGCATTCACACATGTTAATTAACTTTAATAATCCTTTTTAAAAATTTATTTTAAGTCAAATCTAAGCTGCTTAATAAAAGAAAATCTTGCTTATAATTAACCAATAAAGATGAACACTGCTGAAATCTTAAAATTTCTTCAAACCTATATATTGTTGCCTTTGAAACAACTGGAGAGGGGGATGGGTTAACACAATTCCAATCATGGAAGAATGGGGAGAAACATCTGGACACAGTATTTTGAGAGACACCATTAAGGTCTATTGGGACTCATGCTTTTTTCCACCTGTCTTGCCATATTTTCTTGAAACTCCCACCAGAAGAGTTACTATTTACGGTAAAGACACTGTCTAGAAGGTCAGTGTTAGGGGCAGACACACAGTTGCAGAGGATTATCAGAAGAGCTAACTTGGAAGCTTAGGGATGGCCAGCAGAGAATGGCTCATGGGACACACGAATGTCCAGGAATGGTTGACCAGGCTCCTACTGCCAGAGCAGTACATTGTGTCTGGCAGGTAACAGTAGTTTAATCATTTTTAAAATAATGACTTAGCAAAGACATATAGACCTTGGTAAAGGTATTAAGGTGGAAGGCACTGAGGTAACAGCAGGGCTGAGGGTACAAAGGCAGGAGTAGTCTGTGTACTAGCTAAGCTGTTACAAGTTGATGCTTAAACATAGTGATTCAAATAACATGGAAGTTTATTTCTCCTTCACATAACTCTTCAGGTTGGAGTTTGGATGGTAGAGCAGCCCTCCACCCCCAAAAATCATCTGTGCTCTTAGATCTCTTCCATCTAGTTGCAACCCACTGTGCACTCAGGTGTCATCTTCACTGGATGGAAGGACTGGGTCACTGCTATGAACTTGGTCTGCATCTTACCCTGAGAGAGAAAGGAGGAGTCCATTTCTTGGTGTGAGATCTAGACCTGGCACACATCAATTTCACTTACATCACTGATGATGTCCAATTGTCAGAAAGTCTGAGAAATGTCAAGTGAGAGGTCATGTGTCACAGAAACTCTATTTCTAGGGAAGAAGAGGAGAGTGGATGGGGTGTATATTTAATAGTCTGCAAATAAGGAACAGGCTATGGAACACCATGTCATCTTTACTATAGAGTCAAGACTACTTTTCTGTCCCTTTTCCTTGAGCCCCAACTCCAGCACAGCTGCCAGGTACCAGTTTAGCCATCACCTTGGCCATGGGCTGCGGTGGTCCAACAACTGACAATTTTTGCTGTTCCTGAGAAAATCTCCTGTGTGACAGCATCCATTTACAGAAAGTTGGCTTTTCCTGAGAAGTAAAATCTCCTGTGTGACAGCATCCATTTACTGAAAGTTGGCTATTCCTGAGAAGTAAAATCTCCTGTGTGACAGCATCCATTTAATGGAAGTTGACTATTCCTGAGAAGTAAAGGCATTGTTTAAAACTTCAGCACCTTTTCTGCTGTTTCTTTTTTTGGCTTTCTGAGGAATCAGTCTTAACATTAGAATTCTGAAAATGAAGTAAAGACTCTAGTCAGTCCTTTTCCATGTACTTACATTTGAGAGAGTTGGCCGCCAAGCTAAGAGGCACTAATGTATTCTCCTCACTCCACATACATCAAAGAAAGAATGTGATGATATTGCAACTAAAGTTTTCAAAGCTTTTTCTTTCTTGTTTTGTTAAAAAAACTACCTATTGAATGGAAAAGGCTACTATGTAATCCACAGATTATCCTTATTAAAAAATAAGGGAAATCCATTTGACACTTTGTAAAGAATAACTTTGCAACTCCTAAGTACTTTTAGTCCAGATGCTTCATAAAGGAGATATTCTAGGTTACTGCTTTTAAGGCAGGAAGCCCGAACTTGAATGTGGGAACTGCCTTAATGCCAGGTAATGAAACTGCTGTTGAGATTCTGCTGAAAAAATGTCTTAACCTTCTTAGCAACCAACATTAGTCACTATTACTATTCACACCTTCATCTTTTTTTAATCGTTGCACCTTTAAACTTGTCTCTAAATTTTGGAAAAAAACTCCTCCTCACATTGGAAATGCTGTCTATGCAGACAGATTTTATCCATGAAAATTTCCTTCTATTCTTTTCCAAGGACTAGCATTCACTCCCTACCTGAGGGGCACCTTTGCATGTCATCCAACAGCTACCAAACATCTACAATCTTCCTGATGAGAAATCTCAAAACTTCACACAGTTCAGCCGATGGTGATGAGAAAAATGAAAGAGGCTTCCAGCTAGCTTAGTGTCCAATTCAGGCCCACTGTCTGCTTCATGCCACAGACCTGCCCCAAGAGCCTCTCAGAAGTCATTTCAACTCACTTCTCACAGAGGAGGATGTGCTCAGAACCTTTTGTTTCCCCTGAAGGCTTAGTGAGCTTTTAAAGTCCTGTCTGAAAGAGGATGCACAGGAAGGGCTTATATTAGTTTTCTATAGCTTCCATAGCAGATGACCACTAATTTAGTGGCTTAAAGCAACACAATTCATTATTCATAGTCCATGTGAATTTGGCTGGTTTCTGTGCTCTGGATCTCACAAACAAAATCAGGGTGTCTACTGTCTAAGCTCTTATCAGGTGGCTCTGAAAATTGGCTGCTAAACTCATGCAAGTTGTCGGAAGAACCTGGCTCCCTACAGGTGTAACACTGAGGTATCCTGCTGCCTGCTGGCTGGGGGCTGAAATCTCCCTCTGGTCCCTGTTCCCCTCCTTCTCAGGTCAGCAGTGACCTTACACTTGAAATCCCTCTGACTTGTCATTCTCCAGCTCCTCTCTGTCTCCAGTTGGAGAAAGTTCTCTACTTTTAAGGGCTGATGGGACGATACTAAGCCATCCAGATAATCCAAAGTAATGTCCCTATTTTAAAGCCTTAAAATAAAGTTAATAAAGTTATGTAACATTAAGTAACCTTACTTAAGTCTGCAATGCCTCCTTTGCTATGTAGGGTAGCATATTCATAAGTTCCAGGGATTAAATCATAGAATCTTTGGGAGAGCATTCTATCACCCACAGGGCCTGACCATAAATAATAGAACACAGAAAGTGTTCTTCTCTAAGCTAGAAAATTACACCTAATCATGGCAACACTTGGGAGTAGAGCAGGGTAAAGGTAGTCAGACCATCTAGCTAAATCCCAGAACGAAAGGAGGCTAGGATGACAGATCATTTACCACTGGTCAGTTGTTGTTGGAAAAAGGACAAAACCTTCGATCAGTATGGTCAGAGCTGCTTTGTAAGAGGCCAGGACTTAAATTTTTACCTGTATCTTATTGGCTTGTATGATTAGTTGGCTAGGAAGTCTGCTAATAAGCCACTAGTCAGTTACTACACTCACGTATTTATCATCCCACATTTTTACAGAATATTGAGGTGGCCTACAATAGACGTATACAGTAAACTAGGCATGACAGCAACAATAATAAATCAAGAGAAAGTTTCCCTAGGGATAAGCTTCCTTAGTTGTGTAACTATCAATGAAACATCATACATCAGATTTTTCATAAATACCACCTATGGTATTTAGACTTTGCGGGCTGAGTTGAAAATAATGTTATGGCTTTTCAGTGCTTCATGATACCAGTAGGAGAGACAAAGGACTGAAGCACAACTTCTGGTAGCCCTGCTGATAGAGAAGGGCAAAGGAATACAGAGATTTTGGTGGACAAAGTGAAGTAATTTTCCAACAAGTGCCTGGAAGACTATGCCCTCGAATCCTATTATCATTCATAGTTGGACACACTGAATAGTTACCTAGGGCCAGATCCTGTCTGAGACTCTGGGACCGCTCTGACTCCTAGGTCATCTAAAGAGAAATCCCCATTGTCACAGGACCTGATGTGAGACACAGAGGGACCAAAATCACTGCAAACAAGATGCAAATCTGTCTGTCCGAAACCCTCTTCTGGTGCTCCCTCCCCATTCAGGGACCGTGCCCCCGTTTTGTGTGGCTTGGCGTCAGGAAGCACAACCAGCCACCTCTCTGGAGGCAAATAGGCCAGATGTACCCTCTCCCTATCCTCTGGCAGCTGGGGAGTTACTAGCCAACAAGACTTGACCAAACTGATGCTCTCACCTAGGACTCAGAAGTTTAGGGGGCAGTATTCACACAGGAGCAGCAGGAATGTGGCTGTGGTTGTCCCTCAGCGCCAACAGTGTCTGGCAGGAGAGCCACAGGGCACATCGCTCCTACCTCCATTCCTGCCTGTCTCCCAAGCCTGGCTTTCCAGGACTCATCATTCCAAAGCATTCCCTTCCTGCTTGCAATAGCCAGAGGTGGCTCATCTTATCTGCAACCAAGAACTCCTCCCGATGCACCATTGTTTGTCTCTAAATTCTTGCCTTGTCTGGCTATTATTCTGTTGGGGGACACATAAGAAAATATAAAATGGAAAATGTAGACAAAATTACAGGGAGAATAATGGTAACAGAACCAAACCCCGGGCAAGACATGTTCAAATGCCCTGTGACCATCACTGGCAGGACAGAGACTCCACAAAGTAGGAGATAAAAACCTGCATGTTGACGAAAAAAAAGGTTAATTAAGTTGTGTATATAATGTGAATGCTCAGTAAATATCAGCAATTTTTATTAGCTTTTACTTTGAGCTGCAAATAGGGACCCCAAAAATGCCTAACAACATTGCCATAACCCTGCAAAGGAAGTCTCTCTTTCTTCCCCATTCAGAGGAAGAGGGAGGACATCTGAAAGACTAAGAAATATCACTCTAGTTGCCCATAAAAAAGGGCCTACAGTGAGCTTATGGCACACACACTGAAAAATTTGAATGTGATGGTGTTTGTGATCCAAGGAGCAATTGGTCAAATCTTGGGCCAGGAATTATTGTTTCAAAATTATTTTTTTGCCTTCCTCTGAAACAATATGTGGCAATGAGTTGAGAGAGGGAGAAGTGTAGAGACCAGATCATGCAGGACCTTGCAGGCCATGTGTCAAGTGTTTATTTCCATCCCTAGAATCATAGGACACCAGTGGAAGTCTTTAAACTAGAGAGTGACATGATAGAATTTGTATTTTCATCTCTTTAGCTATCATAGGAAGAACAGACTGGAGGAGGCAAGAATGGATGTCTGGTTCCTTGGACTAAGGTAGTGGCATTACAGATAAAGACACGTGGGTAGATTCCAGAGATGTTTGGGAAGGGAAATCAAACTTGGTTATAGTTTAAATATGAAAAAGTGAGAGAGAACTAATTGTCAAGGCTGACCTCCAGCCATTTGGACTGAGTAAGTTACTGGAAGGGTTGTGGCGTTTTGTACTGCAGGAAGATAGGCTGTGTTTAGTTTTGATATGTCCGGGAGATAGATAACAAGTTACAAGTTGAATAGGTTGAATTTTAGATGTCATGGGACACACCCAGTTGAAGATGGAATACAGGGAGTTAGTCATAACCAGCCTGGAACAGTCGACACTGGGGGAGGTAGTGTAGTATCTCTCATGTAAAATTGTCCCACAGTGTCTGTTCTCTTATTCTATTGTCAAGCAGATCACAATAAATATCCACAAATTCTACCCATCCCCTCCAGAGGTGGAGTGTATTTCTTCATTTTCTGAATCAGGTTTAGCCACTTTGGTCCATGGAACATTAGCAACTGTGACTCAAGCCAAGGTTTGAAAATGCCTGCACTTGCCCCCTCTTGCTGTATGTGCAACCCTGATACCACCACGTAATGAGTCCTAAATAGACTGTTGGAAGATGGGGTCTCATGTGGAGGTGGAAACTCAACACCCCCACGTGTGTGTGAAGCTATCCTGCCAACTAAAGTCACTCATGCTGGACTGGAGTGAAAGAACCACTTGGCTGACCCCACGAACTGTGCGCCAAAGGAAATGGTTGTTATTTAAGCTACTGAATTTTGGGATGACTCATCTCACAGGGAAAGCTAACTAATACACAGAATAATAAAATCTCGTGTTTTAAGCTGGGCACTTTGTCCAGGCTCCTTTGCAGCTAGGTATGCCTTTATGACCACATTCTGGCCAAGGAGATATGAAGGAGTATGGCAGGTTCTGGAAATTTGCTTAGAAGTTGGTTGGTATAAAAAATCTGCTTTCTCATCTCTCCTCCCTCACTTCCTGTATCTGAAGCCTGAGTTGCAGTTGTCATGACTGAAACTCCAGCCATCATCCTGGACCACAAGAGTGAGGACACATGCTAAGTATAGAGCAGTACAGTGGGAAGAAGCCTAGGTCTCTGAAGACTTCATGGGGAAGAACCCCACACTAGCTCTTGACTGCCTGACTCAATATATTCATGTAAGAGAGAAATAATTAACTTTGATCTTGTTTAAGCCACTGTTGTTTTGGACCCATTTCACTTACAGGCAAACTTCAACCCTAAGAATTATAGCCATTAGCAAAGTGCTAGACACACCAAGTAAGATTCTGTGGTCCTTTGGTCTCTGCTTGAGCACAAGTCTTCTAAACCACTCATTTTTGTTCCTATGTTGCAAGTCACTACAATAGGCCATTAAGCTGCTCTGGTGTGCATTTTCCTGCTTTGTCCAAATCATAGCAGTTGTCTGATTATCTGGGAAGATGCACAGCTGATCCAGTTAGCTCTTGCTTGTGTTGAACTGCACCTGACTGCCAATAGGACTCTGGTAAGCCCACATATCTTGCCCTTGGATGCTCACTGGTGCACCAACAATTTTCAGTTTCAGACCAGTAATGTTTGCTGCTTCTCATACTCTCTTTACAGAATTAGGGTGACGGGCCCCATATTAATACCAATATTTAGTATTATGTTAAACATTTAAATGGAGCTTTATAATTTATAGTACATGACTTCATGTGTTCCCTGTGAGGAAGTTTTATTGTAAACTTGGGTTTAAATTTATTTGTGAGTTATAAAATCAAATTACCAGAGTAAACTATATTTTTCAATGACATAGGACATCGAACAAAACAGATTAAATAGAATGGGCGACAAAATACCTGAATGCAGTGAATGTAGTGAAGTTGGTTTTCTATTGCAAAATTGTTTCATATATATGTTTAAATACATTTTGTGTATACCTGGCCTTCATGTAAACTGTAATTTTTAATTTAAGTAATAATGAAAAAGTCTGAAAAACAGTGCTATAAAGGACACCTGGTATTTTCCCCTATTTGTTATTTATCCCTTTTTATTAGTTAATGTCACCCAATTTTCAACAGGAGACCACCCACCCTTATTCACATTTTGAGGAGAGAGGTGGGCAACTGGATTGGGCCTGGCTAGGTAGAATATTACATCCATTTAGCCCCAGGATTGGTTCAGGAAGTAAGAGTCTCAGTATTTCCAATCAGCTCAGATTCTGCTAGGTAAAGGGATTTCTTTCCAGAGTTCTGAGACAGGAAAATATATCTCCTCTTGCCCTTGCCCTCCCCTGCCCCTTCCCAGAAGCTGCCGAAAGGTTAGAATAAGAACCTGTGGTGGGTATTTGGCACCATCATACCAGAGCCTGCCTGTGGGTGGCGCCACCCCAGAGGAAAGTACGGAGAGGGATGCATAGAGCAAGTATGAGCCAGGATGACCTCATTGAGCTCCCTTATCCAGTCAAACCTCCAGTCTCCCTATCTGTGAGATTTTAATTATGTCAGCCAAGAAATTCCCTTTTGTACTCAATCCATTTTGATTGAGATTTCTATCACTTGGAATCAAGAATCCTGATTACTACACTGTCTCACGGGACATTAGGAGGAAATAATTCATGTATTATTGTAAAAGGGGAAACTGAGTCTTAGAAAAACTAAATAACTCTACCAACGTTATACTAATAATAGAGGCAGAACTTGAATTGAGATCCTCCCACTCGAGAGCTCATATGCTCCTCAATGTGTGATCCTCACAGACAGGACATCAATAAGCATCTTTAATACATGAAACAATTGAGCTTTGACAACGGAACCATGGAATAGCATTTATGGAGGTTTTAGTGTCGTCTGGCCTTGTGAAACAGCAAAGGCACCCCAAAACCAGATTGTCAATCTTTGTGTGTTTTCTAGGAGTTCCAGGTATCTAACTAAGATTTACAAACATTATAGGTGGATGTCTGTGGAGCAGGAAACAAATACGTAACTCATCATTATTTTCTTTCAGGGCCTCCAAACCTCTGACAGTATTTTCATATTTTTCTCTGCCCCAAAGTTGCACTTTCAAATGCCCAGTTACAGTAGTCATCTCTAACCTTCAAAATTGAGATATAATTTGCACACCATAAAACCCACCTTTTCAGAGTATAAAATTTAATGGTTTTAGAATATTCACAAGTTTGTGCAACTATCACCACTATCTAATCCCAGAACATTTATATCAGCACCAAAACAACTCCCATATTCATTAGCAGTCATTCCCCATTCCTCTCTCTTCCAGCCCAGGCAACTGTTAATCCAGTTCTTATATCTAAGGGTTTACCTGTTCTGGACATTTCATATAAATGGAATTATACAGTATGTGCCACTCTGTGTCTGGCTTCTTTCACTTAGCATCATGTTTTCAAGATTTATCCATGTTGTAGCATATTTCAGCTCTCCATTCCTTTTTACTGCAGAATAATATTCCATTGTGTGGCTATATCCCATTTTTGCATCCACTTATCAGTTGACAGATGTTTGGATTGGTTCGTTTTTTGCTATTGTGATTAATGCTGCTGTGACCATTCATGCAGAGTTTACCTATTTCTAATTTGGTTGCCTGTGGTTTGGTGTCAGAGGAAACCATTGCCTAATCCAGCATCACAAATAATTTTGCCTATTTTTCTTCTAAAAGTCATATCATTTTGGCTTTTAATTTACGACTTTCACCATTTTTAGTTAATTTTTATATGTGGTATGCGATAGATAGCCACATTTATTCTTTTGCATGTGGATGCCCAGTAGTCCCAGGACCGTTTGTTGAAAAAACTATTCTTTCCCCAAACCGCTAACTTTTATTGAGCTGCTGACATATGATGAGCTCTCACTGTAAGCCAGGAACTCCACATTATTCCTGTTTGTTTTTGACAACCTTTGTGGATGGCACTATTGCAAGTTCAAAGATAAGAACAGTAAAGTTCAGAAAGGTTTAGTAACTTGTTCAAAATCACACAGCTGGCTGGTCAGTTGCAGAGCCTGGTCTGGAACTCAGGTCTGCCTGTGCTTGTCATCCTCTCTGGTTCCCTTTCAGGAGACGGATGTACTGATTCACAATATGGTCATACAATGGCTGGTGCTATTTAATGACCTCTTACCACTTCAGAACAACTATTGGATTTTTTTAGGTGGGACCTAAAGTACTTTAATTTGAAAGAATAGCAAATAATGATTACTTCCATTACTACAGAAGAATAGCATCAAAAGGAGATTTATTGTGACAGACTAGTTCCTTGAGATTCTTCTCTCTGCCCTGCCTGGTCACTCTGGGACACCCACTGTCATGCCAGTATTTAGAACCTATCAGAAGCTCACTCCTAAACTAAAGATATAGTCTAGAAATATCCTATTTTCAAATATCATGTGCTCAGACTCCAAGATTGTTTTACCATCTCTAAAATGGAGACATGAGACTGTAGCATGTTATAAATAGAATATGAGAGTGAGTGAGTTATTAACTGCTGCATAACAACTTATCCCCAAACTTGGTGGCCTACAACATCTGTTCTCTCACCATTTCCATGGGTCAGGAATCTAGGTGCACATACAGTTGAGGAGCCCTTTGGCCGTGCGTCTCTCGCAAGACTGCCATTGAGGTCTTGGCTGGAGCTGTGGTCACGTTAAGACTCGATTGGGGACTTCCGGGAAGATGGCGGTGTGAGCAGGGCGGCAGAAATCTCCTCCCAACACTATATTTATCTACGAAAACACAGCAAATACATCTATTCCTAAAAGAGAGACGAGAATACACAGGAAAGCGCACAGCGTGCAGCTACACCCGAGAGGACTCGGCACCCCAAGAGGCGGGTAAGATACGGAGCCGCGACCCGGCGGGACCCGAGCCCTCCCCCACCCCAGCGCACCGGCGGGAGGAGAGGATTCAGAGCCGGGAGGGAGCGGAAGTACACCCCGCGAAGTAGCCAGCCCCGGGGATCTGCGCGGGGAGCGCTGACCCACATTGCGCAGTGCAGCGGAGATTGGAGAGACAGAAGGGCAGGATCTGAGGGGGGAACGCGCCAGGGTGCTTGCAGCCGGCTCCCAGGAAGGAAAAAAAAAGCGCGCGCTTTCTTCAGCGGTCTTAAAGAGACAGGAGCCCAGCGGAGGAGCCGGATCGCCCCAGCACACTCAGCCCAGCAGGCTGGGAGTCCTGGGGAGTTTCAGACGCCTTAGCTGGCGACTGAGGAAGCGTAGCCATACTTACACTTCTCACTGAGATCAACAGCCTCCTATTCGTTCCCACCCCTGCCAGAGAGATAAAGGGCCCTGCAGAGCGGCGCAGTCACAGCTGTGGAATAGTGGGGTAATAGCGCCACCTAGAGCATTCCCACAGAATCTACGTCTGGTGGACATTTTGTTTTGTTTTTTTTGTTTTGTTCTGTTTTTTCTTTTCTTTCTTTCTTACTTTCTTTTTTTTCTCTTTTTTTTCTCCTCTTTTTAAAGTCTTAAAGAGCCCAGCTGACAAACGTGGCAACTATCAGTGACGAGTTATATAGCCATAAAAAGACAGAGGAATATGGTTCAGACCAAAATCAACCAGACAACCCCAGAGAGGGAGTCTGAAGGGATGGAAATGCACAGCCTTCCAGAAAAAGAATTCAGAATAAAAGTCATAACCATGCTGATGGACCTACAGAGAAATGTGCAAGAGCTGAGGGAGGAAGTGAGGGAACTGAGGAAAGACAATACAGAAATCAGACAAGCAATCGACGGGCTTAACAGCAGAATGGATGAGATGCAAGAGACTGTTAATGGAATAGAAAACAGAGAACAGGAGTACAGAGCAGCTGAGGCAGAGAGAGATAAAAGGATTTCTAGGAATGAAAGAATATTAAGAGAACTGTGTGACCAATCCAAACGGAACAATATTCGCATTATAGGAGTACCAGAGGAAGAAGAGAGAGAAAAAGGGATAGAAAGTGTCTTTGAAGAAATAATTGTTGAAAACTTTCCCTCGCTGGGGAAGGAAGTAGTCTCGCAGTCCACCGAAGCTCATAGATCTCCCAACACAAGGGACCCAAGGAAGACAACACCAAGACACATAATAATTAAGATGGCAAAGATCAAAGATAAAGACAGGGTATTAAAGGCAGCTAGAGAGAGAAAAAAGATCACCTACAAAGGAAAAACCATCAGACTATCATCACACTTCTCAACAGAAACCTTACAGGACAGAAGAGAATGGCATGATATATTTAACGTTATGAAACAGAAGGGCCTCGAACCAAGAATATTGTATCCAGCACGATTATCATTTAAATATGATGGAGGGATTAAACAATTTTCAGACAAACGAAAGTTGAGAGAATTTGCCTCTCATAAACCACCACTACAGGATATCTTAAATGGCGGCTCTAGATGGAAGCACACCTAAGGTTAAAAGATGTCACCAGAGAAAATAAAATCATAGCAAAGAAAGCAGACCATCCAAATACTAACTAAAGGCAAAGAATAAAACACCTATTATAGAAAGAATGGAGGAGGAGGAATAAGAAGGGAGAGAAATAAAGAAACATCAGACTGTGTTTACAATAACTTAACAAGAAAGTTAAGTTAGATTGTTAGATAGTAAAGAAGCAACCCTTGAACCCTTGGTAACCACGAATCTAAAGCCAGCAATGGCAATAAGTACATACCTATCAATAATCACCCTAAATGTAAATGGACTGAATGCACCAATCAAAAGACACAGACTAACAGAATGGATAAAAAAGCAAGACCCATCTATATGCTGCCTACAAGAAACTCACCTCAAATCCAAAGATATACACAGACTAAAAGTGAAGGGATGGAAAAAGATATTTCATGCAAACAACAAAGAGAAAAAAGCAGGTGTTGCAGTACTTGTATCAGACAAAATAGACTTCAAAACGAAGAAAGTAGGAAAAGATAAAGAAGGACATTACATAATGATAAAGGGGTCAGTCCAACAAGAAGATATAACCATTATAAATATATATGCACCCAACACAGGAGCGCCAGCATATGTGAGACAAATACTAACAGAATTAAAGGAGGAAATAGACAGCAATGCATTCATCTTAGGAGACTTCAACACACCACTCACTCCAGAGGACAGATGAACCAGACAGAAAATAAGTAAAGACACAGAGGCACTGAACAACACACTAGAACAGATGGACCTAACAGACATCTACAGAACTCTACACCCAAAAGCAACAGGATACAGATTCTTCTCAAGTGCACATGGAACATTTTCCAGAATAGACCACATACTAGGCCACAAAAAGAACCTCAGTAATTTCAAAAATATTGAAATCCTACCAACCAACTTCTCAGATCACCAAGGTATAAACCTAGAAATAAATTTTAGAAAGAAATCAAAAAGGCTCACAAATACATGGAGACTTAACAACACTCTCCTAATTAATCAATGGGTTAACGACCAAATCAAAACAGAAATCAAAGAATATATGGAGACTAATGACAACAACAACACAAAGCCACAACTTCTGTGGGACGCAGCAAAGGCAGTTCTAAGAGGAAAGTATATTGCAATCCACGCCTATTTAAAGAAGGAAGGACAATCCCAAATGAATAGTCTAAAGACACAATTACTGAAATCGGAAAAAGAAGAACAAATGAGGCCCAAAGTCACCAGAAGGAGGGACATAATAAAGATTAGAGAAGAAATAAATAAAATTGAGAACAATAAAACAATAGAAAAAATCAATACAACCAAGTGCTGGTTCTTTGAAAAAATAAACAAAATAGATAAACCCCTAGCCAGACTCATTAAGAGAAAAAGAGAATCTACACACATAAACACAATCAGAAATGAGAAAGGAAAAATCACGACGGACCCCACAGAAATACAAAGAATCATAAGAGAATATTATGAGAACCTATGTGCTAACAAGCTGGAAAACAAAGAAGAAATGGACAACTTCTTAGAAAAATACAACCTTCCAAGACTGACCAAGCAAGAAACAAAAACTAAACAGACCAATCACCAGCGACGAAATCGACTTGGTAATCAAAACACTACCCAAGAACAAAAACCTCGGGCCTGATGGATTCACCTCTGAATTCTACCAGACATATAGAGAAGAAATAACACCGATTCTCCTTAAAGTTTTCCAAAAAATAGAAGAGGAGGGAGTACTTCCAAACTCATTCTATGAAGGCAGCATCACTCTAATACCAAAACCTGGAAAAGACCTCACCAAAAAAGAAAATTACAGACCAATATCCCTGATGAATGTAGATGCAAAAATACTCAACAAAATATTAGCAAACCGAATTCAAAAATACATCAAGAGGATCATACACCATGATCAAGTGGGATTCATCCCAGGGATGCAAGGATGGTACAACATTCGAAAATCCATCAACATCCTCCACCACATCAACAAAAAGAAGAACAAAAACCACATGATCATCTCCATAGATGCTGAAAAAGCATTTGACAAAATTCAGCATCCATTCCTGATTAAAACTCTCAACAAAATGGGTAAAGACGGCAAGTATCTCAACATCATAAAGGCTATATATGACAAACCCACAGCTAATATCATACTTAATGGTGAGACGCTAAAAGCTTTTCATCTAAGATCGGGAACAAGACAGGGATGCGCACTCTCTCCACTGTTATTCAACATAGTACTGGAGGTCCTAGCCACAGCAATCAGACAAAACAAAGACCTACAAGGCATCCAGATTGGTAAAGAAGAAGTCAAATTGTCACTATTTGCAGATGACATGATACTGTACATAAAAAACCCTAAAGACTCCATTCCAAAACTACTAGAACTAATATCTGAATTCAGCAAAGTTGCAGGATACAAAATTAACACACAGAAATCTGTTGCTTTCCTATACACCAATGATGAACTAACAGAAAGAGAAATCAGAAAAACAATTCCATTCACGACTGCATCAAAAAGAATAAAATACCTAGGAATAAACCTAACGAAGGAAGTGAAAGACCTGTACTCTGAAAACTACAAGACACTCCTAAGAGAAATTAAAGAGGACACTAACAAATGGAAATGCATCCCATGCTCTTGGCTAGGAAGAATAAATATTGTCAAAATGGCTATACTACCTAAAGCAATCTACAGATTCAATGCAATCCCTATCAAACTACCAACAGCTTTCTTCAATGAACTGGAACAAATAATTCTAAAATTCATATGGAACCACAAAAGACCCCGAATAGCCAAAGCAATCCTGAGAAGGAGGAATAAAACAGGGGGAATTATGCTCCCTGACTTCAAGCTCTACTACAAAGCCACAGTAATCAAGACAATTTGGTATTGGCACAAAAACAGACCCACAGACCAGTGTAACAGAATAGAAAATCCAAACATTAACCCAAACATATACAGTCAATTAATATTTGATAAAGGAGCCTTGGATATACAATGGGGAGATGACAGCCTCTTCAGCAGCTGATGTTGGAAAAACTGGACAGCTACATGTAAGAGAATGAAACTGGACTACTGTCTAGCCCCATACACAAAGGTAAACTCAAGGTGGATCAAAGACCTGAATGTAAGTCATGAAACCATAAAACTCTTAGAAAAAAACATAGGCAAAAATCTCTTGGACATAAACATGAGCAACTTCTTCATGAACATATCTCCCGGGCAAGGGAAACAAAAGCAAAAATGAACAAGTGGGACTATATCAAGCTGAAAAGCTTCTGTACAGCAAAGGACACCATCAGTAGAACAAAAAGACATCCTACAGTATGGGAGAATATATTCATAAAAAACGTATCTGATAAAGGGTTGACATCCAAAATATATAAAGAACTCATGCACCTTAACAAACAGAAAGCAAATAATCCAATTAAGAAATGGGCAGAGGACATGAATAGACACTTCTCCAAAGAAGAAATTCAGATGGCCAACAGGCACATGAAAAGATGCTCCACATCGCTAATCATCAGAGAAATGCAGATTAAAACCACAATGAGATATCACCTCACACCAGTGAGGATGGCCAACATCCAAAACACAAACAACAACAAATGTTGGCGAGGATGTGGAGAAAAGGGAACCCTCCTACACTGCTGGTGGGACTGCAAATTAGTTCAACCATTGTGGAAAGCAGTATGGAGGTTCCTCAAAAAACTCAAAATAGAAATACCATTTGACCCAGGAATTCCACTCCTAGGAATTTACCCTAAGAATGCAGCAGCCCAATTTGAAAAAGGACAGATGCACCCCTATGTTTATTGCAGCACTATTTACAATAGCCAAGAAATGGAAGCAACCTAAGTGTCCATCAGTAGATGAATGGATAAAGAAGATGTGGTACATATACACAATGGAATATTATTCAGCCATAAGAAGAAAACAAATCCTACCATTTGCAACAACATGGATGGAGCTAGAGGGTATTATGCTCAGTGAAATAAGCCAAGCCGAAAAAGACAAGTATCAAATGATTTCACTCATATGTGGAGTATAAGAACAAAGAAAAAATACTGAAGGAACAAAACAGCAGCAGACTCCCAGAACCCAAGAACGGACTAATAGTTACCAAAGGGAAAGGGACTGGAGAAGATGGGAGGGAAGGGAGGGCTAAGAGGGAAAAAGGGGCATTACGATTAGCAGATGTAATGTTGGGGGGGCACGGGGAGTGCAGTACAACTCAGAGAAGACAAGTAGTGATTCTATAGCATCTCACTACGCTGATGGACAGTGACTGTAATGGGGTTGGTGGGGGGGACCTGATGAAGGGGTAGTTTAATAATCGTAATATTGCACATGTAATTGTAAATTAATGATAATAAAATAAATTATATTAAAAAAAAGACTCGATTGGGAATGATCTACTTCCTAGCTCGTTCACACAGTCATTGGCAGGACCCAGTTCCTTGTGGTGTGCTGGACTGAGAGGCCTTAGTTCCTCCAGAACTGTTGGCTGGAGCCCTCCATCAGGTCCTTGCCACATGAGCCTCTGTGCAGAGCATTTCATACCACAGCAGCTGGTTTCACTTAAACAATAACGCCAAGAAGAACCAAATGGACAGGGAGAGAATGAAGAATGAAGCCCTCTCAGAATCTCAGAATCCTCTATCAAAAAATCCTATCACTTTGCCATGTTCTATTGTTAGAAGTGAGTCACTGGGTCCATCTCACCCTCCAGGCAAGGGAATGACACAGAGGCATGCACACCAGTACGTAGGGATCATTTGAGCTCTCAGAGAAGTCCCCAATGCACTATGGGAAGTATCTGACCACGTCCATGGCTCAGAGTGGACACTCAATAAATAGTAACAGCAATTAGCATTATTGTTTTTATCTTGTTGTTATTATATTGTTATTGTTGATGATGATGATAAAAGAAAGATGACCACATCCTAAGACAAACAGACCTTTTTCAACCCAACCAGATTGCCTAGGTTCAAACAGCTGCTCTGCTCCTCATTAGCTGTGTGACTTAGTACAAGTGCTGCAACCTCTCTCTCCCTTACTTCCTCACTGGTAAAATGGGGATAATAATAGGATTTATCTCACAGGGTTCTTGTGAAGGTGACATGACATGAGACATGTGAAGTAGCTCAGAAGTTAGACCACGGTAAGTATTCAACACATATTCGTGAACACTGAGATCGCTCTTGTTTCTCCCCTACCACTTGCCCAGGGCTACTCAGTCAACAGTCACCACAGTAATGTGCAGCACACATTCCCAAAATTTCAGTGGCATGAAACAACAGCCATTTATTTCTTTTTCATGAGTTTGCAGGTTGCCAAAGCATTTCTTCTCCTTGTGTTTCTCATCCTCCTACTGGAGCCAGCGGTCATCCAGGACATGTTTTTCTCATGACAGTGGTGGAAGTCCAAGAGGGCGAGCCTCACTCCACTTCAAGTCCTTCTATGGGGCACATATGTTAACCTTCCAAACCACGTCACATGGCTAAACCCCCAAACAGGGAGCAAAAGTGTATGCTCTGCTTCTTACTGGAGAAACTAAAAAGTTACGTGGGTTTGGCAGGTGAAAGTTACATGGTTTTAGGTCCATACTTATGGAAGGGATGTAAAAATAGGGGTCAGGAATTCAATCTTTATAGCTCTCCTCTTACTCTTGGAAAAGAATAGTGGAAGTAATTACATCATGGTGGAGAGAGAGAGCTGGGCAGAGAGAAACTGACCTTTATCAAGTATCTTCTGTATTGAACACTGTATAGATTATTTTTTCATCACAACTCCTTGATGAGATATCCACTACTATCCTCATCTTCCAAGAAACTGAGGCAGAGAGTTCTGCCTGTGGCTTGCCTGAGTCCTGAACTCTGCTGAATGATGCTTGACCGTTATGGCTAAGATCCCTAGATAGGAAGCCTGGGGCTAGGACTGCCCTTGAGGAGCATCTAGGCTTGATTTCTGATACATGAAGAAGGCCTTTATTTCTAGGCAGCCACATGTTTGGAGTTAGAAGGAAGATTCGAGATCATTACAGTTCACTCCCCTCATTAGGTAAGGATACTGAAGTTCAGAGAAGTGACAGCCCCAGATAAGTGGATGGTGAAACTGGAATTGGAAATTTATCTCTGGAGCCCCAGGGTCTTTTCCACTTTCCTCAGCTACTCCTTAGTTTAGGGCTTTGATCCCTGTTTAAATGCAAATTTCTCTGGGAAGAGACTTTTATACTTAATGTGATTGACGGTGGGAAGCAGAGTCTGTAAGCATTTTCAGTGCCTAAGGAATGAATATGGGCCACAAGAAAAAAAGGGCTCTACCCACCTCACACTGACCCTGGTTGCCCCAAATGACTATGCAAGTGCCTTTGTCAGAGCTCAAGTAGGGATGTGACCACAGCTCCTGTCTAAGTTAACTATGGATGGTTAGCCCTAAAGGCACCTTGTAGATCCTCCAGTAAAGGACAGAGGTTGAAAAAGCTGGCCCTGAGGTCACACCACTAATTAGGAACAAGAGAAAGATTAGACCCAGTTTCTCTAATCTTGAGGGCACTGCTGACTCTCTGTATCCGCTCAGGCAGTGTTTGGACCACACCTTCCCAAGTGCCTGAAATAGGTGCTGTCTTGCTTGTTGAACACGTAGACTACATTAACCTCCAAATGAGACTTGAAAGGCAACCACAGTGTTCTGTTAAGGAAATAGAAGAAAGGAACCGACTTGGATACATAACTCTGTGATTCATTGATTTTTGTCTCCCAATTTCATTACATTGCAGGAAATATTTGGCTAAGACATGACTACTTATGCTATCTACATTAATACTGGGATCAGGGCAGTTTCAGGTCATCCTTCCTTTTGATTCTACTTTTACTTCTAGAATAATATCACTTTTCCTGTCTCATTTGTAATGCGATAGCAAAATAAGGTTTAATTGTCTCTGGCAGAAAAGCTTTTAAAAATGTATTCTGTAACATGCAACATATTTAGAGCTTACGATAAGCAATTTCTCTCAGGAGGAAGTTTTTCAAGGGGAAAAAAAGTGACTCTAAAAGTAATTTCAGCAGCAAAGTAGATTAAATATCCACCATATTAGTCACAGAGCATTAGATGGAATTGAATTGACTGAACAGAGGTCAAAGAGTGGCTGAAGTTTTTAGCCCACCAGAGGAGCAATAAAATCCAACCATACTTAAAATCATTAACTTTAAACCCTTTGATATGAGATCCAAAACCTCACTAACTCATAGCAGGAACTTCCAAACACCGAGCCTGGTAAAAGAATAAATCCCTTCAAGAGCTCTACACTTCATGAAATATTTTAGAGGGAGTCAAAGGCAGTGAAAAGAATCTGGAGTTCCCAGTCCCTCTGAAGAAAGCATTTGTCTACCAGGCTTATTAAAACAAACTTCTGTTCTAGCCTTCAAAACATTCTCAGGATAGTTTGCTACAACAATTGGATGTGATCTGTCAAAAGACTTACGGTCTCTCTCTGGAAAAAGCAGCAAACCTCAAGGCTATGAACTGAACTTTCTCCATTCCATCTTCCTAGCGTCAGGGACACAGCTGAGATCTCACCACCAGCCTTGTGAGGTCCTGAACTAATGAAAGAGGGGTGTGGGCTTCAGGCCTGTTTTGTTTTGTTGTCTTCTTTTATTCTGTTTTTAATGACAAATTGAGCTACAGAACACCAAAGGTGAGCCTCCAAGACCAAAAGGGCTCTTGCATGTTCAGGAGCAAAGCCACAGGAAGTATGTCTCTGAACTTAGAGAGGACATCTCTGAACTAGAGGTTGACCGGCAAAACCTCAAGCTGAAGTAATGGCTGGCAAGCAATTAAATATCCTGGAGAAACAGTCTCACATTGTTAAGTCGGTTCCTAAATAACAGACTCTGAAAGACAAAAGATAAATGAGCCGTTCCTGATTGTTAAACAATTTATCTATTTCTTCCTCCACTTTGACTAGTTTGCTCATTGCTGTTAAATGCCTTGAGTTCTCTATCCATCAATTAAAAAAATCAATCTTTAAAATTTCTATTAAGCCTGTGAGTGGTGTATCTGTAAATAATGAGATGTTCTTTCTGATGGTGGTTATGAGAACAAGTGAAATACTGATTTCGGGTGCGGAGAGGAGATTGGCTTTTAATTAGAATTGGATTTATGACCAACGTAAAAGTGGATTTGTTTCTGAGAAAGGAAGTAGTCTGTAGAATTTCCTGGGGTCTCAGACTAATATGATTTGCAAAAATATTCTTTAAAAAGTGTGTTTGGTAATAAATTTTTTTAAAAAGATGTGCACATTTGTGAGATGAGAACAGCATTTGAAAGGACCACGGGCCTTATAAGGATGAGCAAGCAGCACAAATTGAACTCTTGAGTAAATGAAGGGACACTGAGTCTTGAAGTGTGGAAGAGTTGGAGCGGGGACAGAAGCAGCCCCATGTGGGTTCAGCTGTTCCTGGATGGGCCAAAGGACCACCACTAATCCTTGTTGGACAATGTTATTATTTGAGCAACCTTTATAGTAGGAAAGGATGGTTCTAGCAAAGTCAGGAGACTTCAACAAGTCTATATATATATATATGATATGCATGTATTTATTTATTTGCATACAGTATCTGTGAAGTTGCTCCTAAAAGCTTAGACAGAGACCTTTAGGAATGAGGACCAGAGCTTATAAGCCACTCATTCACTGCCTGTGTGAGCTTGGACAGCTGGCTAAACTTCCTTCTGCCTCATTTTCCTTCTCTACCAAATGGGGTAACAGTAACAGTTCTAATCTTATTGTAATGATTGTTATTGTAATGATTCACTGAATTAATATAGGTAGTATTAGAGCAATACTCTGTACACACAGAACACTTAATATGTGCTCTTATTTTTGCTTTTTTAAGAATAAGTAGTGGGGGCACATGGTACATATTTTAAAAGGTATGAATCAGCCACAGGAAAGTCAGTCTCCTATCAATACCCCTGGACTCCCATTTGTCTTCCTTAGAGCCATCATGGTTACCACTGTCTTAAGTAACCTCTTAGAGATATTATAAACATGTCATGTATGTGTGTCTACACTTTTAAAAAAATCATTGGTAATATGCTCTGCATATCATTTTCTGCACTTTGCTCTTTCTTCTTAATAATCCACCTTGAAGATAGTTGCATTTCAGTCCTTATAGAGAAGCCCCATATATTTCAGGATCGATACGAGATATTTCATTAAATATAAGTATTTACATATTAAGCAGTTCTATTGATGCACAGGTTGTCTCCAATCTATTGCTGTCCCAAACAATGCTAGCGTTTATATGTAAACAGACATCTTTGTGTCCATGAATGTTTACATCCGTAGGAAAAATGATTACAAGTGGATTACTGAGTCAAAGGATATATACATGCTTAATTGTGACATAATTGTCCAATAGGCCAAAAGGAGATCTTCAGATGTGAATATACTTTCTCCAGTTAAAAGTATATAACCAAAAAAAATATTATTTAATATCAACTTTCAAAGGGGGAATTTATCATTCAACATCACCTGATGCAAAATGCCCTATAGGTTTTTAAAATTGTTTGCAATTATTTTTACTAAATCATCCTGTCCTCCAAAGTCATAGAACTAATTAAATAAGTTTGCTCAGGCTGGGTATCTACGGTAGGTCACGCATGTGTACACTTTGTCCTGATCATGCTATAAAAGTAGATTTGGGAGGGACATCAAGATGAAGATGGCGGCGTGAGCAGGGCGGTGGAAATCTCCTCCCAAAACCATATATATTTATGAAAATACAACAAATACAACTATTCCTAAAAGAGAGACCAGAAGATACAGGACAACAACCAGGCTACAGCTACACCTGCGAGAACTCAGTGCCTCATGAAGTGGGTAAGATACAAAGCCATGACCCGGTGGGACCAGCACTCCCCGACCCAGCACACTGGTGGGAGGAAAAGAATCAGAGTGGGAAGGGAGTGGAAGCACAGGCCTGCCAAATAACCAGCCCTGGTGATCTGCGCCAGGAGCACTGACACACATCGTGTGGTGTATCGGAGATTTAGAGAAACAGAAGTGCAGGATCCGACATGGCAGGTCCCCTCAGCCGGCTCCCCAGGACAAAAGAAAAATAGGCGCCATTTTTTTTCAACATTGTTGTTGTTTTTTTGTATTGTTTTTTTGGGGGGGGTAGGTTTTTTTGCTTTCTGGGTTTTTTTGTTTGGTTAAAGTTTTAAAGAGACAAGGGCCCAACTGTGGAACAAAATGGTCCCAGCACACTCAGGCCAGCAGGATGGGAGTCTTGGGAATTTTGGACCCCTTGGCCAGCGGCCAGGCAAAGCAGGCATGTGGAGGCTTCCCAAAGAGATCAGCAGCCTGCCATTTGTGCCCTCCCCAGCCAGCATCACAAAGGGTCAGGGAGCCACCGCTGCTGCGGAAAAGCGGAGGAACAGCCCCGCCCACAACAACCTCACAGAATCTACTCCCGGCGGGCGCGCACCTAAGTGGGAACAGACCCAGAACCAGGTCCAGAAGGCACCAAGGGGACCAGAATGCACCCACCATAACTTCAAACCCCCTCAGTGCTAGAGGATGGGCTGAGGGTGACCCCGCACACAGGCAGTTCAGGGGATTATCCCAGAGACTGCCTCCCGGTGTGCAGGAAAACAGTCAGGCCCAGGAGAAGGGCAAGGTGAACAACAAGCAGGAAAGGACTTTGTTCTCCCAGCTGACATGTGGCGCCTACCAGCGATCACTTCTATCACCATGAAAAGACAGAGGACTATGGTCCAGACTAAGATCAGCCAGACAACCCCAGAGAGGGAGCCTGATGGGATGGACATGCACAATCTTCCTGAAAAAGAATTCAGAATAAAAGTCATAACCATACTGATGTATCTACAGAGAAATATGCAAGAGCTAAGGAAGGAAGTGAGGGAGGTGAGGAAAGACAATGCAGAAATGAGACAAGCGATTGACGGGCTTAGCAGCAGACTGGACGAGATGCAAGAGACTGTTAATGGAATAGAAATCAGAGAACAGGAATACAGAGAAGCTGAGGCAGAGAGAGATAAAAAGATCTCTAGGAAGGAAAGAATATTAAGAGAACTGTGCGACCAATGCAAAAGGAACAATATTCATATTATAGGAGTACCAGAAGAAGAAGAGAGAGAAAAGGGATAGAAAGTGTCTTTGAAGAAATAATTGCTGAAAACTTCCCCAAGCTGGGGAAGGAAATACTCTCTCAGACCATGGAAGCCCACAGATCTCCCAACACAAGGGACCCAAGGAAGACAACACCAAGACACATAATAATTAAAATGGCAAAGATCAAAGATAAAGACAGAGTATTAAAGGCAGCTAGAGAGAGAAAAAAGATCACCTACAAAGGAAAATCCATCAGACTATCATCAGACTTCTCAACAGAAACCTTACAGGCCAGAAGAGAATAGCATGATATATTTAACATAATGAAACAGAAGGGCCTCGAACCAAGAATATTGTATCCAGCACGATTATCATTTAAAATTAAGGGAGGATTAAACAATTCCCAGACAAGCGAAAGCTGAGGGAGTTTGCCTCCCATAAACCACCTCTACAAGATATCTTAAAGGGACTGCTCTAGATGGAACCATGACTAAGGCTAAAAAGATGTCACCAGAGAAAATAAAATCATAGCAAAGAAAGCAGACCATCCAAATACTAACTAAAGGCAAAGAATAAAACACCTACTATATAAAGAATGGAGGAAGAAGAATAAGAAGGGAGAGAAAAGAAAGAATCATCAAACTGTGTTTACAATAACTTAACAAGAAAGTTAAGTTAGACTTTTAGATACCAGAGAAGCTACCCTTGAAACTTTGGTAACCACGAATGTAAAGCCAGCAATGGCAATAAGTATATATCTATCGATAATCACCCTAAATGTAAATGCACTGAATGCACCAATCAAAAGACACAGAGTAATAGAATGGATAAAAAAGCAAGACCCATCTATATGCTGCTTAAAAGAGACTCACCTCAAACCCAAAGATATACACAGACTAAAGGTGAAGGGATGGAAAAAGATGTTTCATACAAACAAGGAGAAAAAAGCAGATGTTGCAGTACTTGTATCAGACAAAATAGACTTCAAAACGAAGAAAGTAGCAAGAGATAAAGAAGGACATTATATAATGATAAAGGGGTCAGTCCAACAAGAGGATATAACCATTTTTAATATATATGCACCCAACACAGGAGCGCCGACATATGTGAGACAAATACTAACAGAATTAAAGGAAGAAATAGAAAGCAATGCATTCATTTTAGGAGACTTCAACACACACCTCACTCCAAAGGACAGATCAACCAGACAGAAAATAAGTAAAGACACAGAGGCACTGAACAACACACTAGAACAGATGGACCTAACAGACATCTACAGAACTCTACACCCAAAAGCAGCAGGATACACATTCTTCTCAAGTGCACATGGAATATTTTCCAGAATAGACCACATACTAGGCCACAAAAAGAACCTCAGTAAATTCAAAAATATTGAAATTCTACCAACCAACTTCTCAGATCACAAATGTGTAAAACTAGAAATAAATTTTAGAAAGAAAACAAAAAGGCTCACAAACACATGGGGGCTTAATAACATGCTCCTAAATAATCAATGGGTAAATGACCAAATTAAAACAGAGATCAAACAATATATGGAGACTAATGACAACAATAACACAAAGCCACAACTTCTGTGGGACGCAGCAAAGGCAGTTCACGAGAAAAGTATATTGCAATCCACGCCTATTTAAAGAAGGAAGAACATTCCCAAATGAATAGTCTAAAGACACAATTACTGAAATTGGGAAAAAAAGAACAAATTAGGCCCAAAGTCACCAGAAGGAGGGACATAATAAAGATTAGAGAAGAAATAAATAAAATTGAGAAGAATAAAACAATAGAAAAAAATCAATGAAACCAAGAGCTGGTTCTTTGAAAAAATAAACAAAATAGATAAACCCCTAGCCAGACTCATTAAGAGAAAAAGAGAATCTACACACATAAACACAATCAGAAATGAGAAAGGAAAAATCACGACGGACCCCACAGAAATACAAAAAATCATAAGAGAATATTATGAGAATCTATATGCTAACAAGCTGAAAAACATAGAAGAAATGGACAACTTCTTAGAAAAATACAACCTTCCAAGACTGACCAAGCAAGAAACAGAAAACCTAAACAGACCAATTACGAGCAAAGAAATTGAATCGGTAATAAAAAAACTACCTAAGAACAAACCCCCCATGCCAGATGGATTCACCTCTGAATTTTACCAGACATATGGAGAGGAAATAATATTCATTCTCCTTAAAGTTTTCCAAAAAATAGAAGAGGACGGAATACTTCCAAACTCATTCTATGAAGCCAGCATCACTCTAATACCAAAACTGGGCAAAGACCTCATCAGAAAAGAAAATTACAGACCAATATCCCTGATGAACATGGATGCAAAAATACTCAACAAAATATTAGCAAACCGAATTCAAAAATACATCAGGAGGATCATACACCATGATCAAGTGGGATTCATCTCAGGGATGCAAGGATGGTACAACACTCAAAAATGCATCAACATCATCCACCACATCAACAAAAAGAAGAACAAAACAACATGATCATCTCCATAGATGCTGAAAAAGCATTTGACAAAATTCAACATCCATTCATGATAAAAACTCTCAACAAAATGGGTATAGACGGCAAGTACCTCAACATTATAAAGGCATATATGACAAACCCACAGCTAACATCATACTTAACAGCGAGAAGCTGAGAGCTTTTCATCTAAGATCGGGAACAAGACAGGGATGCCCACTCTTTCCACTGTTATTGAACATAGTACTGGACGTCCCAGTCACAGCAACAGACAAAACAAACATATACAAGGCATCCAGATTGGTAAAGAAGAAGTCAAATAGTCACTATTTGCAGATGACATGATATTGTACATAAAAATCCCTAAAGACTCCACTTCAAAACTACTAGAACTAATATCTGAATTCAGCAAAGTTGCAGGATACAAAATTAACACACAGAAATCTGTTGCTTTCCTATACACAAACAATGAGCTAACAGAAAGAGAAATCAGGAAAACAATTCCATTCACAATTGCATCAAAAAGAATAAAATACCTAGGAATAAACCTAACCAAGGAAGTGAAAGACCTAAACCCTGAAAACTGCAAGACACTCATAAGAGAAATTAAAGAAGACACTAACAAATGGAAATTCATCCCATGCTCTTGGCTAGGAAGAATAAATATTGTCAAAATGGCTATACTACCTAAAGCAATATACAGATTCAATGCAATCCCTATTAAAATACCAACAGCTTTCTTCAATGAACTGGAACAAACAGTTTTAAAATTCATATGGCACAACAAAAGACCCCAAATAGCCAAACCAATCCTGAGAACAAGAATAAAACAGGGGGAATTACAATTACACTCCCAGACTTCAAGCTCTACTACAAAGCTTCAGTAATCAAGACAATTTGGTACTGGCACAAGAACAGACCCACAGACCAGTGGAACAGAATAGAAAATCCAAACATTAACCCAAACATATACAGTCAATTAATATATGATAAAGAGCCTTGGATATACAATGGGGAGATGACAGCCTCTTCAGCAGCTGGTGTTGGAAAAACTGGACAGCTACATGTAAGAGAATGAAACTGGACTACTGTCTAACTCCATACACAAAAGTAAACTGAAAATGGATCAAGGACCTGAATGTAAGTCATGAAACCATAAAACTCTTAGAAAAAAACATAGGCAAAAATCTCTTGGACATAAACATGAGCGACTTCTTCATGAACATATCTCCCCAGGCACGGGAAACAAAAGCAAAAATGAACAAGTGGGACTATATGAAGCTGAAAAGCTTCTGTACAGCAAAGGACAGCACCAGTCGAACAAAAAGACATCCTACAGTATGGGAGAATATATTCATAAATGGTATATCTGATAAGGGGTTGACATCCAAAATATATAAAGAACTCATGCACCTCAACAAACAAAAAGCAAATAATCCAATTAAGAATTGGGCAGAGGACATGAATAGACACTTCTCCAAAGAAGAAATTCAGATGGCCAACAGGCACATGAAAAGATGCTCCACATCGCTAATCATCAGAGAAATGCAGATTAAAACCACAATGAGATATCACCTCACACCAGTGAGGATGGCCAACATCCTAAACACAAACAACAGCAAATGTTGGCAAGGATGTGGAGAAAAGGGAACCCTCTTACACTGCTGGTGGGACTGCAAATTAGTTCAACCATTGTGGAAAGCAGTATGGAGGTTCCTCAAAAAACTCAAAATAGAAATACCATTTGACCCAGGAATCCCACTCCTAGGAATTTAACCTAAGAATGCAGCAGCCCAGTTTCAAAAAGACAGATGCACCCCTATGTTTATTGCAGCACTATTTACAATAGCCAAGAAATGAAAAAAACCTAAGTGTCCATCAGTAGTTGAATGGATAAAGAAGATGTGGTACATATACACAATGGAATATTATTCAGCCATAAGAAGAAAACAAATCCTACCATTTGCAACAACATGGATGGCGCTAGAGGAGGGTATTATGTTCAGTGAAATAAGCAAAAGGGAAAAAGACAAGTATCAAATGATTTCACTCATATGTGGAGCATAAGAGCAAAGAAAAAAAACTGAAAGAACAAAACAGCAGCAGACTCACAGAACCCAAGAATGGACTAACAGTTACCAAAGGGAAAGGGACTGGGGAGGATGGGTGGGAAGGGAGAGACCAGGGTGAAAAAGGGGCATTACGATTAGCAGACATAATGTTGGGGGGGGGGCACAGGGAGGGCGTTACAAGTCAGAGAAGACACATACTAATTCTATAGCATCTCACTACGCTGATGGACAGTGACTGTAATGGTGTTGGTGGGGGGGACCTGATGAAGGGGGTAGTTTAATAACCATAATATTGCACATGTAATTGTAGATTAATGATACCAAAATAAATTTTAAAAATTTAAAAAAGAAAAGTAGATTTGGGGGTCTGGTAGTCAGTGTAGAAATTCTTTTTCCAACCCTCTTGTTTGACAGATGAGGACATAGAGGACACATGGTGATAGTTCCAGGTTGTATGTGACAGAGACAGGCCTAGAATGATCTGGCATTCTTACTTAGGGCCACGGGTCACTCTTCACATGCAATTGCTTTGTCCTCAGTCTCCGAACCTCATAAAGCCAAAATCAAAGGACAAGAAGTAAAGTTTAAACTTATGTAAGAGTACTTTTAAGCGGCTTGTAATTGGCAGGTGAAGAAAGTAGCAATGGTGAAAGGACTGAAGTTTATGTATCTAACCGGCATATTAATGAGATAAATAAGGACCTGTATAAATCACACTTAAGACATCAAAACCTCCATCAATAATACCAGTGCTAATGGTTCTTGTCTGATGAGGTATATAAGAATATCTTCTCTTCTCTTTTATATTTTTAGTTATAGAAAATGTTTTATTTCCAGAGAAGGTTGTTTTCTAAGAAATAAAAGATTTTTCTTCAGCAAAAGTCATTGAAATTAATATGTCTTGCCAATGGGTTTCAGCCCCGGGAAAATTCACTATGGATTCAGTGTGACCAAAGAAATGAGAGTAGAAGATTCTTGGGGTGAAAGGGTTAGACCCAACTTTATTTCCACGGTGGCAGGTCAATCACTAAAATCCCGTTCACTCAGAGCGAATCAGCATGCAGCAAGCCAGGCTCTGCCTCTGGGCCTCTCTGCACAGCCGTCCCGCACAGCCGTCCTCTGGGCCTCTCTGCACAGTTGTCCCACACAGTCATCCTCGGCCTCTCTGCAGTGGACCCGCACGCCGTCCTCTGGGCCTCTGTCCTCGGTGCTACCACCACTCCAGCTTCTGCTCTGCTTTCCTGCAGCCTTGCAGCTGTGCCACCGTGTCACGCCCAGAGCACTGGGCGGAGCTCTTTATATAGAGTCAGTAGCAACATATTGCCCACAAACATGTAGTGAGCTAGCCAACCAGGGCCAGGTGAGAATCCTGGCCATAGGAACTTTCATTTTATCCACAGAATACAATAGCACTTTCACGTAAGATGAGGATTAATGCACCCATAACAATGGAAAGCTATATCACCTCCTCAAATTTAGAAATTCTCCCTCAAAATCTAACTTCCAGGTACAGTTTCCCACAAGGTAAGCAAGTCATCAATCATTTGTGTATCACTTACTACAACGTCCTACATAGAAGATAACATATTTTAAGTATTAATTGCAAATCAAGAAACTGATTTTTAGCCTTAACATCACAAAATATAAATAGGATCACTCTACATGTTATAAATACTTTTTATTTAGAATTAGACTGGTTTACATAACATAAATTTATATTTGATGGAAACTAAACAACATAATCAAAACACTCCACAGCACCCTTTAAGAGAGGCTTAAGAACAATGTTTAATAAATAGTAGGTGTGAGTACCGCAACACGACAGTGACATCATTTAGTTCTCCAAAAGGCGTCTTTTATTTACCCCATACTCCAAACACCAAAGTTAGATGCAGACATGGCCTCACATACAATTGGCTCTGCTACAAATCCCAAACTACATATATGGGGTGGGGGGGGGAGACTAATTACTCCCCTGCTTGCTTGGCTGGTATCATTAGGGTACATCTCATTTTACTGTTTTTGTATGTGCTTTTACATGTTTCTCCAATTTGATATTATCTGTTACAAACAGTGAACTACTTATGGGCTGCTTCCAAAGTATTCTATAACAAGCCCGGGCGGGTTCTTAATGAGCCTATTACAAGGGCTTTGGGAAGAAGAGGCTTTTGTGAGTCCCTCTCTACCGCCTTTTGAGCTTAGAAGGTGGGAGAAAGCTGCTGAGAGGTTTTAAATGAGCCTCTGCTGGTCAATCCACCTGCCAATAGAGCTGGCCTGTTGCAATTAGAGAGAGGGCGTGGCTCAGAGGAACTGAGAGCCCTCTGGGGAGTATCTCCTGGGGGCCAACTTTGCTCCCCAGAGGCTCCCAACTGGGCCACCTGAGTCTGAGCAAATGGATTGTAACTTTCCTACCAGCATAAATTTGGGCAAATAAACTCTCTTTCTGACTCTGACGTTAGTGTCACCCTGCATCTTGAAGAACACCATCTAGCCCTGTAAATATATTTTGATATTAATAATGAGACTAGAATCAGAGTGATAGTGAAAATTTCCTGAAACTGAGGTCAGACCAACCAACAATCTACCTCTGCCCTTACCAGCCCTATGGACTTCAGCAAGTGACTTACTAAACTGATGTGTGCCTCAGTTTCCTCACCTGTAAAATGGGCATACTCACTGGGCTTCCCTCGGTTGTATTAAGGCTTATGCGTTATCTGAAAATAACTTGTTTTACGCAGGTTTTTTGTTAGCTGGGACTGTTCCCAGTACATAATAAGGACTGCGTGGGGATCAGATAGATTTCTACCCTCCTCACTGCCTACCAGAGACCAAGATACAGAGTAAGCACTCAAATATATATTGAATAAAATTGTTAAGGGTGCTGAACACCATTTGGTTGAAAAATAAGTAACACAGGAAAGTAGCTATTATTTTCATTGCCTGATAATTCATTAAAACATTATTTTACACATTTCCCCTGGATTTGTCCACTAACGTGACTCCAGTCAGAGCAGGAAGCCGAGCTCTTTAGACATTTTCGTATCTTTGCCTCAAAGAGTTGTGTGGAATTGAAAGTGGATGTTCAAGAGTTCTTCCTAAATTTCATAAAAAAGGTTAAACAGAAGTCTCTCGGCTGGGATTCTTGTGTGTGTGTGTGTGTGTGTGTGTGTGTGTGTGTGTGTGTGTGTGTGTGTGTTAAACTGAATTTGAGAGCCTTCAGACAGTCAATCACCCTCCAGTTCACCGAAGTCCCCACCCCTCCTTTTTATTTCACACAAATCCATGTCATTTATTCTCCTTACCTGTTGCTTCTGAAGGAATTTGAGTTGGCAACACTGGAAGCTCATGGAGACATTATGCTGTGTGTTCCAGAGAGGAACAGAGGATGTGCAGAAGGGAAGATGAGGCAGAGATTTCCCTGAGGCTAGAAGAGACCAAACATTGGGAGAGCTCCTTTGATGGAGGACACTGCTCCCCGCCTGATTGCTGCAGGAGCCCCGAGCAGACGGCTCTGAGGGAGACCCTACCAATGGGATCCCAGCCTCACCTGTGTCCCAGACCTGACGTAAAAGCCATGAAGCCACTGACTGACGTGAGCATGAAGAGGCCCATGGGTGTGTCCACATTCAAGTGTGACCCGAGGACCAGTGATAGACTGCCGTAGGGGCGTTCCCAATGCTGTGTCCCACCCCAGGACCTCAGGCCACCCTGGAGAATGGAGAGGATGTTAGAGAGAGAATCCATCATGCCTGAGCTCGCCTGACCACCAACCCAACAGGATGGCTGCTGGGGCCAGATTAAATTAGCAGAAGGCACATATGATTGTTGACTACAAGGTGGAGCCCACTCCTCACTATCTTTTCAATGTGATAGAGTTTATGCTGAATTAAAGAAAATAAATGCTGCATTTCAATGGGAAAATGTTGTAATTATGCTGCTATTTTCACTTTATACATGAAAACCTTCAGTATCAGACATTGTAAAGGTTCTCCCTGCCTCTGTGCTGTCCTCTGGCCCAATTGGACAGTGGCTTCATTTTGCATAGAAAAGCAACAAGAAAAATATACATATGCTTTAGGCAAAGGTGTGAATATCCAGTTTGCCATGGGCCCAACCAGAAGGTTCATATTCTTTGGCAAGCTGCCAGCCATGAAGTCAGTTGAATTTCAGGTTATGGTATAGAAGCTATGATGGTAATGCTTTCAGATATCCTAACTCCCTGTACATAACTCCATCTCACTAGGGAAATGGAACTGGTGAGGTTTCTTTGAAAGAGAAACAGTCTTTTAAATCAGAGTAGCTCGAAACCACCATTTGTCTTCCAGTCATTCTCTCTAGTAGATTTTGGTGATTCAGTGTTTTGTTTTGTTTTTGTCCTTTCTTGTCTTCCCTGAGGAAAGGACTGCTTCATTCACACCTTTGGCCCAACTAATGAAAATCTCAAAATGTACACTCTCGCTAATCACCTAAGTGACTGGCCACACCAGGCCACATTCACGTGTGATTTGCGCTGTTTGCTCGGGTCTGAACTCTTCACCATTGGGCTGTGTACTACAGTTTGTTACAAACTACAAACCTCCTTTGTTATGCTGTAAGAGAGTCTGTCATTTCACATTTTCTGTTAAGTTCTATCACCACCATTTTTAGGAGAAATTGGGATCCTATCTCCCATCCCAGCAGAGGAGGTTGGGCCCCACTCACTGTGTCACAGAATTGCCTCCTGTAGTGACCTCATGAGGCAAAAAGAGAGTCTGTTTCCAAGTTCATTCAGGCCTTTGGCCTGTCTAGTGAGAAGGCCTACAAGGATGAAAACCATGCTAATTATGTAAATGATTTAATTTCGATAATGTAATAGCTGACCATAGCTAGCAGACCAAATTCAAGCGGGTTTGCTCTGCTTCTGCTTCATGATGTTCAAATTGTTCACCATTTGGCTGTTTCATGCAGACTTGTTTTTTATATATATACTAGCTGAAAGTACTTGAAAACAATTTCAAAGATACAAATCATCAGGAAATCTTAAAAGTGGAAAGCATACCATGGTTTTTAGGCTAAGATAAGTAAATTTCAGAAGTCAGAGGGTTGGTACCAGGCCTTGAAATGTGATTGATTTAGGTTCTGAGAGACCATTGACGTGATTATTTTCTTCTTACACAAACTCATCATAGAAAAGGTCATCTTCCAGCCACTTGGAGTTCAGTCTGGAGTGCTTGTCAATGGTTGATCCCAGCTACTGTGATCTAGTTTAAAACAGACATCATTTTAAACGTTGGGCATGATTCACTTAGAAAAATTTTCAAATACGGCTATAGGTTAATCTTGCAATGTGTAGCCATGTTTTCTTGCTGCTAAAATTAGTATCTTTAAGATACATAAAGTCCTGCATCTAATGTATCTTCCTGTTTTCTACTGCAGAAGCTTATAGAACAGAGAGTCATGTTTCTGCACAAATACATAAAGATCTGCAGCCTCAATTCCAAACACAAGAACTTCAAATCTGTCCACCAGGATTTCTTTTCCTAGGCTTTATGGAAATGTGGAAACATTAAAAGTAGCCAATATGAGTTTCTTCAGCTTGACATCATGAATAGAAATCAATAGAAGCAAGACCTCCTTTTCTCTAATTGGGACACAGAATTCTGTGTGGTTTGATTTTTGGTGATACCAATTGCCAAAGTACAACTCTGAAATCAACTCACACCCATTCTCATTTTGGCTTCCTAATTTCCACTTCAATAATATGTTTCTGGGACAAAATCATGGTCATTTCTAATTGCACCCACAGTTACTTAATTACTAGAGTAATTGGTCACTTGTATACTCACAATCAGAGGCAAATGCCTGCTTTCCACTGCCAGCAGCAGGTGTAATTATTCATTAGCAGAAATTTCTACCTGAGATTAGAAATGGCTGCCAAAAGTAAAATGCCTGAAATTTTGGCTGAATCAATATCTCATTTTGCTAAAGGGAACTAGTCACTGAGATAAAATAAATTGTGAGAATTGTCTGCATGACCTTAAGAAATCTCTGCAGGAAATAAGGAAAGGCTCTGGGGTGGAGGGAAGGGGGAAGGATAGAGAAAGGAAAATAGAGAGGGTGTGTGAAAGAGAGAAAGAAAGAACCAACAGTCTTCGAGAAAAATAACACCACCTGATCAAAATGTGCAGGCTAGCTAATCAAAGCTCACCTGACTTCTTTCATCTAAATCAGAAGTGCAAGAATTAGCCTTCAGCGATCAATTTCTTTTCACCGATAACTGATGAGGACAATGTCTAACACCCCAGTACGCTTTTCATCCTTAAAAACCACCCCTCCATGTCTGAAGATGTTTCTCTCCCCCTAAAGATGTCATGGGGCCTGGGGAACCACTTAAAGTTCCTTGCCATGCTTACCCAAGAAAACACAAAGTGGTGGTGAAGTATAAACAGAGAGTGCTTTTTCTTTGACCCACTCTGCAGTGTGATGGGGTAGTGTTGTTAGTTTATGTGAGAGAAAATAGCATAGGCTTTCTGAAAAAAGTGGAATTGGATTAAGCCCTTTGTGTGGGCCTCAATGCTGAGGGGAATTAGCAAGAGTTGTAGGCACTTAAAGGGGCCCTCATGCTGAAGCTTATCCCAGATTTTGCACAATAAACATTTGAATATCAACAGTGTTTTGCAACTTGCAGCACTAATGTATAAACTTCTCTCTTTTGAAACTCCCAAATCCTTCCAAATGTCTGCAACACCCTCTACATAAACATATAGGAGGTAGAGTAGAAATCACCTAGTCAATGATGTAAGTCTGCTTTTTAAAAAGATCTTTCTCCTTTTCTATCTTCAGGATCTAGAATGCTTTATAATGGCGAGCTGGTTTAAGGACTTTAGATGCTCTATTTAATTTTAATCATTCAACTTTCTTTCAGGCTTTGTATTCTGATATGGGGTGGTGACAGGGGGGTCCCAGGAATAGACAAGGATGCATGGTTAAGTTTAGAACTGTTTTGACCAAGATTTTTGTTGCTGTTTTTTTAAACCTTAGAATCCAAAAGGGTGTTTTGTTTTCGAAGGACTACTTATGAAGTTTTCAAAAAGAAACCCAACTTTGGAAGAAAGGAACTATTTTGTCTATTAAAGCCTGCTGCCTGCCTCATTGAGAATCCACATATGCAAGCCAGTTCCCACCCCGAACACTAGTCTGAAACCCCGTCGTCCTGACTGAAGACAGTAGACTGATTTTGTAGCAAGAGTGTCCAACATCAAACAGTTATTTGATGTTCCTGACATTAAGCAAGTTCTATTTTTCTCTTTAAGAATTCCAAATTCCCCAAAGCAAAATCAAAGCGTTCTGAGCCTAGGAGTGGGGAAAAAGCTTTAATTCCTCTCTCTTCAGAAATCGATCAGGAGACAGACATAATATTTTGTTTTCTGAGAGCAGGGTATTTGTTTTTGGTTGCTGGTATGCTGGTCTAGCAGAATTCTTCCTTTCAGATTTTTTGTGTAATCGGTGCAATGGGGTCACTTAATAAGGTTCGATGCTCTTAATTTTATGCTAAAGGAAACACTTGCGATGCAAGAACATTTTTCATCAAAATCTACATCAGCAGTTTATGGAACTTAATGAATAAACAAATGCCTTCCTTCCTTTCCAGCATGTATTATCTGGAGATGATTCTAAGCAGTTCAGCCTGGTGGTAATATATTTCATCCAACTAGGGAGTTTGCAGGGAAACATCTATCTACAGTGATCCAACAGAGTAGTAAAACACTTGTTTGAAATTATTTTTGTAACTGTGTTCATTTCATGCCTGCAAAGGTGGTGGTAAAAATCTCATCGCACTGGGGGCTGATGGGGGTAGGGGAATGAAGACATAACCATCCTGTCCAGCTCTGAGGCATGTTGGAGCAGTTTGCCTATTGAATTTGATACAATGATGTGTAGATGAATAAAGTTATCTCCGGTTCTGAATAGGATGGTGTCAGTGGGAGGGTAAGAAGGGGGGAACTTGGAATCTGAAAAGAATTCTTTTTTTTCTTTTTCTTAAAAAAAAAAAAAAACCTTGAAGGTCAGGGTCCAGCTGCCAGGCAAGAGTAGAACACAACAAAATACTGGACAGGCCTAAATAAAGACAGCTATAGACACCGAGACACACATATTGCAAAAGTTGCTTGCTTCAAGTAACTAATGTATTAACATATATTTCTATAGGCAAGGAGCTATTTCTTCCCTTTAGGCTGTCTTAGACACTGATGAAAACATAGGAACATCACGAGCATCTCTAAAAATTACTGCTTTAATGAAACAGATGAAACAGGCCATCAAAGGTAGGAGAAAAGAAGAAATTTTAATGATTATGGCTTAATTCTAATAGATTATAATTATTATGATTGGTATGAACCAGTTTCTGACTGACATTCCATTTTCCCCCATTTAAGCTTTCATTTAAAAAAAGGGAGTCGGGGGGGAGAAAAAAACCCCAACAGTCACTAATTATTCTCCAGGATTTGCTGCTTAACTCAATACAAGGCCTTTAATCAAATAGAGTAAAAAAGATAGAAACCTTTAAATGTGAATCAGCACCCAAATACACACTTTTCCTCATCCTGTTCTTTTTAGATTGGTTTGAAAAGTTAATGTTTTGATTTCTAATAATTCAAGTTCTGTGCTGTAAAGAAACGATCTGAAGAATGTGCGGGTGGTCAGATGGATTATAACTAAAGGTTGGGAAGTTTATGGAAAATCAATTTGATCTAATCAGTGTTACCCATTCTCAATATTGTTGATTGCTTTCATATTTGTATTCAAAGGCAATGTTATTTTCCAAGCAGGACAATGATTGTTAAACACTTTAACCACCTATTTTTGTTAGATATTTCTCCTCTGTACCCAGATGAGTTTTTAGGAGACAGAATAAGAAAAAGATATGGAGGTAACAGAAGGGCAAAATATACTTGCCAAAGGGTCAGAAAATAATGCGTTGCTCCCCATTCCCCCACTGCCACATTACAGCTCTTTTCTTTCTATGGAAATCTGTCTGCAAAAAGTAATCTCAAAAATCAAAAATTTTGATTAGGCATATTATACATACTTATATATTTATTTTTGCTTGCATTTAAGGTATTTTTTAAAAACCTCCCCACACCAGGTTGATATCAGATTGGAAACATGCTATGGGAGAGTTTGGTTTCCCTGTCCTTTGCATTGAGGCACAAGAGTGAATTAGTCAACAAATGTGACGATGCCAAATTATAAAAATTCAAAATGAACAGTCTTCTTTCTCTGCATTGTTGGCCTCGAAATTTTATAAGCCCGGGGTAGAAATATGAATTTACAATCTTAAATATTTGCATAGATTCTCAGGAGGATATTTCGTAGAAATTAAATTTCACGAATATTTGCCATAAAGTCAAAGGTATCTTACAAATTGACAAGCACTTAACTTTGAGAACAATTCAACACTGATAATACTTAATAACTTAAACCATCTCACCAGTGTACATCACAATCTTATATACTTCCACATTTTATCATCACTTACACAAGAGCCTTTTCTTCTATTCTGTAACGAAAAAATCCAGAGAAGATCTATAGATTTAACTGCATGAAGCTATAGGTGGTACAGCCTTTGAATCATGACAGTGGCCCCGCACTTGCACAGGAAAAAAAAAAAATGGACGTTTCTTCATCGTGCATGTTGCCATTAGGCTACTGACACCCTATTGTGTGGCTGAGAGAGGTAAAGTAACCCAGGAGATTATTCAGAATGTGAGATCGTAAATGTTTCTTAAAGATGTCTTTATAGAAAGTATAGCTTCTCTCGTGTGGTCTGGCAGGCTGCGGTGCGGCTCTGGAACAGCAGTTTTTAAAGGCGGGATTGGTGGCCTGCTGTGTTTAATGCAACTCTTACCAACAACTCGCCGAGATTAGGAGTCTGGCAGAATGATGTCAATGGAGGTTTAAGGGCTCTGCTTTCTGAAGTTGTTCTGAGTTAATAATTAATGGATATCTCTGTTTGATGACTCTTTTATATTTAGATGCAGCTGCCTGAAAATCAGCCACAAAGGAAACTTGATTTTGTCTGCCATTAATTTTGACTTTGTTTAACAGGTGATTTTGCGTGCCTTAGTGTCATAGCTTTCCTAATTTGGCCTTGGTTTGATGTGGAGGTGAAATCTTTGATTACAGAACTGTTGTTAATTTTCAGGGGTTGGTGATGGCATTTTATATGGACTCAGGTCATTCTAAATAGTTTTTGAATCTTGCAGAGGGGCTGAATCCAAGGAACAAGTCAGTAGGGATGCCAGTTTTGATGGAGTATGTTCCTGTTCTTGTGTAATATAATTTATTCTGAGTTCCTTTAACATACGACTCTTCTAACAGTCTCTTCTATGCTATATTTTTAAAGGCAAGAGGGAGAACTACATGATTACCCACAATAACTAAATCCTAAATGTCTTCTCTTTACATGAGTCCTGTCAAATAATATGCAACAACTTGACCAAATAAACATGGAAGATGGTAATTAAGAAAAATTTAAACTTTGAGGTATATCCAGCCTTGAAGATATTCAATTAAACTGTTGCCATAAGATACATGTAATTTACCAGGGTATTTATTTGCCCCAAATCCAATCTGTCTCCAAAATCTCAGTATGATCTTAGAAGCAAAAGAGCCAGTTTAATGTTTGTATTTATGTACATTGGATACACTCTGGTAGGACCATACTTAAAGTCATCTCAAATGTCTTTTTTTATGCTAAAACAATTCCTGTTGAATCATTTCCAATTTCTAATTATATGAATGATTATTTCTGAAGCCCACAGTTCTCCTAAATAGCATCTATTTTAATAACTGCAATTGATACTTCCATCAGTTAATATACCGTCTTGCTTCAGCAAATAACTAAACATCTGCTGGTTGCATTTACTGTCACTGAGGAAACAATTTTATTTAAAAGAAATCATGTAAATGAGAAAGAAGGACAGACAACACAATTTTCTGTTTTTCATTAGCAGAAGACTTTCTTTTCCCTGAAGAACTGTTTTTATACCTGTAGAAAATTATTTGCCTTATCAGCTTTCTGTAACAAGGTTAGGGAATAACATTTGATTCTAGAAGAACAATATGAAAATAAATTCTATTTGATTCAGGATATTCCTTAATATTCCAACTGTTGATATTTAATTAACTAACTGAGATAGTTGAGATCTTTAAGAATTATTGGAATTGGTCCCTTATTTTGCTATGTTATGTTGTTATGCTCTGTTATCAGCCTGTAGCCTGAAATGTAAATGAAAACTCTCATCTCTAAGTCTCTGCTACAGAAAGGAGAACGAGCTGCTTTCAACACTATTTTCTTTAGAACTATTTTTCCTGTAAGCATTTAAAAGTCATTTTCTTAGCCCCCTCAACTAGCCACAGATGGCATCCTTTAAAAAAAAATAGCAGCCTTCATCATCATTACAGCATCACGGCGCTCTGGGTGATCTGCTGTAATTGATAAGAGCATCTCCAGCTTGTTTCTGTCTGACAGGTGTCAGACTCAAAAGCCACAGATGCACTGAGGTCATAATATACTTGTTCATGCCCCTACCTGTTTTCAGTGAGATGGTTAGAAAAAGAAACTGCTGCTGTCTTCCTGGATGTGTAATTACTACTTGGGTTGGACTTCACAATACCTCAGAGTGATGTGTCAAAAAGATAGGGAGGCTCTTAGGAAACCTCCCAAACTGAAATGCTAGAAGGTGACAAGGTAATGAACACGAAGAGTGCAGGGGAAATACGTGAAGAATTCTTTTAATCAATACAATCAATGATAGCGTTCTGTTTAAAGGCTTCACTTAAAAAAAAAAAAAGCAAAAGTTAACATTTGTTTGTGGGTGAAAAACATGTTTTTCACAATTTGGTGATTAAATCAATCTTCCGTAGTTAATATGAAAATGCTTTTTAAAGAATAGTGACACTTGTTAAAAACATTTTCTTTGGACAGCACCTCACAATCGCACATTTAAAGATATATTTTTGTCCAGCAAAGGGTAATTACAAGACCAATCTTGCACGAGTGATCATGACCCCATTTTATGATTGGTTTCATGTTTCTAATATTCAAGATTTTTGTATCCAATTTGGGAAAGGGAAGAAAGAACACTGGAGTATTTCACGGTGATTTTTGTCATCCCTTATGTAATACTGTTGAAGTTCCTTAGCTAAAAGTAGAAATTGCCCTTTTCAATGTTTTTGTGAAGATATATAATTTATATCCTCACTGGTTTCTGAGTTATCATACGTTTTCAAAGGCTAGGAAAAAAAATTGTTTAAAAGAAGTATTAGGCATTCAAGACTCAGAGACAAAAAGGTATACATTTAGCAACGTGTATGTCTTCTAAATGAGATCATGCAGCTATTTAAAAAACAAAAACTAAAGCACTACCAGGTTTTTATACTTTTAATCTTGACAAAGCATGCCTTGATATTGAGAATTATTCTTGCTGTTAATTATAATAAACTTTACTTAAAATGTGAAGGCATCTTTAAAACACGTTCCCTCTATATTGGCCAGATGAAAATCCAAATCTGACCCTCCTTTTCTTTAATCACAAATACACTTTCAATGGCATAGCACCTAAACCGAGGATACAAGCTCATGAAAAATGAAAGGCTAAACCACATACACTTCATTAGCTTTAAACCATGACAAGATTAAATATTGTTTTCCTTAAATTGATTTTATGTATTCCTGCCATTTTTTCTGAATCCTTTGCTTTGTACTTTGGTTATGTTACCCTTTGCTCAAAAGAACGCCACTGCTGAAATATTAGAAAATGGGGGGGGGGGGGAAATGCACCATTGTTCCAATGTAATAGATATTGTTTTAGAATATTTGTCCTTGAGTTTAAAATAAAAGATATGTTAATAAGTGCCCTATTCAAGACTTTACTCTCCTACACTAAGAAGTGTGTTTTCATTTGATGAAAACTATTAATGCTAAAACAAAAATTGTTTTGAATTCATTTATAAGGGATATACACCTACCTCTTCAGTTAAAATCAGTGATCCATTAAGGCTTTCTAGCTTTTTTCCAAGCTGTGAGCATACTGAGTATTTAAGCATGAATAAGAGTGAAGGTAGGGGGTAGGTTTAGCTAAATAAAAGATTGCTTGATATCTTGGGGTTCTTTGAAGAGTTTTATAGGCTTAGAGTTCACAGTTTGAATGAAGGGCATTTTTTTTAACTTTTATATATAGAAGTTTGTTAACCTGCATTTCAGTTATTGAATAATTAATTAATTACACTAATTACCTTAGTGAAAAATTTACACTGTGAGCAACCAAAGCTTGTCATAAACTGAAGTGATAGACTTGATATTGAAATAATTCAAATAGACATGTGTGTCAATGATTTTTATTTTTCAGCATAGAATGTTCACTTTACATGAAAAACATACAGATGTTTGTCCTGAAACATTAGTTTAGTATCTATTAAAGTCTCTAAATGTTAAACTATCAAAATATTTCATGCAAAAAGATCAGATAGTCACATGTCACCATGTTTTTGGTTAGGAATTGTAAATATTGGCACTCAAAGAAAATAAAAGTGCTTGCTCCAAAGAATTTTTTTATGCAGAAAGCTGATTCTTCTATGCCAAGAAGTTAAAATTAAGAAACAGAGAAGAGTAAATGGCAAAAAATGCAATTCTAACTTTGGAAAATCTGCCTTAAAATATTTTAACATTATCTATGTGTACCAAAAAATTCTACAAGACAAAAGGTTGTCATTCTTTACTGAATGTTTACTACCTGTTTTTAAAAACCCTTATGTTTTATTTACCTGAGAATACTTAAATAAGCCTTCAAAAGCACAAAACAAATAAAATGAATTGAATCTTGCAGACTTCTTTGAAATACTTTTACAAACAAAATAAATAGAAGACAGAGAGAGCACACTTGTTCCAATATTGACACAAACTGATGAGAAACAGAGAATTTACTTTCATTCTGCTCAGAATGTTTTCCCCTTCTAGCAAAACTCTCTGCCACAGTATTACTTTGTAAAGACAACCAAGATTAAGATAGTAAATTTTCATTGGCTTGTTTCTTAATCATGATATTAACTTAGAATTTTAATACAACTATACCTTTGAAATATCTTTCATTAACTACAACTGATAGGTCATCTGTACAAATGATCTAGAATACAGAAATAAGCACAATAGAATGGTTCCAGATATACTTGAATTGCTTTTAGATTTTGTTATTTATTATGGACTACAGAAACCAAAAAGGTCACATTTCATTAATTTTCTATAATAAAATCACTTTGAAATCATAAATGACTTAAAATCATACATTACCAAATCAAAATCAAACCTATAAGTTATTGCTTTCTCTGCAATTCCTAGTATTGTCTTTTAAAATGACTAGTACCATATATTAAATATACTGAAGCAAAAACACTTCTAAAATATTACAAATTACCATTCCTATCACCCTTGGAATATTATCATGTAGTTGAATTTTATTATATGGAATTATAATTAAGAAGGAGACTTTTCCATGAAAAAGCTATGTTGTCACAAAAAAGTATCTCTAATTTTGATAGCCCATGAAAAAATTATGAAATTTGCATGAGCTTACTTTTATTTTTAATGTATTATAACTAAATAGGAGCTAAATAGAAACATAATCAGGTATCTAAAATTTATCTTCTCTAAATATCAAAATACAATACTGACAGGGAAAAAGAAAATTCTACTATATTAAAATAAATAAGCAACATTGTTGTAAAACTCTAATTATCATAATTTAATACTATTAAAGTAAATCTTAAATGTCTCATTAATTGCTTTGATTTAAAAATTTCCATTAAATTATTTAAATGATTTACAAGAAGTTAGATTTTAAAAAAATAATAATGGCAATATTCTGAATTCTCTTTTATTTAGGTGTGCAACTTAGAGAAAAGACATTTCTTAAAAATACAAATTTAAAACAACATTAGTGTGATAGTTTAACATTTGATTTAATGAAAATTACTTGACAAATAGCAATGATAGAACACAGAAACAAAAGAATTTCTATTTCTTCTTGAAATTTAAATTACTAAAAGATCCATTGTTCATATTAAGTATTGTAATATTCATTTCAATTTTAAATTGAAAAAGTGAAAAAAATGCCATTGTAAATTTTTTCATAAATTAAGTTTCTTTGGTATCAAACTATGAAACATACTTATGCCATGTGTTCAAATGTAGTCTACAATGAACTGCTTCATATTTAAAAGACCTAGGCCTAGATAGCATGTTATAATTTAAAGAAAAATACAGACTTTTTTTTTGTCTTTTAACTTTTAATTATTAGGATGCAGATTATATTGTCATGTGAAAAACTCGGTCTTTAAGGAAATGTAACTCAATATTTAAATAAGAGTTTTCTGTATTAAAATTTGAAATTATTTTTCCCTATTTTGATAGGTCTGTATCACATTGCTATGAATTTATAAACCTTTTGAAATCTTTACAAACTGTAAATGGCACCAGTTATAGATGAAAGTACTGACTTGCATTTTGTTTGTGATAAGTCAAAGAGGGTGTCAAAAATCTACTTTTTCTCTTATAATTCATTTTGGTCTTATTTTAATGCTTTTCCTATATGAGTGTATATATACATATGTGTGTGTGTGTGTGTGTGTGTGTGTGTGTGTGTGTGTATAGTGACACACTGAAATCATTAAGGGGCCCTTTATGCTGTAGTCCACATTCTAAGAATTATCAAAACTGAATTATGCCTCATGAACATTTTTAGATTTGTCAAAAGGTAACATATAATAAATTTTAACTATAAATTTCTGCATCACTTATCTGCACAGATTCCAGTTGAATAAAACTTCGAAGAAAACTAAAAATAATTTTCTTAACTTTAACTATTTCTCACATTAGAAAATCTTTCTTATAAACTGGTCAGAGTTACTCGATCAGAAATAGATTTTATAGTAATAACCAGAAAATTCTAAAATGAAAAATAGAGTAAAGCCTTCCAGAAATTTAAAAAGACAGTTAAATGTAATGAGAGTTTTTTGAGATAGTAAAGGATACAAACTCCTTGGGTTAAAATATACTTATGTTTTTAGTACATTTAGGAACACTTTTTAATTCTCAGTGATTTTATATGTGTGTGCATATATATCATAATATATATATATATATTTGCACATATGTATATTTATATAATATATTACATATATACATTTGCACATATGTATATTTATATACTATATTACATATTTAATATAATATGTATTTGTAAAATGAAGAGTTAAAATGTTCAGCCTTTAAAGTGTAAAAATATTTTACATTCAACAGAAGTAAGTAAGGCTGGATGAAATAAACCTTTTCAGGCATTTTGCTGAGCTGGAGTTAAATGACCTCATTGTCATTGTACCTTCCTTTGGAGCACATGATGAATAGATAGATTTACAAAGTAAAAATTTGAATTGAAAACACATCATTACTTGAGCTGAGGACTTTTTCTGATTAATTTAGTTTACTGATTTGGAGCCTATTAAACAAGGAGAAAAGTTGGCTGTTTTCAAAGTAGTGAATTGCAGATTATCATTATTTTGATGAAGCCACCCTACCATGATAGGGCAATGTAATCAGAATGTTGAATTAAGTCAAGCTCTAGTCTGAAAAGAATAAACTGTATTCATCAGTAAATGTTCTTAATGGAAATCCTGAAAATATTTCATTATTCCTAATTTAATTAAGAGGCCTTGAACAGTTAACTATGGGCCCATGTTCATATTCAAGACTATATTATCAGGAAAACCACAAGAAATAGTAAAGAGGGCCCTGATTTCAACCTGCATGTGTTTCTCAAATGAAAAATAGGCTTATTAACTTTACAAACATTCATTTTGTATACACCTCTGAAACTCTACAATGTCATCGGCTACATATGACTAATAGAAACCAATGTGCTAATTAAAAATTAATTTATAAATATTTATACTGGGTTTATGCTAATACGAAGTTCAATTATATTGGTCTTATCTATATAAATAATGGATGTGCAGGCCTATCAATAAGTGTGCCTCAGGAGTAGCGCGTGGCATCTACAGAATGTTTATAGACAAGCGTTGCTTTGCATTACTTTCACCTTTGTGCAGAATCATTGCATTGGGAGATAATAGAACCACATCCCAGGTATTTTCAACATTAGAGATAATGCAGTCAAGCACCCAGCACAATGCCAGGCACGTGGTAAGTGGTACAGAGATTGAAGAGTTATTAGCAGCCTTATTAGAGAATCTCTATCCCTAATAGCACCACTGTGTCATTAGAGCCCAAGGGAAGTTCACTCACTCATATACATCTTCAAAGTAACTCTTCATATCAACCACACATTTTTCAGTATATGCATTACCATCTAGGGCTATACATACAGAGCATTAGGAAGAAATTGGTGCTGGTGAATGTACTTCAGATGAAATATATGAAAAAAAGGCTTGCAAGATGACTCCATAGAAGAAAGCGTACATAGCAGCACATTGGAGCCTGTGTTTTACAGTCCGCAGCTCTATTTACATGTGCTGGCAAGAAGACAGAATTATGCAGATTATATGAATTCACACAAAGTCATACATCAAACTTCTCCGTGTTCAGTTTCATGGTTTGCTTAAATTTGATCTGCTCTTTCTGGCTCTCTAATGAAAAGGTAAGGGGACTCTGATACACATACAGGCAAAGGATATTGGGCCACACAATGCATTTGGTGCCCTTCTGGATACAATTGCTCTGAGTGGCAGTGCAGGGTGAAGGGATGGAGCATGTGTATGATCTGATGAGCTCAGCTCAACTGGGGGTGGCCCCTCTAGGCAGCTAAATTAAAAACCTCCCTGCAATTTTGATCTTAATCACCCCCTCCCAGGCTGTAATTGATGATGGTCACTTAACTCTTTCTTTCCTTCTAGATTCAAATGTGCAGTGTCTCTTTATACCGTGTGTTTATGAGGTCCCTCCGAGAGGATTCAAATAGCACTGAGTACATAACCTCACCAACACAGTATTAAGACAGCAGGGTTTCGGCTGCACCATCTCTTACCAGACCAATGCACTCTTTTCCCTTCTTATTTTGAGTAAGAGAAAGAAAGTGACATCTCTAAAATAAACTCTTTCAAATGTTGATGATAAAAGCCCATATTTTAAAAAATAACAAAGGATTATATGGGACCTATAATCTGTGGAATTAATGAAATCCTTTAAAAACTGGAAAGCACCCTTAAAAAAAAATTTAGAAATGAAGATCAAGCTAGAGAAAACCTAATGTATACAAAAATCCCACATGTGGGAACATCTGATGGCCCTCTAAAAATACTCAAGAAAACCAAAGTCAGTCTACCTGACAGCTAAGAGTGCTCGTTGTATTGTTGTTTCCCTTTTTAGATTTCTTTTTTAACAGGGTTGGCGGGGGTGGAGGGGGTATAAGGTCTTAGAGTTTTAGGCAAACTAGTGTGATTATAGAAGATGCCAATTCCCAATATGGTGTGCAACATGATTGTGGGGGCGGTGTGGAGGATTAACTCGGGTTAATAGACACTTGCAGTGGCAGACCGGGGAGGGGCACGTGAAAATGAGGCTCCCTTGCTGCTCATAAGGAGTACACTGTCTCATAGGAAACAGAGTGGACAAAGGGACATTTCGCTAAAGTACTGATGAAGGTGTGCAGTAACAGAAACACGTACAAGACACACAGGAGGAACGCAGGAACAGCCAGGAAGAAGGCCAAGAGTTGCAGAGAAGCCTATATTTCACCCAGTAAAGTCATCTTAGAAATAATAGGCAGGCTCTACCATATAGCTGTACTCTAATTGATACAACTGAGACTTATAAAGTTGTCTCCGTGCCCAAAAAGCTGACCTAAGCAGGACTAGGGCCAGAGAGTGCAGTGGTGTTGTGTCGTGTGGCCATGCTGGCGGGAACCCAGGCGGTTTTCTCTTGCTTGAACCTTGATGCCGATGTGAGAAAGCATATGGGTTAAAAGGCAAAAGAGATAATGCGGTCGGAAGAGACTCCAATCTCTCCGCCCAGGAAGAATGCTCCCATAGTATTCAGAAAGCATAGTGTGAATGCCAAGCCTCAGTTCACTGTGTCTGGGAGAGAGCAATGAGAAAGCAATTTTCCAACTCGTTTTGAAGACAGTTCTCTGTCACACTCAAGTGACAGACCAGGGGAAGTTAGGAGCCGCCATGCAGACACCCTGTGCCGGAAACCAACGGAAAGGACGTCCCAGGGACTGAGAGCCAATGTCCGTCATTATCTTTTCCAACTAAAGACTTTGTGGGACAGAAGAGTGCAGCATACCTCCCCCTTGGGTCTACTGTGTGAATTTAAATCATTGACACTCTTCACTTCTTGCTCTGGTTTTACAAAGAACAGGGCAAGCCTGAGATATTTACGAATTCACACCAGGGCCTGCAGGAAACTAGGCTCCCCCTCCTTTAACCTGCTGAATATTAGAGCTGAACAAAACCAGATGGATCCTTTCTTGCATTTCCTCAGGAGAGGAAACTGAGGCCTAAGAAAAATTAACTTGCCCAAATTATCAGCTCGTGACTACCAGAGGTGATACGAGAATCCACATGGCTGGGATCCCTGTTCAGAGCCCTTTTCCACAACACTAAAGAGATCTTATTGCCATTCTGATGATTGCCAATAGCCCACTGACTTAGCCCACCCAGAGCTGGACACTCTCAAGAGACACAAAAGTGGACATGTTGTAATTCCAGCCCACAAAGAACCTGTAGCCTGGTGAGGTGACCCTGGAAATTGCAGTTAGAGGGTCTAGCCGTCCACGGCACTGGCTGGCGTCTGAGAAGGCAAAGGATAAGGGCTGCGTCAATTGTCATTTCTCATTTCCTGGTTTCTACTCTTCCTCCACCAGATGTGGTTTCATGTGGGGCACAATAGATAGACATGCAATTAGTACCTTACCAGAGACACAGGCAAGTAGGCACGGATACAACCCATCCTTCAATATATAGGGGAAGACCCAGGCCTGGGAGCCATCTGTAGATGCTGCTTCAACGAAGCAGATTAAATAGTGATTGTGGCTTCACATGTACTGTTCAGTCACAGAGGGAGCTGTGGAGATATGTGAAAGCAAAGGGTGTACATTAAGTATGAATAATGCCCTTGTTTCCCATTTTCTTCTCATAACCATGGGTCTCTTGTTCTATAAAACTGGGAAATTCAGGACAAGAGCTGCATAGGCATGCAGCACACACCATGCAGAGGAAGAGCCCTGAGCAAAACAGCTCTTTGCTCTCCATCTCACCGTGTAGCACACACTTGAGATTATTGATGCCAAGTACTTCCCTTCAGGAATTTTAAGTGTCCTCCCACCGAGCAGCAAATCACACACCATCCAGAGTTCTGAGGTGCTGAGCAGCATGAGTTTCCTAGGGCTTTGCAGGAGACATATGGAAGTGGTGTTACTTCCTTCATGTGCTGCCAGCCCAAATGCATGGACCATTTCTTCCTTAGAAGGGTATATGCTTCTTTTCCCAAGGGTTTCATTTATGATAAGGACCTTTCAGGGCATGATGGCAAGTCAGTAAGTAGGGAACAAGGCTCCCTGGTGAGAAGATGCTGCAGGGCATTATCCTGGAGAACTATTCTCCCTTCCAGAGTGGGAACAGGTTAAGTATGCCCAGTTCCCCTCCCCTAGCTAGGACAAGGGATAAGGAGGCCCTGGCTCTGTGGTAGCAGAGAAGACTCTGCTACCCACAGTGAGATATCCTAGAAGAGAACTGCAAAGACATAGGCCTGGAAGTTTAACCTAAGGTGACACATGAAACTGGTATTCCTGCCTGAGACTGAACTCCAAGATTCTCTGAGGCTTGGTACAAGGGAGCTTGGGACAAGCTGCATCTGATGGCCAGGAACAGGACTCAGAGGGGGCTACTGCCATGAGATTTTTCTAGTAGCACAGAGCTTTAAGGGAGTGTCCACATGACTAAGAGCCTCTAGATGCAGGGTCTCAGAGGACAGAGATTATTACTGCTATTTTGTTCACTGCTGCATTCCCAGAAAGAAGAGCAGCCTGGCACTCGCATGATTGATAAATATCAATAAACTGACCCATCGCCTCCCATCTCCCATCCAGAAGACATTTGGTCCAAGACCAGGGCATGCTCTTATTCTCGACCCCAACTACTGCATTTCCTTCATTCAGATAGGAGTCACAAGGGAAAAGCAGCCAGTAGATGAAAACAAAGCAATAAGTGGACACAGTTATATGATGTCTACTGCATGCCAGGCTGTTTTAAGCATCTTCATTTACGTATTCAACTTCAGTTCAACCCTCTGAGGTAGGTACTGCTATCACTTCCATTTTATAGAATAGGAAATTAAAGCAAAGAGAGGCTACTGAGCTGCCAAGAACATACAACTAACAGCTAACAGATTGGGAATTATGAACCCGGCAGTCTGCCACAGGATGACAATACTTCCTTTTCTTAAAACCAATGGGCTTTTCTGTACACAAGAAGTGCAGAGAAATCTACTGGGAAATAGATGACCATGGTGTTTTCCCCAAGTTGAAGAACAATGAGCAATGATCCTCACTCAAAACTCTTCCTTGATATATACACTCAATTCCTTGGACAATGAGATACCAACAGTTGGAATTGGCACTTCCTTTCTCTCTCTCTCACCCTCTCAATATCTCTTCTAACTTCTGGCATCAGTAACCAAGGTAAGTGAATAAACAGTTCAATGGACTTCAGCGGAAAGCAGGGGACCTATTGCATGCATCTATTTCCATTAATAGATAATAAAGGAATTTTTTAAGGGAAAAACTACCAAGACAGGCAAAACTGACAATGTTACACTAACATCAAAATCTTCAAAGCTGTGAGGCAGATGGAAAAATAGCTGACACAGGGGAAGAGTCTGAGCCTAGCATGGGAAAAGCAGACAACTGACCCAGTTCATGCCAGGCATCCCCAAAATGCTCAGATATTGGTACTATCACCTATCTCTGGAAATAGGCATGAAAGAGAAGTGCTAACAAAGGAGTATTAAATGAAAGTATGTATTTTTTTAACTCATATTCCCAAATCCCTCTCTATTTCTGCACACCAGAGTGAACCACTCCTCCTCTGCCCTGGCAAAAGATAGAAGTTCCAATCTTTGAAAAGGGCTTTTTAAATCTTTGAGCTGGGAGAGCACTGAAAGTATTTGAGGGTGGGTATCATATGCAAACCAGGGGGATTCCAAAAACTGGCTGCTGTGAGACCCACAACCCTCCATCCCCTGTGGTTCCAACATGCTGACAGCCTGACCTCCAGGCAAGAGATTAAAATACACTTCCATATAGGTTACGACTTTTTTCCCAAAGGAAAGACTAAAAGATGCTAACATTGGAGATTCGCCAACTAAATAGCCTAGTCTTACCATCCTAAGAGCTCCAATCAGCTTTTACAATTCCTTTATCTTAAACCCAAGCAAAGAAAGGGAAATTATGACACCAGGAAAATCTTTAACATGAAAGGCAGGGATGAAAACACACAAACAGAAAAAGCAACTTAGAGGGACAGAGAAGTTCAAATAAACTCTCATGGACATCTCCTCAAAAATAGAAAGTAATAAAATAAGGAACAAATTATTTCAAAAATTTTAGAAGCAAAGTAAAATAAAATAATATCCCACAGGGCACTGTATTTCAAGGAACCTTTAGAAAACTAACAAAAAAAATGTTAGAAACTAAAAGCACAATAGCAGCAATAGAAGGATTAGAAGTTAAAGTTGAGGAAATCTAAAAGAGCAAAGCACAGAGACAGAAAGACAATAACGAAACTATCTGAATTTCATCTATTTATATGTTATAAACAAGACCTTCACTATCTAGGTAACAGAAGTTCCAGAACGAACAGACAGAGAAATTGGAAGGGAGGAAGGCATCAATGAAGTAATTCAAGGATTTTCCCAGAGCTAAAGGACATAGATTTCCAGATGGAAAGAGCCCATTAAATGTGAGACAAAAATGGATGAAAATAGATCCACATAGGCACATCATCATAAAAGTTAAAAATGCTGGTGACAAAGATAGGATCCTATCATCTGGAGATGGAAGATAATGGGTCACTTTGGAAGAATTAAGAATCAGAGGACTTTGAGCTTTTTATCAGTAACACTAGAACCTATTAGCAAATAGAATAATGCCTTCAACAATTGAGAAAGAAAACATGTCATCCTAAAATTCTACCTCTAGCAAAACTAACGAATAAATGTAAATATTCTCAAACATGCTAGTCTCAAAGCCATTTTCGCTCCTATACCCCTTCTCAGAAGTCTACTGAAGGTTGTGCATCACCAAAACTAGGGGGTAAATCAAGAAAGTGGAAGATGTAGGAGAGAAAACAAAATCCTACACAGAAGAGCAGAGAGAATCTCCACAGTCACAGATAAAGGCTGGAAGGACAACAAGTGAGCCCTACAGGGAGATGGCATCCAGACCTGACATAGCAGGTCCAGACCAGATAGACGCAGCTCCAGGAGAAAAGATAAAATTAATAGAATGCATCTCATATATGAATGTGTTGAAAAGAGTGTTTGCATGGTCTTAATGATGTAAACACTGAATATTGATCTAACCAAAATTTCAAAATAACCATATTGGATGAACAAAGATATAGGAAAGGTGAGTTAGGTTAAAACAGAAAAATAATAAAGTAAATATATCAAACATGCCAGATAGAGATACAAAAAGAATAGCAAAACTCATCAGATGAGTTGAGAAACTGGTTGCTCTTGTAGGGAACCATGGGGGAGAGGAGCAGAGGTCTTCTGATTTTCAAAACAAACCTGTATATAGCTATGACTCCTTTAAGTTGTGTGCACATATAACTTTAATTTTTAACAAATGAATGGCATTTTAATTTCCAAATAAATTGCCGAAGATATGACACTAAAAAATACCAGGAACTGTTAAAACAAAAACAAAAAGAATCTTTGTATTGGCAAGGCAGGCAGGAAGAGCAGAAAGGAAGCAATCAAAATTTGGTTTCAATGACCTCAGAATAAATTGAAATCACACCTAAGGAAGGACTCCTTGACCGTCGATGTGGCACATGGCCTTTCACAGGGTGTGCAAAGCTTCAGGAGGCCGTATAGCACAGAGAAGACAAGTAGTGACTCTACAGCATCTCACTACACTGATGGACAGTGACTGTAATGGGGTATGTGGGGGGGGGACTTGATAATGGGGGGAATCTAGTAACCACAATGTTGCTCATGTGATTGTATATTAATGACACCAAAATTTTAAAAAAGCTTCAGGAGGAGGAAGGGGACTCCTCTGTGTCTGATGGCTTCACTATCACCCAAGTCGTCTTCCGTGCTTTTTATATTCTTAATGGAGCTTGTTAGAAATTCTTGATTTAGTCCTACAAAGAATGCTTAACCTGTTAGCGGGTTTGCTAACTAAAACAAACCCTTGAGTACCAAGGATACTCAAGAGACGTTAAAGAAAAAAAATGTTCCGGAGATAATTTTCTCTATTGGGGAAAACTTAAATTGAACTGAGTAAGGAAAAGAGCTTCTCTGTTCACAGGAAGTCATGTTTCTGCCATAGCACAGCCTTTGGGCATCTTCACAGATAATCCAGGGCTTACCCTGGTTTACTTCTTCAGCAGGTAACCTGCAACCCAGACACAGTGAAGGCCCCACTTGGGAAGCCAACAATCCCCACTTGGGGAGCAGATCTGTATTTCCTAGCCAGCATTCTGACATCCTCTGACATCCTCTGACATCACTGACATCTTTTTATGTTCCACCCACTGTCATGTCACCTGCCCCAAGCATGTGGGTATTTATAACATACATATGATAGGACACGTGAAAACTATTTACCATAAAAAAAAAAAACTTGCTGGTTTGGAGTAGTTCCCACTGTACTTGCTATCACTGTACTCATTCCTCTCCCATTCCAGAAAAACAATGTCAGGAAAATAAGGAAATGAGGGAGATCTTATCATAGTCTGACCAATAGATTACTAATCAGTTATTAACAACACACCCCAACATATGCCCCCAGCAATGCAGTTGAGAACCTCTCCTCGAATATCAAACGGGTAAAGGCAAATGTTGACAGCACCCCTTCCACATTCCCACCATTTTAATATATTTGAAGACAGCTTGTCAGTCCCACCCCCCAGAGTTACCTTTGTTGGAAGGGTAATGTTTAGAATCAAGTTGATTCCCAGGTTGAGCCTCTTTTAAGGATATGTCAAAAGTTGTATTTTTACCTATTATTTGCAGTTTTTTTTCTAACACTCTCCCCCATCAATGGCTCCACCTAAGCGTAGAATAAACTAAAGACTACATCTTTTCTTAATAGTTCATTGCTTATTGACCCCTCCCTCCTGCTTTGATATATCAGTTAACACTTTTAATTTTTATGTAAGCTTGGATTCACACGTTTTCCTTAAAGAATATGGGATTGGAAGATTCAGTCGATCATCCCAGCCTGTTGCAATTAGCTGTTGTCTTGACTTTCTGAGCTTTAGTTCATATTCACTTTTGATAAGATCCACATACATCCTCAGTGATAAAATGAACAGTTTGGTCAATGGCAAGAGCCAGGGGGCCAATTACTAAAGACTTTTCTTGGGTGAACTCAGAAGCACTCATCAGCATTCTTGTTTTGAGAATATGATCCACCCCATTTGTAGCCAAGCAGGAAAGCCATTCAAGAGCAGATATGACAAATGCACATGTCACCTAATTAGTGTCAGAATTTTACCCAACTATATCCCTTTCTTCTTTAACACCCACTGTCTGAGTGGGCCCTTTTCTTAACTGTTCTTACAGAATGTTGCATTCCATGACTAATCTTTGGGCTCTTTTCCCTCTTGCTCTGTTGTCAGACTATAATGAAGCATTCTTTCTCCTGATACGGGGCTACTTTGGATTTCTATCCTAATAGCTCATCTCTCATGACATGACACTTAAATGCCCCATACCTAGGAGATACACTGAGGGCTGGCACTGGCCTGGCTTGACCTCCACTCTTGTCTGTATGTCTGCCATGAGTAGACAGCATAGTATAGTGGATAAGAATACAGACTCCTGCAATAGATGGCTTGAATTCAAATTCTGACTGCACCCGTTACTGGCTTTGTAACCGATTACTGGCTTTACACCTCTTTGTGCCTGAGGAATATTCATAAATTTATGATTATCCCCCAACTCCTTCACCATCACCTCTGGGCATTTTAGAGGCATCGGATCTTTTTTAGGTTTTGTAGGGTAATGCCAGTGGTGACCCAAAGGGATTTTTAAGAGCTTTAGCTTCCCCCATCATCTGCCCTATAATTTCAATTATTTTACCAATACCTTCTAAGTAAATGCTCAAACTATGTAAAATCCAGATACTTCCTCAGCAAGTGCATCTTTCTTACAAGGATATTGATACTTCCCATGTCCTTTTGCCAACTATATTCTGTCCCTAAATCTTTCTTACATGGAAACTGGGGCACCACCACTGGTTGGTGGAAAGTGTTTTGAAATTAAAGAGACCCAGGTTCGAATCATGAATCTGCATTCAGATCTGCACATGTTGGAGCCAAACACCTTGCAAATGAGGCAGAAGATGATTTGGGTTCACACTCAACTTCAAGTGAAAAAACAAGGTATATTCTTATTTTCTGAAACAAGAAAAGAACTGGAAAACTTTAATTGAATAGGAATATTGTGAGCTATTTCTGCATTAAGGGGCAGGGCAGATTAATGCTAGGAAATTATTAGATTAGGGCCCGGTAAAGGGTTCCAACACTTACAAGGATAGTGACAATGATTCAGAGTTTTAAAACGGGAACTAGACAGGAAATGTTCTACTGGGAGGGCTGAGCCTATCAGGCATATATAGTGGTATATATCAAATACAAGGAGTTATTACCCCCGTGATGTCAAACAGCTGTTTGCCATTTCCCCTAAAAGCAGTGGGAAATTGGCTTAAACTGCAAGGATTTGAGTTAGACATAAGGAAAAAAATCTTGACAGTAGGGGTTGTTAAACAATGGAACAAGTTAGCAATAACAATTGTGGAATGGGTTTCAAGAGCTCTGTAGACCCTGCACCCCATTTGTCTGGGTGGTTTCAATGTAACCTTGCCCATTGGAGACCTCCTAGGATCCTTTCCAGTTTTCTGGTTCTTAATTAGTTCAGCATGCCTTTGCATTAATAGCATTGTAATCCTGGTCACAACTGATTAAAAGACAAAAATCAATTTCCCACTCAAATCCCCCAAACAAGAAGGTGTTTGGCTCCCCTGTGCACAAGAAATGGGATGGTCTGCACATTTTCCATCATATGTTTTTGATTTCTTTGGGGAAGTTTTAAAACTGAGATTTCCATAAACCAAAGTTTAGCTCAGGAATACACTGAATTATAAACTGGTGGAAAGGCTGAATAGAGATATATAATGGAAACATTAACAGCTGTAGCGATGATAGCAAGAGCATGTCACTACAATGCAAGGAAATCGTGTTAAAGTAACTGTTATTGTAGATAAGGGGGTGCCGCTCTTAATAATGGATTTTTCATGCATTACTTCTATGCTTTTAACATTTTTTTCCTTCGTGAATAGTGACCTCGGAATAATGCTAAGAACCATATTTTGTATTTAACCTAAATATCAAATTTAAAGACTTAAATAGATAATACTAAGGGCATGATTCCATGCTGCTGAAGATTGGGCAAGGTCATAGAATGCTTCTACAAACTCATGTAATGGAAGTAAATCTTTTTTTATTGAAAATATGCAGTGCATAACTACTTTCCTCCAGCAGAGCCAAGAATAGTTCATGGAAAGGAAAAAATTGGAACCGAACTGACAGGTAGATACCATGTAAGTGCAAAGAGGGGTGGAAAGAGCATCAGCCCCATTGTCCCCCCAAGCCACCCTCCAAATGGTTGAAGCAAAAATAGTGTACTTGCACCCCCAGCTACCAGTGACCTACCCTTACCTGATTCCAACCAGAGTATGTCCTAAGACCCTTCTCCATCTATATGCTAGCACTCCAGTGCATACCAAAGGAAATAAAATTAATTGAATACATATTTATCCTTAGGAAAAACTTAAAAGAGTGGATTTAACATTTATTGACCCTTGCCATTTCCCTTAAAACTCTCGGTCATTATTTGCCCTGGCATCTCATCCATCCCTTGTGTCTGGCATGCTCATGTCACCCTCTATTACTCTTGGTATGCCCCTGTCTTGATCCTTCTCAGCCCCCTACATGCCCTAAACTCTTTCTCTCAGGATCAGGATGCCAACCAGCAAACCTGATAAATTTGCCAATCCTTCTGTCTTGGTGGAAAGGCGTAGGCAGGTGAAGGGCAAATGCTCTGAACAAGGTGGCCTGGTGTTAAGTGCTGTCAGCTCCACCTCCATCTGTGAGTGCTTGGACAGAGTGTGTAAGTTCTCTTTGATCTTTTTCCTTATCTATAAAGTGGAGGTGATAATAATACCTATCTCTTAGGGTTATTGTAGGATTAAATGAGTTAATACATATAAAACATAGAAACTGGCACAAGTAAACATATAACAAATGTGAGCTTGTTATCTGACACTTAAGAGATAAGACCTTGGTTTCTCTACACTTTGGGACTACACTGGTCAGAACTTCAGCCCATGGCAAGCAAACAAGTGAAATGCTTTAAATAATGGGTCCTAGAATGCAGTGACCAGTTTCTCTGTCCATGGGAAGTGTCTGGAGAAACATATGTAGTGCATAATTGTGCATATGTATACCACTCAGGATCAGAAAAAGGAACTTTCACCAGCAAAATCTACCAGCCAAACTACCCTATAAGAATAACTTTAGGAAGATCTTGGGAAAAGATGGCAGAGTAAGAAGGCAAGGCAGAAACCTTCCATATACACACCAAGGAAGCAACTACAGCAAATACAACTAAACCTGAAAATGACCTGGAGACTCTGGATCAGATTACCTACACCTGGTGAAGAAGAGAGGCCCATACAGAGAAGGGTAACGTGGAAAAGCCATGATCAAATGAGACCCCAGCCCTTCCCCCATCCCAGCCCACAAGCAGGAGGGTGAGGAACAGAGAGGGGAGGGAATAAGCACTCAGGAACTCTGCACACCTGGCCTGGAGATCTGCTCTGGGAACACGAGTCCACATTGCACTGGGCTTTGGTGATTAATGGGGCTGGACACCAGGGAGAGTTGGAGCACTCTGGGAGGCTAAAACTCCTATTGCTTGTGCAGGACAGGCATGCTCTGTGGGTCCAGCTGAGATCCAACACAGAGGCAGCAGTTTGAAAAGATTTATCAGCAGCCAGAAAGGTGCCAGAGGGACAGGGATTGAAGAGAGCTCTCTCCTGAGGGGCAAGAAAGATAGATGTTGTGTCCCCAGCCCTCCCCCAGCCCAACTGGTGGGACACACATGGGATCCAGACCCAAGTGTTGTATCCACCTTTCCTGGAGGCTCAGCCCCTAGATGCTTTCTTGTGTACCTGCCCACCAACTCAGCCCACTTGGCTCATCACCTGTCAGACTTTGCTGCCTGGCAAGCAGAGAGAATTTGCTGCCTGGCAGCCAGAAGGAGGCTTTTCCAGTTTTCCTGGCCCTCTCTCACCCCGACGGTGCCTGCAGGAGCCAACTAAATGCTCTTTCCTCCTCATTGGTGTCTCAGCCCCACACCACACTCCCTTAAGCACCCACCCCACCCACTACATCAGCCATTGTCACTGCTGCAGGGCAGTCAGAGGGTAGCCCCAACCACAGTGATCCCCACAGAAGCACCACTGCAGGGCTCACAAAGGGTCAGCTGAAGCAAGAGGTCAGCTGCAGTGGACTGACACCAGCCACTGCTGACAAACAGGAAGAAAGGTGCCACCACCCACAGCCTACCAACAGCAACTGTGGCTTCATGACAAGAACCAGGCACTGAAGAGCAAAGAGTCTTCAGCTTCTGGGCACTACAGGATGCTTTTGTCATAAAGCTATTACTTACTAAACTAGGAGGCAGAGTTGATCTATCTAATAAAAAGTAAGAAACACCGAAATACAAACAAAATGAGGAGGCAGAGGAATATGTTCCAAACAAAAGAACAGGATAAAAAGGTTAAAATGAAATGGAGATTGCCAATCTTTGTGATAAAGATTTCAAAGTAGTAGTCTTAAAAATGCTCCCTGACCTGGAGGATAGAACTGATGCTCTCAGTGAGAACTTAAACAAAGTGATAAAAGAATTAGGAAAGAGCTACTCAGAGCTGAAGAATACAGTAACTGAAATGAACAATACAATGGAGGGAATTAATAATGGATTGCAGCAAGTAGGGGAGACAATCAATGAGATGGAAACTGGGGAACAGGAACACAACAAAGCAGAGAAACAGAGAGAAAAAAGAATTTCTAAAAATGAGAGGATGCTAAGAGAGCAGTGTGACAACTCCAAACAAAACAATATTCACATAATAGGGGTAGACAAGAAGAGAGAGACAAAGGAATAGAAAGTCTCTTTGAAGAAATAATTGCTGAGAAGCACAGAGAACCCCTAACAAAAGGAACCCCAGGGAGACAACACCAAGACATATAGTAATTAATATGGCCATGGTTAAAGATAAAGAGAAAATTCTTAAAGCAGCAAGAGAGAGGCAGACAGTTACCTTTAAAGGAAACCCCATAAAGCTATCAGCAGACTGCTCAGCAGGAATTTTTACAGGCCAGAAGGGAGTGGCATAAAATATTTAATGTATTGAACCAGAAGACCCTACAACCAAGAATCCTCTAACCCAGTAAGGTTATCATTCAGAATTGAAGAGATTAAAATTTCCCAGATAAACAAAAATTACAATAATTCACCACCACTAAACTGGCCTTAAAGGAATGTTAAAGGGACTTCTGTAGATGGAAATGTTCTTAAGCCTAAATATTTTTCATCAGTGAAGATAAACTCACAGTAAAGATAGCAGATCAGATTACTTATTAAGCAAGTATGAAGTTAAAAAAAAGTAGTTAAATCAACTATACACAAAATCAGTCAAGGGATACAGAAAAATGCAGATTATGACATCTAATACATAGAGTGTGGAGAAGGAAGAAGAAAAAAGAAGTACTTTTAGATTGTATTCAGAATAGAGCAACCATCAACTTAGTTATAGACTATTGTATATTTAGGAAACTACCTATGAACCCTGTGGTAACCACAAACCTAAAGCCTATAAAAGGTACACACAAAATTTAAGAAAAGAAATCCAAGCACAACAGTAAAGAAAACCATCATATAATAAGAAAAGAGTACTAGTGAGAATAAGATATCAGAAAGGAACTACAAAAACAACCAGGAAACAATTAATAAAATGGCAATAAGTACATACCTATCAAGTTATCTTAAATGTAAATGGAATGAATGTACTAATCAAAAGACATAGAGTGTCAGAATGCATAAAGAAACAAGACCCATCTATAAGCTGCCTACAAGAGACTCAGTTCAGACCTATAGAGTGAAAGTGAAGAGATGGAAAAAGATATTTCATGCAAATAATAGGAGAAAAAAGCAATAGTAGCAATACTTACATCAGACAAAATAGATTTCAAAACAAAGAAAATAACAAGAGACAAAAAAGGACATTACATAATGATAATGTGATCAGTCCAACAAAAGGATATGACAATTATAAATATCTATGCCCCCAACATAGGAGCACTAATTATGTAAAACAAATACTAACAGAACTAAAGGGAGAAATAGACTGCAACTAAATCATATAAGAGGACTTTAACACACCACTTATATCAATTGACAGATGGAATAACTAGACAAAATAAATAAGAAAACAGAGGCACTGAATAATACACTACATCTGATGGACTTAACAAATATATACAGAACATTCTACCCAAAAGCAGCAGAATACACATTTTTCTCAAGTGCACATGGAACATTCTCCACAACAGATCACATATCAGGACACAAACAGAGCCTCAATAAATTAAAAAAGATTTAAATTCTATCAAGCATCTTTTCAGATCACAATGGTATGAAACTAGAAATCAATTACATGAAGAAAGCAAAAAACCCACAAACACATGGAGGCTAAAGACCATGCTTCTAAATAACCAATGGATCAATGAACAAATCAAAGTAGAAATCAAGTAATACATGGAGACAAATGAAAACAAAAATACAACAGTTCAAAATATGTGCGACACTGAAAAAGCAGTTCTAGGAGGGAAGGACATAGCACTACAGGTCTACCTCAAGAAATAAGAACAATCTCAATAAACAGTCTAAACTCACAATTAAAGAAACTAGAAAAAGAAGAACAAGTGAAATCCAAAGTCAGTAGAAGGAGGGACATAATAAAGATCAGAGCAGAAATAAATAAAATAGAGAAGAAAACAATAGAAAAAAATCAATGAAACCAAGAGCTGGTTCTTTGAGAAAATAAAGAAAATAGACAAACCCCTACCCAGACCTATCAAAAAAAAAAAAAGAGAGCAGACAAAAATAAACAAAATCAGAGAAGAAAAAGGAGTAGATACAACTGACACCACAGAAATACAAAGAATTAGTAAAGAATTATATGAAAATTATATGCCAATAAATTGGACAATCTAGAAGAAATGGACAATGTACTAGAAAATTAAGCCTTTCCAGACTGACCCAGAAAGAATTAGAAAATCTGAACAGACCAATTAAAGTAACAAAACTGAATTGGTAAGCAAAGAACTCCCAACAAACAGAATTCCAAACCAGATAGCATCATAGCAGAATTCTATAAAACGTTTAATGAAGAGCTAATGCCCATCCTTGTTAAGGTATTCCAAAAAATAGAAGAGGAGGGAATACTTTCAAAGTCATTCTGAGGCCGGCATCACTCTAATACCAAAATCAGACAAATATACTACAAAAAAAGAAAAATATAGACCAATATCCATGATGAATATAGATGCAAAGATCCTCAGCAAAATATTAGCAAACTGAATTCAAAAATACACCAAAGGATCATCCAATATATTCATAAATGACTCACTGATACGGGGTTAACATCCAAAATATATAAAGAACTCATAAGCTTCAACAACCAAAAAACAAATAACCTGATTAAAAAAAAATGGGTGGAGGACCTAAAGGGACATTTCTCCAAAAAAGAAACATAAATGGCCAACAGACACATGAAAAGATGCTCCACATCAATAATCATCAGGGAAATACAAAGCAAAACCACAATGAGGTATCACCTTACACCATTTAGAATGGCCACTATCCAAAAGGTGGAAATAACAAGTGTGGTGAATATGCAGAGAAAAGGAAGTCCTCCTACACTGTTGGTGGAATTGTTAATTGGTGCAACTGCTGTGGAAAGCAGTGTAGACGTTCCTCAAAAATCTAAAAATAGAAAACACCATTTGACCCAATAATTCCACTCCTAGGAATTTACCTGAAGAAAACAAAATCTCTGATTTAAAAAGGTATATGTCACCTATGTTTATTGCCACATTATTTACAATAGCCAAGATACAGAAGCAACCAAAGTGCCCATCAATAGATGAATGGATAAAGAAGATGTGGTACATGTACACAGTGAAATATTATTCAGCCATAAAAAAGAAAGAAATCCTGCCATCTGTGACAACATGGATAGACCTAGACGGTATTATGCTAAGTGAAATAAGCTAGGTGGTGAAAGACAAATACCATATGATTTCACTTATTTGTGTAATATAAAAACAAAACAAAACAAAATGAACAAAAAAGCAGTAGACTCAGACACTGAGAAGTGACTGGTGGTTGCTATGAGGGAGGGGTTAGGATGGGTGACTAGGGAGGTTGAGGGAAATAAAGAGGCACAAAAATCTCAGTCATAATATAAGTTGGTTACAGGGATGGTAGTGCAGCATGGAGAATATAGCCAATGGTTCTGGAACATTTTCCTATGTTGATGGATAACAACTGCACTAGTTGGCATGAGGACTTAATAGAGTGTGTAACTGCTGAACCACTGTGTTATATACTTGAAACCAATAAAATATTGTGTATCAACTACACTTCAATAAAAAAAACTTTAGTTCCAGCTTGTGCTACCTTCAAATTGTGTGGCTTGGGGCAAGTCTGTTAACCTCTCAGAGCTTCATTTTTCTTATTAGTAATATAGAGACAATACTGATCTTACAAGAGTTTTATGAAGTGCAAAGGAGACAATGTCAGTAAAAGGACTACATATCAAAGGAAATTATCAAGAATGATACAATTTGGCATATTACTATTTTTGTTGAATTTTCTCAAAGAGTTCATACTTTCTCTAATTTAAATTTCAGAGCAAATTGTCTTTTACTAAAACTGAGTGTTCCTTTTTCCAAATTTACCTCTAGAAAACCTACCTCCTGCTCCAAAAACTGTGCCTGGAAAACTCTCTTTTGTCTGCTCTGGGGTCCAGGGTTAGCAAACCTCCTGGTTGCAGTTCCTTTTCACTCTTCCCCAGCTGAGAAGGAAAATCTCTCTCACCTTGGTACAATTCTTCTTTTGTCTTTATTGATCTTGTTTCCTTTAAAAAACAACAACTTAATCTGAAGAAATGGCTAAGAAAGCTTTTCACCTTCCTAGCAAAATATTAGCTCCCCTTCCTCCTCCCTTGCCACAGGTTATCATGTAAAATAATAACTTAAATTTTTTTTAAATCAAACTTCAAACAAAAAGAATAACAAAAGCTAAAAGTGTAAGTTTATTTTTTAAAGTTTGCCTTTAAACTTTAAAGTTTAAAGAGTCTCCTCTCCTCTAGTTAGGTTGTAAAACAAAGAGAATACCATGAGCAGGTGAATAAAGAATCAGAGAAAAGGGACCCACAACCATCTTGGAAAGATCCAATCTCCAGGAAGACTAAAAATTCCCATTCCTTCCAGGGCGACCTGGACCACAGACTGCAAACAGAATCAAAGAAAACATCCCAATATCCTGTAAACTGGGCTGAAAGGGATCACCAGGTATTTTAGGTAAAAAAAAAAAGGGGGGGGGGTGGAAAATAGGAAAGTAACAGAGTGAGAAAGAAGAAAGGAAAATAAAGTGACTAGAGAATACAGCAGCTACATTTATTGTTCACATACTATGGGCTAGGCATTTTCTCACATTTTGTCCTTACAACAATCCAGGGAGCTAAGGATTTTTACTCTCATTTCCAGGTGAGGGACCAAGGCTAATGAGATGTGGACCTGGGACCTGAACCCAGTCTGATATGTCTCATTTCCAAGCTGGTACTCTTGACTCCTAGCTTCTGCAATTTCCTACCCAGTTTAGATACATGTTCAGCCTCCCATATTTCCTAAATATAATAAATTAAGCTTGTACATTGTCACAATCAAGTGTTTCTTCATGGAAAAAAAAAGGATCCAACAAAGGTAATCTTTTGGTTAAGTTGGTTTAAGAACCAACCTGATTGTTCTCTTCTCCCTATTGAGTGAGTACTGAAGAATGCTTCCTCCAAAATCACACCCACTCTTTTTCTGACCCACCTTACCCTGGTGTTCAGTAGCTTTCTTACTTATGTAATTTATTTTTAAAAACTTTTCCATCTGGCTAAGTGCTTAACAATGTCACTTTGGACCCAGACCACATATCTGTCCAAAAGTCACTTCCGTCTGGGATATTTCTGTACTCACACTCCACACAAGAGTTTGAAAACCCAGAAAGACATAAATGAAACCAAGCTCCACCACCAGGCAGGTGAACTTGGGCAACTTCTATGGCTTCCCCCCTTTTAAAAGTGATGTAAACCACAAGTTCTCATGAAGATGAAAATGGAACAGTATGTACAATGTCCCAAGCATGTAATGTGCCCCCTGCGAATAACAGAGATTGATGATGTTAGTCATGGTGAAGCCTGATAAATTATTCCACCAAGATGACACTCTTCTGGGACCAGAATGTTCACATCCTGGATAACTGGAGAAACCCTACCAGTTCTGGAATTTTGTGTATCTTTTCAGGTATGAAACTCCTTTTTAATATAGGCAAAAACTCACTGATATCTAAGGATGATAGTTGCTGATTGAGAACATGGGTGTCTCCAGATCCCTTTCCATACATTCAAAAACTTGCTCTCAGCTTATCATGCTCCTTCTGTTCAGAAATTCCCTCTCCAAATACAATGTAAGGAAACAGGTCTTACTCACTAAATAGCAATCATCTTCCTGCCTCCAATCCTACCTTCTGTTGAGAATTACAGGGTCACTGAGATTGGACTGCTGGCTATTCTCAAACTCTCCTGCTCAATTTTACCAGAATGCCTTGGTTAGCTCTCACAGATGGTTCATCAGGTCCACTGTTCATGAATTTTTAACAGTTTAATACTCTGAAAACAACATTATTTCCTTTCACCTTATGTTCCTGGCAGAGCATGTGGTAAAAAAAGATCCCTCTTGACCCTTTGTACTTAGAACATAGATGTCCACTAATTTGGCTCGTGATGTTCAGATTTAAAGTAGATATTTGCATACTCCATTCATGCCCAACACTTTCTCAACCCTGAGTTTTCTCCATGTAGGTGTGCATCTCATCATGCTCAAATTTAGCCAGTGTTTCTAGGCTTCCGTGATGTTCCAACACCAGTTCCTCTATGAAACACTTCTTCCCTGAACTCCTGATAACTTGCCCCCAGGGCTGGCTGGGACTTTCTCTCCCTGACCACACCACCAGGATGCATCCAGGCAGTCTATGATGCTAAGGTGCCAGTTCACAACCAAAAACCTGGCACAGCATCCGATAATTTCCCCTCTTATCCGTGTCACCCATACTCTCACCCCTAATTTGCTCTGACCTGCTTGAATCATTTTCTTACACGCCAAATTTTGATCCTCAAGCCTAAGTCTTATTTTTCTTTGTATTTCTGACACCCTGAGATTCAGTAAATATTAAACCACAGAGACCTGGAGAATGGTGAGTTTGCCAGCATCCCTCTCTTTCTCTCCTTGCTACCTCCAACTGTTTCTCTACTTCTGTTTTCCTTCCTTCAGAAAATATTGGCATTTTGCTTCTAACAAACAAACTCAGGGTATCCAAGCATCCCACAGCACATAGATTCTCAGAGAAACCAAACACAGAGTAAACGGAAAAGAGAAGGGCTTATATTTCCCATTACATCTGCTATCTGATCATATTTCAATTCTAGACACGTTTTCCTTTGTTATTTTCCTGGCTCAGTTAGGTTACTGGAATTACAAGGTGAAGATTATGGATATGAAGTCTGGTGTTCATGAGTTCATGTGAGATTAAGATACTAAACAGTGGGTCCCAAGGATTTCTCCTACCCATAAGACTGAAATGAATAACAGAGTACCGCTAGATATAGATAAAGATAAAGACTCCAGCCATTTATTTTCTTACTTGTTGCCTAATACATCACACAGTTCGAGGAACCACTTTAGTGTTTAATCAACAAAGACCATCAAACCCAGGTATTACTTTTTACCTAATTACCTCCCTCTTTTTCAGAGCCCTGCACTCTATAGCATCAGTGTGTGCTTTGACTATAAGAGGTCAGGGTGCAAAGGGACTACAGTGTTAATGTAGGTGTCATATAAATGCATTAGCTTAGTGGGCCAAATAAGGGAAAATATTTTGATGAGAAAATGGCATTTAGAAGTGTTAGCGCATTTAAAACATTTTTCCAGTGTGGTTACATTAGCAGACCTAAACAATCAGGGGCCAGGAGGCACTGCTGCAGAGATTGTGAGCTGAAAAAGTTACCCTGGTTCTGACACCTATTAATAATCACCTTTGGAGAATTATAAAACACAGTGCAAAGAGAATTGCTGGTCTCTGCACCTGCAAGTATTCCATAACTGTGACTCATACAGATGAAAAAAAATCCATATGGTATGATATATGGTTATTCTCTGCTGAAGAAGAGGCATAGGGCATTAAAATCTATTGTGTGTAATTCTAGGTGCCAGTCACACTTAGAACATTTCCCTGACATTTCCTACTTAAGGAGCACATTGGTTGCAAATGCACAGTATTCAGTAGCAAAATAATTCAGAATGTATACGTCTGTTCCATCTTTGCAGGAATTTTCACTCCCTGGACTAAAGAAAACCTCAACATATGGGAAAAAGAGAACTTTTCTCATATTCAACCTTTTGATTCAAGTGTCTCCTGCAGTAAGTTCTGGAAATGCTCTATTGGTATTGACTGCTTAAATTTTTCACTGGAGGAAGAAGATGACTGCAGGGGAGGGAGAGAACCTCAGGGTGTGCCGACAGTTAGGGTTGTACAATCAAATATCAAATGCAGCTTGTTTGATGGAAGTAAATTTATAGGATCATACTGCCTGATGAGAAACTTTGATCACCCTTCCACTTCCACTGGTATTGCTGATTTGGGAACCTTGAAATCTCCTATCACTGATGCTGATTTTAAGCATCCCTGGAAAAAAAAATATTTCTTTGTCCCTGAGGCAGAGAATTCCAAATGGCAAAGGCCAACCAAAGGAATCAAAGATCCTGTGGCTTTTGCTTTAATCAATTCCTAAAATGCCAGCCTGAGCATCCTCATCTGAAGTGTGTGCTCTCAATACGCAGAGCTCCTCTGGCAGAGCCCAGACTCTAACCAGGGGCGCTTGTACTTATCTCTCAGTAGCTGTTGCAATGCACAGACCAAAACAGAGGTTCCCTCTGATCAAACCAGTGGGGCTGTGATCAGCTAGTCAAAGTTTTAAGTCTTGCCACAAAGCCTTAAAAGGGATTATAGGGAAGACAAAACCTCAATATAAGGTCATCTCTGCAGCCAAGTCAGCCCTCAGATATAGGCTCAGTCTGGCAAGGCAAAGCCAGTGGTAGAGGGATGTTCATGCCTGAGGAGAGCCAAGGATGTGGACTCTATGTGACATGTACACTGGAAGGAACCCAGCGACAATGGGGTTACTCTGGTTAAGGGTTAAGACCTAACCAGAGCTCTTTCCCTATTACAGGTAAACTGAACTGAAAAATCATAAGCTTTTGGAAGCTCAGGAATGGAATGTAGCTCAGAGCTTGTGTTGTCCAGTTCCTTGCATCCTTCATGGTCAAATCCTGCTATCGCATTACCCGTGCCTGCAGTACCATCACCTTCAGCATCAGAGCCACCATCAGAGCATTAATCCACCAGCCACTACACTCAGCCTTCCTCAAGCATTATTCCACTCATCTTCCCACCAATTCTGTGTCTTAGGTATGATTACCCCAGTTTACACATGAAGAAACTGAGAAATTAACTGCCTTGCCAAATCAAGATGAGCCAGTATTTGAATGATGAATATGCTATTGTCACCCAAAATCAACCTGAATATCATTAAGGACAGGGTGCTCAGTACTGCCCAAAGCAGTCATTTCTATTTTAAGATAGTTCCCTTTGTTCCCAAATTCTGCCTTTGGTTGAAATTCTGCCTGTTCCCAAATTCCTCCCTTTGGTTGAAATTCTGCCTGCCAAGGTCCAGCAAATCAGATCTAACCTGTCTTTTATATAGAAGCCCTGAAACCATCAGGAGACAGTAATTATGCCTTTCTATTTAAGTTTTCTTTCCTTCAAGCATTTCTTTTTTTCCTTTTTTTATTTAACACTTCCTGTAACTAATGATATGAGATACTGGGCACAAAACCCAGCCTATTCTAGGACAGGAACCATTTCTTAACTAATTCCACATCCTCAGGTCTTAGCACTGTGTCTGGCACAAAATGAGTTCTCTATAAGGGCTGCAGCATACAGTAAGTGAACAATAAATTTTCAATAGTAGGTATTCAAGAAATGTTAAACATCTTGAACGTTTTTCTTTAAAGTTGTGGCAGCTTTTCACAGTCCTTCATAGAGTGTGGAGCCAAAATGAAATAAAATCTCCATGTGTGATTTAGCTTTTAAGCTGGATAAGACTAGAGCATCCCATCTGGGAAATACTACATCACTCTCAATGTTCCTTATAACCCATGTTGTGCTAGAACAATAGCTTCCAGACCTAGGTTCAGGGCTTTATCCCTAGTAAAGCTTATGCTAAGCCCATGGTCTAGACTGCTAGGATGTTGTGGGGTACCATGGTGTCTCATGGAAAGGAGTTGTTACCCTTTCTGCCTTTGTTTTATTCTTGGGTTTGTGAAACCAGATAGTCATACCTTACCCCTACCATGGAATGAAAAACTTTCATGGTTGGTTCCCTTTTAAAAAATTTTTTGTTATCATTAATATACAATTACATGAGCAACATTGTGGTTACTAGATTCCCCCCATTATCAAGTCCCGACGCACACAGCCCATTGCAGTCACTGTCCATCAGCATAGTAAGATGCTACAGAGTCACTACTTGCTTCTCTGTGTTATACTGCCTTCCCCGTGCCCCCCCCCAACGTTATGTGTGCTAATTGTAATGCCCCTTATTCCCCTTCTGCCTCCCTTCCCATCCCACACCCCCAGTCCCTTTCCCTTTGGTAACTGTTAGTCCATTCTTGGGTTCTGTGAGTCTGCGGCTGTTTTGTTCCTTCAGTTTTTGCTTTGTTCTGGCTGGTTCCCTTTTAAGCTTTCTTTTCCACAAAGTAAAATCCTCTTGACTCCCTATCAGCCGATGCGCCTCATCCCCGCCTCCAGAACCAATCCTGATCCTTGAAAAGAAACTTTAAAGGAGTTCTAGACTTAGGATATGAATATCAGGTCATCTTATTTTACTCACTCAGTTCTGATCTCCTGGACTTCTGATTAATTCTTTGGTACTTTGATAATTAGCTTAGTCCTTTAGTTACATGAGGGCCATTTTAGTTAAATTAAGCTAAGCCATGTGCAGGAACAAACAATCCCCATAAGCTCAGTCAACAGCACACAGAAGTTTGTTTCACATTCATGAAGAGATGGAGAACTCACTGCCGGATTCATTCCATCTTACGGCGCTAACGCCACAGCAAGAGACAGAGCATGTTTTCTTTAGATGCTTTCTCCCAAGAGTCACACAAGTCATTTCCCATGGGACCAGGGTTCCGAACTTGGAAAAAGCCCCCGACCGAACAGCAGTGAAAATTTCTTTTGTGCCTAGGAAGAGGAAGATGACGCAGGACTTGATGAGCATACAGCTTTGCCTCTGCCGCCATTATTGTCTTGCATTTCCTCTTCTCTCTTTCCCTCTACAATGAAATGTGTTCCAAAGCTGAGCGTGGTGATAAGGACTCTATTTTTCTGATGTTTCCTTCCTGTCATGGCTTTTATCATCACTTGTTCTTGGATTTCTCACTGACAAGCTAAAAGATCTCATATATCCATCAGGACTCCTGTAACAAATAACAGAAGATTCTATACACAGAGATTTCGGCAAGAAAAGGGATGTACTATCTCATGTAACAATAAAGTTCAAATGTAGATTTAGTTGTGAATTCATGGCTCAGATGACATCACCGGCTTCTCTTCTCTCCATCTCCACGGCTCTAGCCTATACTGCTTCATTCTCTGGTTCCACATGTTAGGCACTGAGAGCATCAGACTCACATTATCACAACATCAAAGCATGTTCTGGGGCAGAGGGAGTGGTGAGTCTGATTCCTACACAGTTCAATCAAAAGTGCTGAATACATGTCTCCTTGATTCTGATTAACCAGCCCAAGCAGGTGCATATTCCTAAGCCAATCACTGTCTTTCATGAGATCTGTTGCACTGATTGGTCAGAACTGAATCGCATGATACTTCCTGGACCCAGATGTGGGACCACACAGGAGCCACATGCGTAGAAAATAGAGGTATGGTGGATCCTGAAACGAAAACTTGAGCTGTTTCAAAAAATAGAGGAGTAGGTGCTGGGAAGCCACAGACACTGCCCGCTAACCAACACTTTCCTTTGTGTCAACCAGCCCGCAGTGGCAGAACTTGATGCCTGCCTGGCCTGAGCTTCAGTTGCCATAGCCTTTGCCAGTGAATCTGCTCCTCCTCTAGCCCCTGTGATTGGGTCTGCTTGCCAGGATCTGCTTTCATCAGTGGTAGGTTTAGCTCCAGATCAAATGGCCACCCAGTCTGGCCACTCTCATCAACAGAAATTAGCCACTCCTGAACTTGTATCCTGATCATGACCATGGATTAAAAAGACTCTCAGCTCCTATCACTAAAGACCACCTTCAAGTTGAAGAGCAATACTTCTTTATGCAACACTCTAAAAAACAAAAATAAATCCTGCAGCCCAAAATTTCACTACTATCTAATTTACACTCCTCCATCCTACTTCTTAAGGCTTTGGTGAGACACTGCATCAATATTCTTTCTGAAGTCCATACACATTTCATCTCTCTGACTTGTAACTGTGTCTGAAAAGGAAATTAAGTTATTTTCTGGCAAGATTTATTCTCAACAAACCCATCTTGGTTTCTAAGACCACCACTTCCTTCTGTCAGGAGCTCACCAACTGTCTTCTTAATAATCCATTCTAGAATTTCACCCAGGATTGACATTAAGCTCGCAGGTCTCTAGTTTGCAAAGTCCCCTTTCCCCCTTTTCAAAAGCCAGGGCTGTGTGTGTCAGCCTCCTGTCTCTCAGCAGTTCCTCCTCTTTATAAGAGGCAACTAATGAAGGATTTGCCTAATGTCTCTTAATGAGGCAGCACATAGCCAGGATTAGAAGGCAGCAGACCGTGAGGCTCCAGCCTTTTGCTTCTGCATTTCAGCATTGACGATTTCCCCACCCAGTTTTTCCCTGAGATAACAGCTCTCTACCAGAACCGGCAGGTACAAGATTTCTTTACAGAAACAGTCCACCTTCCCTTTTCCCTTTATGTACCTCTGCTAGGGCACTGGACAAGGGATTCAGTAGGGGCGCCTTAGCCCCGCAGCCTCTGTTCACAGCGTGGTCCTGATCTCCAGTGAGAGATGATCTGTGTCACTGTCATTTGCTGTAACTGATTAGTATTCCTCCAGTTCATTTTTTAACTGAGTGTTATGAAATCGTTTCACCTGGAGGTCCCCTGAACCTGAATGTGAAAGAATCATGTGCCTTATGATCACTATGTGCAAGTGGGGGGCTAGAACTGCCTAGAAATTCCCAAAGTCTGCACCCTGAGTTAGTTCAGCTGGGCAAAGCTGCTTTCCTTTCCATTTTCTATCGATTTTCTTACATGAATACCCTCCCCTTTAAATATCAGCCCAATTCCCATCTCACATTTTAAAATCTAAACTCACTTAGCATAAACTAATTAAAATCTACATTATACCACCTTTAGAGTGCCTCAGAAAAATCAGAGTGGCATTGGGCATATGTCTGGACAAAATAGATTTCCAAATTGGTGTAAAGTGAACTTAGTATTAATAGCTCTGTAATTTCCAGAAGAGTTCAGAATCAGAGTGATGTAATTAGGTTTTATTTGAAGTTTTTCTTTAGATTTAAATGGAAAGAGAGAAGGGAAAATCAATATATTACCTCGCTATGAAATAAAAGTAAGTGAATCACCCGTCTGTCTTAATTTATTCCATGAAATGAGAAGAATAATATTCACCTCTCTGGATGATATTTTACATCATGAATAGATACTGTACTAATTTTTAAAGGCTAAATTCAATATTTCTGCAAAACAGAAAGATAGTTTTACACTCTGGCCTCATAGTATTATTGAATGTGGAAATGACACATAAAATTTGCAATCTTTTATATCAATCGATATACACTTAACATTTCCTTCATTTTCTGCCACAGTGTGGATCTTATGAGAAAAAAAATACCTTTTAGGAAATAACAGCACCAACAAAAAAGAAAAATAACAGACCAAGTATTCTTCCCCTCTTCATGTTGGGGAGGCTAGGAGGCGCAGTTTGTTAAAGGAAGAGGGCACAAAACTTTGTCGGGGGCAAACTGACCTGAGCATCTCCCAAAGGTGTACACTGAGGCAGATCTTTAGTATCTCTGAGACTCAGTTTCATCATGTATAACATAACAGTAACAATGCACACTTAATGTATTAGTCAGCTACATGTGATAGTGTCTTGTAACAAACATTCCCTAAATCTCAGATAACCTATTTCACGCTTTAGAGTCCATATGTTGTCTGAGGTTCATCTGATTCTACCTGGCCTTGACGAGGCTCAGCAGACCGACAGAACTTGGGCAAGGTGGAATTTTGCTTTCCATGTTTTCCTTCTGGGATCTGGGGCACACTCTTCTCATGGAAGACGTCAGAAAATCAAGTATGATAAAGGGAAACACATGAAGCCCTTACAGCCTTATTTCCTAAGAGAAACATTAACACTTCTATCCACAATTCCTTGACCAAAGCAAGTTTGCTGGCTAAGCCAAACATCAATGGGATGGGATACTATATTCCACTCACTGTGAAAATGACAAGGGTATGACAGAAGGAAGATATGAGCAAATGGTTCACTCTATCCAACTCCACATGGCTATCATGAGGATGTTCAAATGAGTTAAGTTATTTAAAGCACTAAGTACATAATAGGCACACAAAATGTGGTAGCTGTTATTGGCCATCTAATTATGTGATTAAGGGATCTTAAAATTATCAACACATCTTCCCAAACTTGAATTGGTTGAGCCCTTCTAGTCTGGAATTTTAATCACTTGATAGTCAGCCATAAAATGAATGACATTTGAGGTCAAACACATCAGTACTCTGGATTTGGCTGACATACAAACTAAGGAATGTGCCTGGAATTGACATATCTTGGTTATAAGTGGAATCAACTTGTTTCTACTTTCCTACATGTATCTGGACAGATATGGACAGGTAACTGCCCTCTTCTTTGTCAGCTGATGATACTGTTACAAGCTGTGTTACTGAATAAAGGAAGCAGTGCAAACTGTTATGACTTTTAGAGTGTCTGACAGAGCTACTATGAGGTGAGATTTCACAAAATTCAGAAACTGATTTTTTTGAGTAGGTGTTTTTCAGTTTGTTTTTAAAACCTCAATGCTGTTTCCTGTTTGGGAGCAAAGGATCACTTTAGGAAATACATCTTACAGTTAAAAGTTAAAAATATTCATAGAATATTCTAGATAGAAGCAGCCCTGAGATCCTGTCCAATTTTTGCTTGTTTTCTCCTACAAGCACAACTCTTAATCTTTCTGCGCCTCCCTCTCCTTGACTGTGAATTAAGAGGATTGACTTAGAAAATCTTCACAATTTTTCTAAAATCAAAAATTCTATGATCCTATCCTAATTCCTGCTCAAATTGGAAAAAGTCTCAACAGAGATTTGGCCCAGATACAGAGGTGATGTCAATGGTCCAGCAAAATCTTGGCAAAGCATTCAATCCAAAGGGTTTTGCTGAAGCTACAAATCAGTGTCATAATTGATTTTTTCCACCTTTTTTCCAACAACATTCAACCTGCCACACGTACCCCAAATCTGTCCATGGCTCTCCAAACCCATGGCAGCCGTCTTGGTCCAAGCTTACCCTCTCTCACCTGAAAATGGCAGGGCCTCCTCATTGGCCTTCTGATTCCACTTTTTCCCCAAATCAATCTGTTCTCCACCCAGTGGCCAGAATGCTGTTTGTAATATCAAAATCAGATCTCCTGTACTTTTGGAACCCAATGACTTCCTCTTGTTCCTGGAATAAAATTCCAGGCCCTTCCAAGGATGTGAAGGCCCTAGAGCCTCTGGCCCTGCCTGTCCCCCATCTTCTCAGTCTTCTCTCCCCTCATTCAGTCTGCTCCAGCCACACGGATGTTCTTTTGGTCCGGTCCCTGATCACACTGAACTCACTTCACAGGTTCTCTGCTCCACCATTCTCTCTCCCTGGCCATCCTGCTATGGGTCAGCTCCAACATCACCCCCTCAGGGAACTTTCCTGACCATCCTATTGAAAGTATGCCCCTCCTTACCTCAAGTCTTTATCATATTACATTTTTTAGACCCTTATCATTGTGTGACATGGACTTGCTTATTTGTCTGTTTTTTACCTTAGTGCAAGTCTCTGTCTAGTTCCTGCTGGATCCTTAGCAGCTAAAAATATTGCCTGGAACATAGTTGAGGCTCAACAGAAAACTATTTCATAAATCAGTTATGAAGGTAATGAGGTGAGCTGGCATGTGCTCTACCTCACCAGCTCAGAGACAGGGAGAGTTAGTCTCCCAGAGCCCCTTTGAGTAGTGGGGACTATGTTCTTTCTGGAATAATAAAGTAAATATTATAACACCATAAGTCTCTATCTCATGAGGTGAGTTCAGCCTCCAGAGGGTTCTGAGAGAAAGAGAGAGGTGGGGTTCACTGAGCCCAACACACAAACCATTCAATGTCAGGATGGTTTTCTTGACCCAAGGAAGGGAAAGACCCAGGGGCCCAAAGAATCTAGGCAGTGAGTATCAAGAGGAATCCTAACCCAGCCCTAGGCATGAGTCCACCTTTGCCTTTACCCTCTGAACTTTAAGCAAAGGAGCTTATTTCTCTCGCCTGACATGAGGTTGGAGATGGTCCCAGAGCCCAGTTGCCCCAGGTGAACTTGCAAGAGATTCTCTCCACCTTCTCCATGGCCTCAGTCCACAGGTCTCCAAGGACAAGTGCCCAAGGATGGATGAAGGAAGGGGAAGAGACTCCCTTTAGTGCACTCTCTCTCTCTCTCTGTCTCTCTCTGTCTCTCTCTTTCTCTCTCTTTCTTTTCCAGGCAGTATGGTGGATATTTTTCTTTCCTCACCCTCCACCTCCACACCTCCTCCACCTTCTCTGTGCCCTGGGGGCCAGCCTTCCTGGACACAGGTGGCCTCCCTTGGTCTCTAACTTCCAGTTGCATTTGGCTTCCTCCCCACTGGGTCACTCCAGTGGGCTACATACCTGGGCTGAAGGCCACACCTCCTGTCTGGCAGCCCTTTCCCACAGAAAGAGCTAATCTCTCTTGAGTTCTGATAACCATTCCCCACGCGCCCTTTCAGGCTGAGAGTGGTAATGAGTTCCCCCCAGTTCTTGCCTCATGGTAGATCTCCTTAACCATCCCTTATAGGCTTCCCTCACCCTGCTCAGACCTTTGTAAACAGTCACTTTATTAAATTCACCTTAATTATCCTGACTGAGTGAGCCATCTGTTTCCTGCTGGGACCCCACTGATACAGGAAGAAAAATCTTTCTCAGAAGCCATCCAACACTCTCACCCCTCCTCCTGCCTGCCCCCTTGCCAAAAAGATATCGTTTTTGCTTTAGATCTCACTCCCAGGATTGGCTCATACAGTGGAGCCTGGGAAAGCAAGTGTCTGACATTTCCAAATGACCACCATGTGGTGGTTATTGGTGGGTAACCAACCTCGAGGGCACGCCAACCCCTTACCAAGAGAAGAAACAGTGTCTATGAGCAGAGAACGAGAGAAAGGTCAGCAGGCGGCCTCACCCCTGCCCTCTGGCAGCCAGCAAGAATCAGGGTTTGCCAGCACTCACTATGGCTATGGGGGTGATGAGCAGTAAGAAACTGCTCTAGAGTGGGGACCAAGGAGGACAGCGAGGCTGCCAGCACCTACTCCCTGCTCATGGAAGCTCCCTCGGGGTGCAAACCACAGTGCGAGGGGCCTAGAGCTGGGAAATAAGGGAGACTTTCAGATCCTCAGGAGCAGGACTTGCTTTTGAAAACAAGACCCCAAAGGGAAGTGTTGTTCTTATAACTGTTGTTTTGCCCCAGGTCCTCACTTTAGGGTCCCCACAGGTTAAAGTGTAACAATCTTTGGCCACTGATAGAAAGTATGACATTTGAATTTGCACACACAGCTCCAATTAACTCTTAACCAGCTTGAACTCAGAGAAACATTTGAGATTAAACGGGGACCCAGTAGGGATATCTAGATGACCATCTATTTGACAGGGTGTGTGGTGTTGAATGCCTCTGTGCTTTGCATCACACACAGTGTCATATGTCCCTTGTGAATGGCCAGGATAAAAAGTCACCTTGTGTTTGGCCTTAGTGAGTAGTTGGATGTTTGCTTTTGTTTTGTGAGTTTATTTGTTTTGTTTGTTCTTTAGGGAAAGAGTCCTGACTCATAGCCACAGGGAAATGAAGGGAAAAGTCTTAAAATAAGAATGAGTTCAGCCACGTTGGCTGTTGAATGTAAACTTGATTTCCATGGGTTCTCCTTTGTTCACAAGCCTCTTATGAGAGCAACCAAGTCTGCTAAGTCTGCACCCTATATTATATGTACTTCTCTTGTTTATTGAGTATGTCTCCTAGTAGGATGCAAGGACAGGAATTTTTCACTATCATGTTCCTTACTGTATATCTAATCCTAGAATGGTAGCTGACACACAGTCAATGTTAAATTAAAATTTGTCACATGTAGGATTGTATTGGAGAATGAATGAATAGCTGAAGGTCCCCTTTGATATCACCTGCTGCCTGGACTTCAAACAACAGCCGGCACATCACCTCTCTGCCCCTTGCCAGACATCATGCTTAGACTGTCTAGTGAGTGAGTAGGCGACATGGGGCTTTTTGGGGTACCACCTGGAAATTCATACACATCGGGGGTCCCCTGACTCCCTGGGTGGAGCGATCTAGCCAGCAGCGTCTCTGTTTTGACAACTCTCAGACAAGTGATGGCCGAGCAGGAAAATATACAGCCGTGTCCAGAGAGGGTGGTCTCAGAACATCATTCACAACCTATCCTCCTTAAAAGCACCTTTCTTGTCTATTAACCCCAAAGCCTCTTTTCTGGCCAGTGCTGCAGACTGTGAGATCCGTCCATTTGTATTGCAGTGTTCACTTTGGTGAAACCCCAAAACAAAGCATTGAATGAATGCATCCCAATCTCTCCCTGCCAGAAGTAAATTTCTAGTCTCTTTTTATTAGACTGGGGGCTCTCAGATTTTTTTTGGTGTCAGAACCCCTTTGCACTCAAAAAAATATTGAGAATCCAAGGAACTTTTGTCTATGTAAGTTACATATGTTAATAGTCCCAGCATTAGAAATTAAAATTGAGACACGCATGGAATATTAATTTTTAGTTAGTTTTAGATTGAGAAAGGTCAGCCATTATATGTTAATATAAATAACAATTTTCATGAAAAAATAATAATGTCAGCCAAAAAAACTCAAAAGAATTGGTTTGCTTTATCTGTTTACAATTTTTTTGTTGTTGTTTGGCTTCTTCAAAGACAGCCAGATTCTCATATCTGCTTCAGCATTTTATCAAATGTGATATCACACAGTTTGCAGCCTCTGGAAACTTCTATCATACACTCATGACAGAATGAAAATGAAAAAGCAAAAAAAAATCTTAGTCTTATTATGACAGTCATTTTGACCAACTCCCATCTTATTCCCTTGGGTGTATCATACTCCTCCCCAGTGAGACCCTGACCCAAAGGTATAGGTGCTCCTCTGTGGTTGAAGACTAAAGAAATTCATTTCCTAAGGAGATCATTCTCCTCCTTTTTCCCTAAAAGAAATAGATTATTTCCTCCTTGCTAGTTATAGCCATTTTTTCAAAATCAAAGTGTTCTACATCACAGGTTTGAAAAGTTTCCTAGGCACTAAGCACAAAAATTCTGTAAATGTACTCTAATAGAATATGCCAATATTCACTTATATACCATTATTTAAAACCAGTGGTTTTCAAACTTACTTTAACAATTGAACACTTTATTCAAATGAAATCATACACAGAAGCTCATAAGCCAATATCGGCAGAGATGCTCTGGTTGAAACAGGCTCAGTAGCCGTGCTCAGCCTGCTTTTGTGTCTGTTCCAGCATTACCCTCCCCAGAACCCTCTGAAGGAATTCCAGGGATCCCTTGTGATAAGCAGAGGACAGTTAGTTTCAAAGCCAATGAGTCAAGCCATTTGGACATCCGTCCTGGGTCAACGTAACTCATGTATCAGGCCCCTCAAATCCATGACCCAATTCCAATGTCTGCTATTCTATACCACAGATCCAAACCCATTTCTATGACAACTCAGAAGGATAGAAGAGTGGTATCAAGAAATAAAATTAAACACAGATACCATTTTATGTTCATCATAATGGTAAAAATTGTATTCAAAACACATTAAATGCTGGGTGTACACTGCTAGTAGAAGGGCAAATTGGTACAATTTTGGAGAGAACTTTGAGGCCCTGATCTAGTGCAGCTAAAAATGCACATACCTTCCAGTTCACAAGTCTGTTCCTGCTTATTTTTGTAGAGGAATTCTAATAGGTGAACAGGAGAAGACATACACTAAGATATTTGTTACAGGCTGTAACCTCAGAAAAAGTCAGAAAGATTAATGTACGTTGATAGGGAAAAGGAAAAATAAACTATGCCTTATTATATGTTGAAATATTATATAACAGTTTAAATGAATGAACTGTATATATCTATATCTATATTTACCTATAGATATATCTCAACAAGGGTACTTCTGCAAAATATTAAGTCAAATGAATAAAGCAAGCCACCAAATAATACTTCTAGTAAGTATCATTTTTGTAAAATATTAAATGTGAGAGAATACTACATATTATTGAGTGGGTATTTATTCATATAGAAAAGTATAAAAAAACAGCTGGAAGCATATGATTGTGATCGTTTCTTGAGAGGAAAACGGGGCTTGGGGACTGGGTGGAGTAGAAAAGAGGACTAGGACCCCATGTGTAATGTTCTCTGTGTGTGTGTGTGTGTGTGTATAAATGCAAAAAAAATGATACAATGTTAACATATGGGTCATGATGACAGACATGCACTGATTCTTGTTCTGCATTTTCAAAACTTTTGGAAAGTTTGAAAAATACAAGTAGCCAAAAATAAGAATAGTTAACCCTTTTTTAAATGCTTAGTCTATGTAAAGCAGATTGTATTATTTAATCGTCAAAACAATCTAATTAGATGATTCCTATTATTGTCTGGGTGGAGTAACTTCAGGCTTGGAGAAGTTACATACAGCTAGTAGAAAGCATCACTAAGCGGTCCAGCCTAAGAATGCACGTTCTTGGCCCCTATGCCACACTGGATTCTCCTTTCACCCAACCTCATCCAAATCCTGGAGCTAACCTAGATTCTTTTTATCCTCTACAGCCTGGTCTTCACATCTCTAAAAAAATGATACGTAATAAGATAGTTGGCTTTCTGTAGTATTCATGCTTACCCACTTACCAAACATAGAATCACAAAGCAAGCTCCACACGGTGGAGAGGAAGTTCCTTCATTTTCAGCACTTCCCTGCTTACCCTAACATGGAATTACACCAACTTTGAGGTGAGAGACTAAGAAGGTGTCCCCAACCTCCAAACTTCCAGAATACATCATATGATTTAGGAAAGAAAGCAACTGCCTTGAAGACCTCGGGGTCACTCCTGATCTCCAAAATTATCTCCCCCTTCTGAAAGAAACTTCACCTTCAAAAATTCATTTCTTTCATTAGAATAAGACCAAACTTTGATGAATATTCTTATGGCTAAATTTTTGTGCACATCCATAATTATTTACAATAGTAGCTCTACCCATTTCCCCCCACCCCCCAAAAAAGGAAAAAACTGTCCGGCCAAAGGGAAGTAGTTAGGTTCATGACAGCTTTAAACAAGCCAATGTGTGTAAAGTGTCCAGTGCAGGCCTGGGACATGGCAGGTTCTTAACAAAACATTATTTTTTATATAATCATACAGCCCTGATCAGGATCATGTGCAGATATTTTTAACAATGTGGGATAAGAAAAAGGAATGTCACTGACATATGTCCACAGTGTCCTATGAAGTATAATCACTACAAAATAACATGTGCCCTGTGGTCCCATTTGGATTTTAATATGTTAAACTGGTATGTTTAAGTAGTAGCATTACAATGTTTACTTGATTAATTTTGTTACTATGTTTCCTAGAATGGATTTTTAAAGGAGAGAAGATGTTCAGTTTTCAAAACATTTAATTCAGCAGAGTTACTAAATTCTTCCTGCTTCTAGGCTCCCTTCCCCAAGTAAAATGCCACAACTCCTGAGAGAGGTGGCACTTGGAGCCTTCTTTGTAGCTTTTAGGCATAGACCAAGCCTCTGCTGAGGCACTAGATGGGAGTGGGGAAGAGAGCTGGTTAAACTGAACAACTGCACCTATGGGTTTGCCCAGGAGCAGATCAAAAGCCATCATGTTGATCTTCAGAAGAAGATGTTTTCATGTTCCTCCGCAATATCCATCAAAATAAGAGACAAAGCACAAGAAAGGTCTTAGTGGAAAATCAAGAAGTGGAACAGGATCAGTCTCTCCTCCGTGCCCACCTGCCATGGATCCTGGCAATTGGTGATAAAGCAGACCACACTTGGTCTGCACTCAGCAGCTGAACAGCTAAGGATCCAGGGCAAGATCCAGAAGCTCCTCAAGTCAGTTTCCTCACTTACCAAATGGGGATCACAATATTTCCAAACTCCCTAGGGCTTTGCAAGCACCAAATGAAATAATACACCTAGTGTATTACATAAGCATATAATGTATCTTGCATATATTGTAAGATATATGTATATGATACTTAGCACAATGCCTAATGCAGATGGAATACTCAATAAATGTCAGCTACTGGTATAATTGTTTGTCAGGGCCAAGGAAAAATAATGAGTTATTTTCATATTCATGAATACTAAATACTTGAAATAATGTCATATTAGGTATTTCTGTAGCACTTCCACAGTTTCCCATTTATTCTAGAAAATTTAAGCATTTGGAAAATTTCTGACTTTGGAAACTTACTTTCACTCAACTTTTCTTTCAGCCTGAAGATTACAGAAAGTTTGAAGTTTAGAAGTTCACCAAGTTTTTTTTTATCTTTAGTGAGTCTGATAGCTTTACTATAATAGAAAACTTCTGTGAAAGAATAAACAGAAAGATTATAATAGTGCTATTCTAAAATGGACTATATATACCGAATATAAAGTCCATGTTATTTAAGAAAGGTCTATATTACAGAAAACATTAAAATAATTATCCTTAATGACTTTTGAAAAAAGGCGTCTGTGGATTCATCATTCCCACTTTTGTTTTTTAACTTAGAAATCCACTAATCTACAGACAGGACATCGAAGTATTTTATGTGTGCGCATGTTGGCACTTATACATAGATGGACTGGGTTACTTATTAGAGGGAATGATGCTGGAATAAATTCAGAAGAGAGATTAGTTTGCACTTTTATCCAAGAGAAAATCTGATGCCCAGAGAAGCTCTATATCCTAAAAATGAATAAATATTCCCAACAAATACCTATGTAGATGCAGCAACAGAACATCTCTGGAAATTTTGATTTCAAATATTCTGTTCTGGGATACCCACAGGCACATTATTATTATAAGACCATGCATCTTGATTTGAGATGTGAAACATGTCACTCTTGGGTACCTAATAAATTTGTCTCCAACAGGGCTCTTGGTGTGAGATTCAAGTGGCCACTCAAATTCTGTAGAAGTTTCCCACTTCACCCAGTCTGTACATTTTCTCTTCAATCAGTTCTATTCTAGGTCTTTCTGCATAGAAAGCAAGGAGATCTGATGTTCCCTGACATGCTCATCTTCTTACTCATAGCTACACCTTTCAAGTTACCCCAGCAATTAGTAGGTGACCAAACACTTCTGTGAGTATATGTTATACTGCTATAAAGAATTGCTTTGTTTACAGCTTTTTAAGTGTCCCAACTGAGCTTTCACTTGTGGCCAAGATGGAATAAAGAGACCAGACCTACCTGCCTATCTTAAACAAAGAGAAAAACAAACCAAATACATGAAACAATGGTTTTCTGTTATTAAGCAACAAGCAGCAGAGGGCTGTCATGCCTGAGAGAAGGGAAATAAATGAGGTGGGGCCTTTGCTCCAGCTTTATTGCCTGACGGCTGCAATACAGGGAAGGGAAACCCAAACACAATTCAATTGTCTGATCAAATTGAGGAAAGAGATTAGGATATAGAAAGATTTTAAGAAAGTAAAACCAGCTATAGTCAGAGAGGAGGCCAGAATACTAAAGAGAACAAAATTACTATAAAGAGGGTTCTGGAAAACTGCAGTCTCCATAAGTTTTTAGTTGAACACCATTGGGCATATAAGTGAGTGGAAATTATCTTAGACCAGGGGAGAAACCACTAGAAATATACAGCCTGACCAATCCCCAGGGTTCACACAGGGCTGAAGATAATTTTTGTTCCTGCCAGTCATAGTGAAAGACCTCATAATACATAGAGAATTGAGTAGAGCCCTCAGAAATGTATCATTTATTAGTGGAGAAAATTGGCCTTAAACTAAAAGCTGCCCTCAACCACTCAAAAATCTGAAATGCAAGCCTTGAATGGATCCATCTTAGCTCAAGTAAATTAACTGTGTGCCACAAAAATATCTGACACTATTTAAAAGAGCACATCAAAATCCACCACCTAACAATGTAAGATTCACAATGTCTGATATCCGGTAAAAAATCACTAGGCTGCAAAGAAACGTAAAGATATGATCCATAAAGCTCAGTCAATAAAAGCAGATCCAGATTTGACAGAAATGATGGAACAAGGATTAACAGACGAGTAAGTCAGAATAGTTTTTATAAATGTGCTGTGGAAGTTCAAGAAAGTAGCAGGAAACATGAGCCTCATGAAGAGGGAAAGGTAAGGCATAAACAAGGTCTAAATGAACTTCTAGAGATGAAAAATAACATACCTGAAATGAAAAATACATTGACTGGTGTTAATAGTATATTAGAAACTATAGAAGAAAAGATCAGTGAACTTGAAGCACAAAGTGACTTTTTTTAATGTACAGAGCATTACACATATGAAGCAATCGAGCATAACTATAAAAGGAGTCCCTGAAAGAGGGAAGAAAGGAAACATATTTTGAAAAATAGTGATCAAAATGTTTAAAATCTGAGGAAAACTATAAACCAACAGTCACAAGAAACTCAACAAATCCAAACAGAAAGGACATAAAGAAAAATGAAAGCATACCATGATCAAATTTCTGAAAACCAGTGATAAAAAGTCATAAAACCATCAAAGTGATAATATCATCTAGAGGAACAAAGATAATAATGACAACAGACTTCTAATCAGAACTTATATGGAGCTACAGCTTTTAAGTAATGGAAGAGAAAAAAATCTGTTAATCAAGAATTCTATGCCAAATGAAAAAAACTCTTTGAAAATTAAGGAAATAAAGACTTTTTCAGACAAACAAAATCTGAGAGAATTCATCACCAGCAGCCATGAACTGTTATTAAAGTAAACTTTTCAAGAGAAGGAAAACATAACAGGTGGAAATTTGGATCTACACTAAAGAATGAAAAGTGAAAAAACTGGTACATATGTGGGTAAATATAAAACACATTTTTCTCATGTCTTAATCTCTTTGAGGATACTGACTATTTAAAAAAAATTTTTTTTAAACATTGTATTTGGGGGATTAAGACATAGTAAAAAACAAAATGTAAGACAATTGCACAAAGAACAAGAATTTGTAAATGGAAGCATACTGTCATAAAATTCTTACAGTACATGAAGTGATACAATATTATTTTAAGACAGTGTGGTAAGACAACACTGTATACTGTAAACTCTGTAGCATCCACTTACAAGCAAAATAAATAAAAGCTGATAAGTCAATAATGAAAATAAAAAAACAATAACAAGATGCTACAAAAGAAGGTTAAAAACGGGAAAATGTAAAAGAAATAGCACAATCATGGATGAAACCCATAAGATTTGATAATTACATTAATTGTAATGGCTTAAACATGTCAAGGAAGAGGAAAATTTTGTTAAATTTGATTGCAGTGAAGGATCCAACTATATACTAACTGCAAGAAAGATACTTTGAATAGAAAGACAAGGATAGATTAAATGTGAAATGACAGGAAAAGACATATACACAAATGCTAACCAAAAGAAAGCGGAGTGAATATAGTATGATAACACAAAATAGAATTCATAAAAATAAATACTACCAGGATGAAGAGGATATTTCAGAAGGATAAGTCATCAAGGGGACATAAAATCCTATATGTGTATACACCCATCAACAGGGCTTAAAATTACATGAGGCAAAAAATGATAAAACTAAAAGGAGAAATGGGCAAATCTACAATTAGGTTTGAAACGTCAATATTCTTCTCTCAGTAATTTATAAAACAATGAGATAAAAAGTAAAGATTTAGAAGACTTGGACCACACTATCAACTTGACCAAAATGACATTTATTATTTATCTCCAGCAGCATCAGAATAAACATTCTTTTCAATGTCTATTTTTACCAAAACAGACTCAATAATTTTAGAAGAATTGAAACAACACAAAGTAATATTCTCTGCCCACAATAGAATTAAACTAGAAAACAGTAACAGAAAGATATCTGCAAATTTTGAAAATATTTGGAATTTTAGCACTGCATATCTAAGTATTTCAAGTGTCAAAGAATAAATTATGAAGGAAAGTAGAAAAAATCAGTTTAATAAAAATGAAAGCAAACCTATCAAAGTTTGTGTGATGTCACTAGAGTAGTGATTAGAAGGATATTTATTAAAATTGCTTTATTAGAAAAGAAAAAGAAATCAAATAATTTGTTGAAGTTTTAACCCCAAGAAACTAGAAAAGGAAGATCAAATTAAACTCATATAAATCAAGAAGTGAAATGATAAAGAACAGATAACTGGAAAATTATTAGTTGTTTGGAAAATCGATTTGCTTGAAAAGAGCAGCGCTAGCTACACTAAGTAGGAAATGAGAGAAAATATACAGTGTTTATCAGGAATGAGAGAGTAGACTTCATTCACTGCAGATCCTACAGATGTTAAAAGGATAGGAAAAATATATTATGAACAGCTTTATGCCATGATATTCAACAACTTAAATAATATGGACAAATTCCTTAAAAGACGCACACTACCAAAATTCATTCATTCAAGAAGAGTTAGATAATATCAATAGCCCTATGGCTATTTTAAAAATTGAGTTTATGATTATAAGACCTTCCACAAATTAAAAACCAGAGCCAGATGGATTTCTGGTGAATTCTACTAAAACATTTAAGGAATAAATAATAGCATTTTATACAAATACTTCCAGAAAATAAAAGAGAACACCTTTCCAAATGATTTTATGAGGTCATTATGACCCTGAATTTGGTCATTACTATGAAATCCACACAAGGAATTGCAAGACAAAATATTTACAAACCAATATTCTTCATGAATATAAACACAGACTTATCAAAAAAATTTTAGGAAATCAAATCCAGAAATACACAAAAATTATATTACATTACAACTAAGTGGGACTGATCCCAGGAATGCAAAGTTGGCTAACATTTGAAAATTAAGCAATATAATTCACTATATTGTTAGACTAACAGAGAAAAACCATATGATTATTTCAAGAGCTGCAAAAAAAGATTCTGACAAAATCCAACATCTATTCATCTATTTATCACTCAGTAATTCCTCAACCTGACAAAGAGAATTTTAAAAACAAAAGCAAAAACAGAACCTACAACTAACTTCATACTTTATGGTGAAAGATTGAAAGCTTTCCCTTTCAGAAAAGGAATGAAACTGGATGTCCATTTTCACTACTCCTAACCCAAAATTCTGCTAGAGGTCCTATCTAGTGCAGTAAGGCAAGAAAAAGAAATAAAAGGCACTCCTATTGAAAAAGAGGAAGCAAGATATTCTTTTTTTTTTTGCTATTATTAATGTACAATTACATGAGCAATATTATGGTTACTAGACTCCCCCTATTATCAAGTCCCCACCACATACCCCATTACAGTCACTGTCCATCAGCGTAGTAAGATGCTACAGAGTCACTACTTGTCTTCTCTGTGTTATACTGCCTTCCCCATATGCCCCCCACCACTACCTTATGTGTGCTAATCATAATACCCATTTTCCCCCCTTATCCCTCCCTTCCCACCCATCTTCCCCAGTTCCTTTCCCTTTGTAACTGTTAGTCCATTCTTGGGTTCTGTGAGTCTGCTGCTATTTTGTTCCTTCAATTTTTTCTTTATTCATAAATATGATTACCTATTTGGAAGATTCTGAGAAATCTGTATTTTTAAAAAGCTGCTAAAACTAATAGTGAGTTTAATAAGTTTAAAGGTTATAAAGTCAATATTTTTAAAAATCAAATGTATTTCCATATACTAGTAATAAACAATTATAAATGGAAATATAAAATATATAACGTTTGCAACAGCATAAAAACATAAAACACTCTGAGACAAACAACAAAATATTGCTAAGAGAAATTGCAGAACACCTAAATGAATGAAGTAGTACACTACATTCATATACTCAATAATGTTAAGATACCAATTCTCCTTTAATTGATATATAGGCTCAGTATAATTTTATCAAAATATGAGAAGGCCTTTTTGTAGAAATGGACAAGTCATTCAAAAATTTTATGTTAATCCACAGGACCAAAAGTACCAAAACAATTTTGATGAGAAAGAAAAAAATTTGGAAAACTTACAGTATTTGTTTTTAAGACTTGTTATATATCTACAATATTCCTAACAGCATGGAATCAACATGAGGTCATACAAACAGTACAATGGAATAGAACTGGCCCAGAAACAGAACTAGACATATATAATGACCAGATGCCAAGTTAATTCAATGGGAAAAGGATAATCTTCTCAACAAATGTCATTAGAACAACTGGAATAGCCAGCCACATGTTAAAAATGAACTTCAATGCTTGTTTCATACAATCAACAGAATTAACCAAAGCAGATAATTGTGGACCTAAATGTCATAGATAAAACTATTAAACTTCTAAAAGAAAACAGAAGAAAAAACTTTGTGATATTCGGTTAGACTAAATTTTGGCTGTAGGAGATGGAGGTATTCACAATTACACATGGAGGTGTTAACAAAAAAAACAACATATGAATTTCATCACAATTTTTTAACTGCTGCTCTTTCAAAGACTCTCAGAAAATAAGGCAAACCACAGACTATGAGAAAATGTGTCCAAAGTATCTATCTGACAAAGAACTTTTATCCAAAATATATAAGAATTATAACTCAACAATAAGAAAACAAACACCCCAATTTTTATAATGCACAGAAAAAAAACTGATGAAGATGCACAGATCATAAATAAGCACATGCAAAAATGTTCAATGTCATTGGCCATAAGATAAATACAAATGAAAACCACAATGTGCTACCACTACACATTCATTAAAATGGTTAAAATCTGAAAAGACTAATAATACCAAGTATTACAACTGGAAGTATCATAATTTGCTAGTGGAATATAAATTGGTACAGTACTTTGGAAGAGTTTGGCAGTTTTTCTTATAAAGTTATATACACATCCATCCTATGACCAGAAATCACACTCTTTGGTATTTACCCAAGAGAATGAAAACATACTTCCTCACAAAGTCTGGTATTCAGTGTTCATAGCAGTTGGCACCAAAACCTGAAACATTCCAAGTATTCATCAATTAGCGAATGGATAAGTAAACTGTGATACATTGGTACAATAGACTATTACTCAGCAATAAGAAAGAAAAAATTACTTATACACAGAACATCATGGATTAATCCCAAAAGCATTATACTGAGTGGAAAAAACAAACACAGTCAACTATATAAGGTATGGTGCCATTTCTATGAATTTCTAGAAAAGGTAAACTATAGAGACCAGGAATAAATCTCAGATTGTCACATGCTAGGAGGGGAGGAGATTAATGACACTGAGGCAGGGGGGATCTTTTTGGTATAATGGAAATGCCCATATCATGATTGATGTGGTGGTCACATGACTGATGCATTTGTCAAAACTCATCAAATTGTCTCTTAAAATTGGTGATTTTTATTATATGTAAATTATATTTCAGTAAAGTTGATTAAAAAGTCTTCATACACACACCTCATACCCATATATATATATATATATATATATATATATATATACTTTTGAATTAAACTATTGTATCCTTGCACAAAAGCAGCAATTATCCAAAATAAAATAGCCATAAAAATAAGTCCTTGATAAAACATATATATACTTGTTTTCTTCCTTTGCACCCAGAAGAATATGATGCCTATGTATTTTCTATACATCAATAGTATATAAAATATGTACTATTTCCCTGACAATAATAGAGTTTCCCTGACAGTCTACCCCCAAACACTTATTAACTCGAACCATTGATGTAAACCATAGTGGAAAAAATTTTTCATTTTTTAGAAGACAAGATGAGACTATGGCTGACAAAAAGCTAATGCTCAATCCATATTCAAAATTTCAGACTGTTTCACTTAATAATGTTTCAGAAGGGGTTCTCCACCTGTTTGGATAACTGTTTCCTAGAGAAAACATCAAAGCCATGGTGGCTCCAACATCATACTTTGACAAGCATTTACTATTTTTCTTAAAACATACAGGGCAGGATTCAAGGTTAAGGGTAAAATACCAAAGATCTGCTCCACGAGCAATTTTAATGGCAAAGGAACCTTGACTTCTGCTTATTATATAGCTTAACGAAAACTGACCTTCAACATATGAAGATTTCATTTTCACAAATAAATGGTTGGACTGATGTCTTTTATTAGAATCACAAACAGTAATCAGCATGCATGCTTTCAAGGCCACAGTCTTTTAATTCAAACTGCAGATAATAGAGCAGAAGTCAGGGGAGGCATTAAAAGCTGAAGTAATCTTTGTTTCTTAAGAACACATAACTATTTACTTAGGGATCACATTCTGCCACTTTCCAACATTATCAACAGTTATAATATTTATCCTGTTAACGGGATGGATTTATTGTTTGTGTATAATAATTTGGGCCCAAGCTGCACTGATGTGTTTTATGGCATGTAGTCAACGCCGATATATTGCGGGTCTATAACCACTTCATAAACTGCAGATGCAGTCATTGAAATGAATGAGCCCAAGTATCTACTGAGCTGTTTTTAATTATATGTTTATCTTTCCTCATTCCTTTGACTCACATTTTATTTATACCACATGTGGTTACATGTGGTATAGAAACAATTTTAGGGGGTTTTGCAAAACCCTAAGCAATCATCTTATTTTACTCAGCAAAGCCACATTACTTACGTTGACAGCAATTATGTCTCTATATATCATTGCATTCATACAATTTCTGGTGCCTTCCAACCACACAATTTCCATTTGAATTCTCCTAAAGATAGAAGACTTCAAAATGAAGCTTATTCATTGATCTTGAGATTTTTAATGATATTATTAATTGCGTTCATCATTATACTCATGACATAATACCAAACCTAATTATTTAATTACAATATGTCATCTTACACTAAAAAAAAGAAAAAAATCACAAGTATTTACTGAAAATTTTAAATCCTCATAAGAAATTGCCAATTTAAATAGCTGTCTTGCTTAACAAAATGTATCTATACATATTATCTATACATACATATGCTATACAATATTATCTATATTATATATATAATACCTTTGCTTTGACAGAACAGGGCCTTTACGGATAACACACTTAAATTACCTTGCTGCCCAGAGCTTAGCTTTTGCATAAGCCAGACGTGGTCACTGTCCGCCCCTGGGGCCCCCAGTTCACACTTCCAGACTCACACCACGCCGCCGGCTGCAGTACTGCAGGACTAACCTCTGGCCTTAGCTTGTTTGGCTTGCTCTTCAGCTGCCCACGGAATGACAGCCTTTCTCCCAACGTCCTCCTGGTGACTGCACTCCAGCTCCAGCCTGGCTTTTCCTGACCTCTGCCCTGAGGGCTGAGACTCTTAACTACAGGCTGCCACTCATTCCCTCTCAGGGCCACAGCAACCGCGCTGGGCTTCTCCTTCCACTCTCATCCCAGCCTCCTCCATATGGAAACCTCCCTACCCACACCTGAATTTGCAATGCCCTGTAGACATTTTGCGTTACTCCTCTGTCCCTATATTTGGCTTTGAAATACAAAGCTGCCTTGTATTCTCAGTTGTCTCTGGGCAGTTAATTTCTGCATAGCAGTAAGTACTGTTTTATCTAAGTATTTCCTGTGCTTGCTCGGCTACCTAGTATCATGAACAAGGTGTCGCATCACTGGATGACTTCATTAAGGGGAGAGGGAATGCTCTCTAGCTCTGCGGTTCAGCATTATCTGACTGGCCAGGATGTCTGATTTAAGAGGAATTTGGGACTGTGGGTTTTCTCATCATGATTCAGCTCTTGAAAAAACAAAAATCTAACAGGTTATCTAGAGATAGCAGAGATTAGAGAAGAATATTGAGACTTTCAGAATAATTACCATTACAAATCCACTTACGTACTTGCTACTTTGTACAGGTGAAGGGTCAAGGGTTAACCAGACGATTGTATCCGGTGTGTCCAGACGGCTGGATACAGCCCGGCTCACGTGCACAATTTCGTTACCTCAGATTGACTGTCACTTACGCTCACAGCACTGGCTCAGACTCTGTCTGCTTCCGCTAACTTGCTATAAACCAGACATACATACGCAGCAAAGCACTTGGGGACGGAAGCTCCTCCTGCGGTATATTTCATCATAAAATGGAAGCCATACATGCCTTCTGATAAACACTCTCTGGAGAAGGAATCCCAAAGAGCCAGTGGTTTGTTTCAAAGCCAGGAAAGCAGCCAGTTGATAGCATTAGTTTTGCTCCTTTTTGTTTTTTAAGAATCCAGTGTGTGCTTGAAATTGTATAATGCTAGGGGGTGGGTTTTAAAATTTAGAAGTATGCATAGTGCCTTTCATTGTCTGAAGCATTTGTGAGAGCTTCTTTTAATCTTACAAAAGATTGAAACATTTCAGCTTTGAAGTTCATGCATTCATCTGTCCATTCATTGAACAACTATATATATCGTCACGTTTTCTATGCCAGACAGTGTTCTAGATCCTGGGGATACTGCAGCGGGGGAGAAAAAGAAACAGATAAAATGCTGTCTTCCTGGAGCTTACATTCTGCTGGGAAAGACTCACAATATATAACGAATTAATACATAACGCAGGTGGGGCGGAGGGCAGTATTCTAGCCAGTCAGAAATCGAACAGAGACCTTACATGCCCGAGAAGAGCGACTTCAGGAGGAGAGTATTTCAGCAAAAACAATTGAAGATCCGAAATCCCTGAGGCAGAGAAAACCAGCTATGGTCTATTCATGGAGCCACAAAAGACCAGTGTGTCTGGAGCTAAGGAAGCAAGGGAGAGAGGTTAATATTCTCCAGCATGGTATTTCATATCATTTTCATTTTTTCCCTCATAGCTTGCTGAGGAAATGCTGCTTTAAATCAAGACTTTTTTCCCCGACCCCCCAACCTGACTCAGAGTCACCTTTGTTTGAATTAATTATTTAATCACTTTCATCACCCACAACTTCAAGCGCTGCCTGGTGTTTAATTCAAGGCAGTTGGCTTTCTCTTTGAAGACAGATTAAAAACGGAGTGGCAGAATAGAGAGGTGGTGTCTTAATCTTAGGGCTGCTTCAGAGAAGAGCAGGGAGGGGGTGGCCCTGGTGCTTTTCTTTGATTCAAGAGAGCAGTTTCAATTCTGGCCGTGACAACTCCAAATTTACCCAAGTGACAATGTTCACTTCACAGAAAAGGGAGCATGAGCTAATGTAATAAATAAATAAACCCCATGTACAAACCACACCTACCCAACTCCTGTTATTATGTAACCAACGGGTTCTGAAGACAAGAGAATTGGACCGGGGGTTAAGCTGGGTTGGAAAGAGGGCAAAACCCCCATCAGCCAAGCCCCCTCAGGCCAGTATATGATCTTCCGGCTGCAATGCTGTCTGCTTTATCTGATTTTTTTTTTTTTTTTTAGACAACTGTGATCTTCTCCCTTCAAACCCTTGTCACCGCTGTTCACAGGAATGTAAGTGATATGATTAGGGAACATAGCATCTTGTGTAATCGGTTATAATCACTGTCTGAGATTTTCAGGAACATGACACACACTTCTAAGGCTGCCTGAGAGCAGATGCACAGGATGACAGGGGACCCACTCATGTCTCTGTCTCATGCTTCTACATCTCCTCTTGGCTGAGGCATCAAACTTCCAAACAGGCCCAGGCTTCTGGAAAAGGCTCCTCAAAGCACTGCCCTCTGAAGAAATCCATGTAAAGTTTAGGCACCCTTTCTCTTTTTTATTTTAGATAAAAAATTTGCACTCCCTCTGATCAGGGGTTCTACAAAATGGAATTGCCCAAATCACTGAAGAATTTACCTTTAGGTATGCAAATAATACATCTTTCAATGCAAATTCTTTGAGCTCTTTTAAAACAGGTTTTAGTTCTATTACTTAAAAATTGTATGGCAGACATCTCTTTTTTAAATAAATATATTATTATTTAACTGTACTTTGAATTCAAAGAAACCTCATTTTTTGTTGTATGAAATGATGTAATGAAGTCCTCAGGATATTTAAAGGTTTAGGGCTGTTCACCCCTTATATGATGGCCTGTGCAGGAAAAAAACAGGTATGGGACCCTAGCTCTTGCGCTCTCTAACTCTGTGATCTTGAGCAAGTTGCTTAACCTCTCTGAATTTGCTTCCTCATTTCCAAGAAGGGATATAGCAAATTAGGCTTCGCGGAGTTGTCATGAGCGTTTGCTCGCAAGATTCTTAGTTGCAAAGAACACAAAAGGACTCTGGCCAATTTAAGTGGAAAAACCAACATTTGAAAAAATATCAGGTAACTCTTGGAACTGAAGGAAAATATGGGAAAACTAGGCAAAGAAAATGAATAGAAACCAAGAAACTAGGCAGCAGAGGAAACAGGAAAAACCATGCCATAGGCTGTCAAACTTGAAGACCTCACTGGACCCACCATCAGATTTGTGCTGCCACAGGTTGAGCTCAGGTGTGAGGGTGACACAAAATGTCTAGGTGTCTCTCCACTATCTCATCACGCCCTCCACATTCAAAGGCTGCCTGGTTGACAGAGAATGAGGAAAGGAGACCAGTTCCATTTGGTGTTCTTAGTAGGAAGCAGGTTCCTACGTCCTCAAAACTCACACCATGGAGATGCCCCAAAAGAAAAATTGGTTCAGATGCTGGGAAGACAATAGATCTAGAGAACTAAGGAAGGGATGTGTGCTCAGCATCTCACAGCACTTGGTGCATAATAGGGACTCCATAAACATCACTTTTCTACTTCCAAGCCTTTTTCTCGGCTTGCCAACTATCATCTTGTCCTTCTCCATTTGCCCTTCACCACTGAAATTGCTACTTTTTTCATTTAGTGAACTGGTAAACCAGATCACTAAGCTGGTCAGAGTGGCATGTGAACTAAAACAAATCTAGGTTCTGAATGAGAGCCTGGGAAGTTTTGAATAAAGTGAATGAATCAAGTAGAGAAATAAATAAATGTAGGATTATTTATACACATTTTCTTTTTGTTTTGTTTTTTTCCTCTTTTATTTTATATATATATATATATTTTTTTTTATGCCAACACTGAATTTAGATTCTTGCTTTCAGAGAGCTGAAGCGTGCTATTCGTTAAGATCTGGACAGATGAGGTGTCATGATAGCCAGTTTTTGTTCTTTGCTTTTGTTCCCTTACAGACAACGATTGGAGAGTTCGAGCTGGTGGGACTTCTGTGTGTTCTACCTCCTTTCCAAATCTCTAACTAGTGAGTACTTCCCTGGAGAACCTGAGAACAATGGCGAGTATTACACAAGATAATATACTTGCAAACCCCCAGCCCAGGGGCCTGGCACTTAATAGGTAAATTTTCATCAGATGCTTCTTACTCTTTAAAGCATACTGAGATCTTGGTCTTTCCTACACCCTTGGGAGTTTAAAAATCCCCTTGCCCAGACAGCACCCCAGACCAATTATATTGGAATCATCTGGGGATGAAAGCCAGACATCAGAATTTTCAACACGGCTCAGGCTACTGTTATATGCAACCAGGGTGCAGAGCACAGTTCTGTACTCTCTCATCTCTTCTGGTGGTTATGCGGGACTCCTGTGTACCTACAGCCTCAGCCTTCCCAATGTTAAGTGTTTTTAGCTTCCTGTCACAATCAATATGCCTGCATTACCTGAAATTCAGTAGCTTCACATCCAAGTTTGCTTCCTCCCAGTCCTACGAGAGATAACATGGGTCCACTTCCAAATCTCCCCTATCTGTCCTTGCCCCCACCACTCTCCTGCCTAACGGGGCTCAGAATCATGGGTACACATTTTCTCCCCACCACCTAAGGAGTCATTAAGTTCTCTCTTTGCTGTGTCTCTCAATGTAAACTTTGCTGTTCAATACCATATCTCACCTCTAGAACACCACACGTAGAGTTCCCCTATAACTTTGTTGTCCCCAGCTTGAATCCGTGTATCTTGCCTCCAGATTAATCTTCTTAAAATTTCATTTACTTTTTGACACCTCCTCCTGTTAATCCATCATGATCCCTCCTTTCCCATTGAATAAATATCAAATTTCTACTCCTGGCAAACAAGGTCTTCATCATTTACAAAAGCTCTATCTTTTTCAACCTACAAATAGCCAATCAATTAATCTATTAGAAATTTTTATTAATTTGTATATTCCAACCAATATCTAAAATTGAAATTAATCCTGCAGTGAGTAAACTGACCTGGGTGTGTGAGCTGCTCACCTTGCTTCGTGGAATCAGCTCCCCTAGGACACTAAGATTGTTCTAGAAATAATTTCTTGCACCCCACAATGGAATCCCTGGGTGAACTGAATGCATAGTGCCCAGGTTTGCTACTGAATCAGATCTGTTTTGTAAAAAAAAGAAAAAAATCATTCTTCATATAATTTGCAAATTAATCATGAACTTGTTCTAAGCAGTTACTATATGCCAAGCACATTCACTTTTTTCAGCCACTCTCATGCCATTATTGTCCCCATTTTAGAAATGAGTAACTAAGAGCTCCAGTGTTTAGGAAACGAGTTAAAGCCATCACTAGAACTCAGTTATCTTTGACTTCAGACCCATAATCAGAACCACTGAGCTCCAAGACCCTCTGAGTTTTAGAGCTGGGAAGAATCTTGGTGATGCCGCTCTAATGCCATCATTTTACTGATGAGTAAATAGATAAACTAAATTTTTTCATGGTCTTGGAAGATAGAAGCACCAGAGCCAGCACAGGAACTGGGGTCTCCTGCCTCCCACGATCTTTCACTTACTCGGCTCACAGAGTCTCGAACAAACCAAGCCCCATTGCTCCACTTGATCTCATGCTATTCTCACCCCTAAAGTGCTGCCTTTGTTTTCCTTCTTTTCTTATCCAAACCCTACCCCTTTCTCCAAAGCCACCCTAGCACTTCATTACCCAAGTACACGGAGTACCACTGACTCTTCCCAGTCTTGATCTGTAATGGTCCTGCCTGTATTTGCCATGTCATTATTTAACTATGTGCCTGCTGGTATTGTTTTCCTCTTGTGTCCCATGAAGACCTTGACTTCCTAATGAGATTTTAGAGGCTCTCTGCAGAAGACATCCAATTCTTCTTGAAGTTCTCCCCAACTTCAAAAATCCCAGAGGCATTGTGACGGGCAGAGTAGGTGCTCAATAAATGCATGTTAAATTGAATTAAGTCTCTGTAATCAAAATAAAGAGTCCCTGATCATCAGTAATAGATACTTCAACTCCCTACATTTATTTTTTGAGTATTTACATCTGGGTGTTTCTCAACATATTCAATGAAGACAGAGACTGTGTTCTCAGTGGTATTAGGTGACCAGAAGGCCAGGGATAGCTGATAGGTCTGTTTTCTTAAGTCCTCTTCTTAAATATTAATGTTGTTTTATTTTCAAATATAAGTGAGCCAACATTTTTCTATCAATTCCAAGATGGATGGTTTAAAATGCACTTTGCTGATTCAGGTCAAGGCTTAAAAGAAAAATGCATGTATGGGTAAGTAGCTAAAGATTAAATCTGTAAACAGCCCTCCATTTGCTAATGCTCTTCTGTCCTTCTTGGTTTCTATCTTGCAACAAAATAACTTGAAGAATGTGTTGACATCTAAATATATAAATGCAACCTATAAAACGAATTTAAGTGAAAAATGTGCTTTACAGTAACAATTAGGGTAAGAGTCCACAGATAATGTAGAAAACATAAGGTGAAAGATTTAAACCTAGCAGCAAAATTCTGCAAATTCCAGCACCTGCATTTTTCTCTATTAGAAGCTCTACCTGCTTCACCTATTTAGACAACGGCTTATGTTTCTTCTCTCTTTGTGTCTCTAGCTCTTCACAAAAAGTATTAACTACCTGCCTCAAGCTTGTACTAGGAAATTAGCATAAGATATTTTCATTTGACCGCAATCACATGAAGCCCTCTCTAATCTCATTTGGCACATTACCCATCAGATTTATGGAAATTCTCAATGAACTCTGACACTGAAGTGTAACAGTTGCAAAAACCAAACGTGAGATGTGGCTGTGGCAGTTAACAAGGTATGCCCTTGACCTTGGCTACTGGCTGAGTCTTCGCCTGGGTCTACTAGTCACCCCAGAATCCAAAATGAAATGTGCAATAAAACCAAGCTTCCAAATTCATGACACTGGAGCTGATTAGAGGGAGAGGGGTAAAAGGAATTAATAATGAGGGGAGTAAAGATAGCCAGAAACTGCAAACAGCAGGGATCCTCTTTTCCATGGAACTTGAAAATAAAATATACAATAGAAAGGTTAGTCATCTAATTAAATAATAATTTTTCCCCTTTAATGGTGTCCATGTTATTTAATGCCTTGACCTCTTCCAGCATTTGAAACATAATTTCAGCATAATTATCAAAAGCAAAGTTGTCAAACTTTTAACAAGCTCACGATCTGACCATAATAAGTAATATGTCACAGATGGGGAAAAAAATTTTTTTTTTGATTTGTAAGCCATTTGGCAGCAAGGTGCGCTATAACAGGATTGATATTTGAGACCATGTTTGTAGCTCTAAACAAGGCATACTTTTCAAATCTTATCATCTGCCACAGCTCTGAAGTATTCGAGAGGAGGTAGTATGAGGAGAAATTACAGAAAAAATATAATTTTGCATTTCCTTGAAAATAAGCAGTATTGTCATCTGAAGGGAACACTGGACAGTGTCCCTAGTTTTCTACAGAATCCGATCTACATTGTCAAATGTATGTACTTTTGATGCCAAAAAAATAATGCGGTTCAGAGCACAATCTTCTTGGTTTGAATTCCCACTCTGCCAATTCACTAGCATGTGTCCTTAAGAACATAGCTTAACCTTGCTACACCTTGGCTTTCTCATTTTATGGACCTACCTCACCTTTTAGGGTTTGCATGAAAATTGAAATTAAGTAATTTATGCAAAGTGCCTAGTGCTGGGCCTGGTATATAGTTAAAGCTCAGTGTATTGTTAGCAGCCTCCTCTACCTTCTCCTTCCTCAGAATAGGAACATCTTCTTCTGCTTCCTTTCCAATATGTGCTTGGGTTAATGCAACCACTTTTCGTTTTTCCCTAACTTAAAAAATATTTTATCAATTCCTAGAATTATTGTCGGTAGATATCAGAAAACCAAGCTCCTTCCAAAAGATGAGGAAACTAGAACTCAAAAAACTAAATGGCACACCCAAGCAGTAACTCAACCATTTACTACTTTCTCAAATAAAGCAAAACAAATCATGTCACTCATACCCAGACATTATAACAAGCATACTTTTCCTGGTCACTATAAATTATTACTCTGCTATTCCAAGGATCTCTTAAAATAGATTGTCTAAGCTACCTGAAGTCCTTTATTATTCCTCTTATTGAACTACCTTGCTTGGATTGTTTTGATTTTTGTGTTTGAATGTCTGGTGGTGAGGCAAGGCCCAGAACTGTTGAACCCAACTGTACATCAGAACCACCATTTTTAGAACTTTCTAAAAAAAAATACCTATTTTCCTAACTCGTTCCATCCAGTGAGTCAGGATTTCCAAGACAATGTGGTGCCTGTGACTCTGAGTCTTTAGAGCATTGTCTCTGGTGATTCCAGAGCTTGGGCAATCTTTGGGAAATGTTGATATTATTAAAACATCATCTTTTAGACATGGTGAAGGGAAGTTTCAGAATGCAATGGAATGTGGGGGATTTTATAGGCTCTGAATAGTTTTCCTGGGTTGTTGTTAACTCCCTAATCAATAATATTCTAAAGATATGTCCTATTTTTTTATACCATGCAAATATATCCATATATGTCTAAAAAATATTTTTCCTTTCATGATACTTTTAACCCCCTATTCACAGTTCTGCAGCCATAGCATGATTGAAACCTATAATTACCTACCACAATCTGGTTTTATTGCCATTTCAGTAATCTCTCTATATTTGGATTACTTGTTATCCAACTTTTATAATGCCACCACAACTTAAAAGTCTTAACTTATTTTAAAAGATCAACTCCTAAAATATCATTAAGAGCCCTTATGGACATACAAACATTACTTATATAATTAATTAAAGGTAATTCGAATTTAAGAATTTCTCGGCATACTTAATAAAGACAATTTAGGATATCATAAAGCCAGAGTCTCAGAACCAGAAATTATAAATGTTTAAAATAATAAATATGACAACCCCAAAAATACACTGGAAGACTATGTGGCCACACTTCTTATGGCCTATAACCCTTTAAACCACCATGCACCTTTTTTCCCCTTTAATTTTGACTATAACCACTTTTCTACTGAGTCCTCATATAACAAGAAAATCTCCCCATATGGGCCAGCATATAGAGAGGGGGTGCGGACATTCTTGGCAGCCAAAATAGAAATATAATCCTAAAGTAAGCAAATTAACCTGGGTGTGAGCTACTCACCTTGCTAGTGGAATCAACTCCCCTAGGACACTAAGACCCTTCTAGAAATAATCACTTGCGTCCCACAATAAAATCCCAGAGTGAACTGAATGCATCTTACCTAGGTTTCCTACTGACGGATCAGCGCAATGTAGCTTTACCAGCCAGGCCCCTCTCTGCTGTTGAAATCATTGGTTAGAAAAGTAGTTGCACCCACATAGAAACAAGAGAATGCCTCTTTGATTATCCCAGGGACATATTAAGTAAAGACTGTTTTACACTTTGCCTTAGCCATTTGCTATTACTTTTCAACACAATAAAACAAAGAAACATGGATGGGACATTGTAATGGAGGTTGAGTGTGTATCCTGGGAATGCAAGGTTTCCTTTCTGCTATAATTGCATTACTGGTGCCATTCCATTCCGCATAAATGTGGCTACTAGTATTCATCTAAAAGATGCCCTAAGGCTTAAACCTTCCCCAAGTGGCAAGTAAGAATGGAGGGAGTGTAGTTGGGGAATTTAAAACCCACTCAAACATCATTAATTAGAAATTCCCTGATGAAATTAAACCTTTGTATTTTGTTGGGATCATTTCTCAGCATTCTGATGATTCTGTTTGTATTTTCTTTTTCATTGCGGCATACCCGAAGCCATGTTTTTAAGTGTACTGAATTTCTAAGGAAATTTGCCAAATGGACATTGTTTTTCCTGGCATCCAAAACTAATGAATAAATAAGTCAAAATATGTTAAAGAATTTCCTACTCAAATGGCTTCACTATCCCTACCTCCAGAGCCTGAAGCAAGAGTTTCAACCTCCAAGTCCATGCCATCACTGAATACCCTTATCAGGCAAATACTCATGGAGGTCAGGGGCATTAATGATCTGAAGGCACAGCAGAGCAGGGGGCTGCCTTGATTAGAAAAAAAATAATTATGTTAGCTAATTTTAATTATATTTTAGCTTCTGTAAATTTCAAACACAGTAATAGAGGGAGATAATAGATGCTGGAAGGGTCAATATTCCATTCCAAAGAGGACAGCAGCAATCCATTAACCTGATAAATTCTATCATCATTGTCAACAGGAAGTTGGTCCTTAGATTAATTTTCACTCTAAAGTATTTTTCCATCAGTATCTCCGTAGTAAGCTGCATCCCGGATCATCTCATATATCCCAATCCTTCATTATAGTAATACTACATATCAGTTACATAAAGTTGTCCATTTTTAGGTATTTATACCTGCTGTTTACTGAGTGAATAATATACGAAAGAAGCTTTGCTAAGCGTTTTATACGACATATCTCACTTAATCTTCACCATAATTCTCTGAGATGGGTATCATTAATCTCCCACTTTGCAGATGAGGGAACTGAGACTTGGAAAATCTGAGTAACTCACTCACGTCAAACACCAACCAAGTAAGAGAAAAAAGCTGGGAGGTCCAACCCAGGACCTAGCAAAGATTTATTCACCATCTCCTGGCACAGTTTGTTCAGAATGAAGCTCATGGCATTATAGTTTCTCAATGATTCCTTTTGAATGGAATTTTTATTTGAATTGACAAATTGTGATGAATGCATTATCAAGTATGGAAACTACTCACCTGAATATTACTGAATTGAGGTCACGTGGAAACTGGTAGGCCTAGAGTTATAAACTGATGTTCATCTCACTGCCCAACTAATAAACCACAGCAACTGATAACAAAAGTAGTCCAACTGTTGACTATTGACATCCATACACACACACAAATTGTATAATATACTTAATAAAAGGAATATCTTTTTTAACAGTTTTAATTTGTCAGCCAGTTTAATTCTTCTCTCAGATTGTTTCATGAGGATACTTAGCTTGGAGACCACAGACTACATTAGAGACACTTATGATGGACCCAGGAATTTTCAAGGCTAGATTATCAACCGTTATCAATGCAACCAGTCCAATGGTGAAGTCAAAGGTACAATTGTCTAGGAGCCAGCAGAATGGGTCTTAATCTTGGGTGGGTGATCTTAGGCAAATCACTTAGTCCTTGGAGGCTCTAGAAGATTTCATGGGTTATTTTCCAGGTAGATGTTTCTTTATGAGGCATTTATAGCTCTTTTTTTTTTTAGCAACTGATCATTCAATAAAATAGTAATTAGAAAAGGAGGTTTTTCTGTATCCACCTCTGGTAGTCTGGGAATAAGGATTGCTGTCTTTATTAGATAACTAATTAAAGAAGCAAGCTAATTTCCAGTGTGAGGGTGTTGTACATATGCGTTCAAGTTTGCATAATATATAGAGATCCTGGATATAACTTCTATCACAAAAACTACTTAATTCATTTAACAGGAACAAAAAGACTCATTGTACCAATATAAAATCCAAGATTCACCAAAGTGATTAAATCAATTGGATTTTATGTCTTTTTTTTTAATTCTGTGTTCTTTCCAGAGAAAGACATTGATTGAAAAAGAAGTACTTTTCTTGAGCAGAAAGAGTGTATTTGTACAAGTCAAAACTTAGGGTCAGAGAAAGCAAGTGAGGAGGCTTGAGCTGTGTGTCTTCAGATCAATCACCTGGGCATAGCTGCCCAACTGCTCAAGCAGAGCTAAAAAAAAAAGGTATGAACTGGAGTGTCCACTCTTCTGGTCTCGCAGGGGAGCAAAAAGGAAAAAAATGACACAAAAACATTCACAATGGCTCAATTTTATTGATAATTTCACCTGAGTTAAGTACATCTGTAGTATTTGAAATTTTACAACCAATGTATTATAATTTTATCATTAAAAGAGCAGAATAAAGATTTCAATAGCACTTTACAAATGATGTTTTCTTTGGCTTATTCATATTGAGCCAGGCCTGGGCTAAGTCCTGAAAATGCAAAAATGAAAATGAGCAGCTCTTGCCTTAAAGAACACTACAGACTTTTTCTTAAACTTTTAAAAAATATAACACATCTTTTAATTATCTCAAAAATATATGCCTGAAAGAACCCACCATCTAACAATAGCTCAACAGCTTGGGGAAATGTACCAAGAGAATCATTAGACCAAAAAAAAATGTCTTTCCTCACCACAAAATAGAGTTACCTGTCTAATTTCACTGCCAGGGAGTTCAAGTAGTGATTTTCTGTAGTGTTAAACCTCATATTGTGTAGCCATTTCATTAGGTTTTTTTTTTTAGGTTGAAAAGACAAATAAACCACCTACAGAAGATACTTCTGTCATTTAAATTTTTCTGCATCTCGTCTTTGAGGACTCATGGTTTTTTCAGCACAAATAATGTTAAATATTCATGTATATGGTACATTCTCCTCTAAAGCCCAAATAATTTATGTATGTATATGTGTGTGTGTGTGTGTGTGTGTGTGTGTGTGTATATATATATGAAAGTATACATATATGTAAGTGTACCCACCACCAAACGTCTGGAATGGTGTATATCAAATATAAATAATGATTATTCTGTTGAGTAGAACTCTGGAGGAGCTTTATGTTTGGCTTTATAAAATATTGTAACTTTCTATAATGCTTATATATAACTTTCATAATTTAAAACATAGATTTATAGGTTCTTTCACTTCCCAAATTTTATATAACATTATGTATAAATTATGTATTATCTTTATAATCAGAAAAAGTACAAAAGGAAATACTATTTGTATTCATATATATAATACATATGTTGCTTGAAATCACAATTGGTTTCAAATACATATTGGTTAGAAATAAACATATTTATTAATAGTAATTATCTACATATGGTGGGACTAAATGAAATGAATCCTTCTATTTTCTTTTTTGTCTTATTTTGTAAAATAAGCATGTATTTCTTTCATAATTAAACATGAACCTTATTTTTTAAATGCAAGTTAAAAGAGGAATATCAAACTGATCTTATGGAAGTACATTGTTTTCTTACTTAAGTACCTGAAAAGCTATGATCTTTTACTTGTAATCAAAATGGACTTCAGTGCTTATGGACAAACTTCAGAGTGAAAACAGCAATTAATATATTTTATAATAAATTTAGAGTAAGAATATGCCCAAGTATATACTAACAAAGGAAAATTGAATACTAAGCATTATAAATAGACACCATACCATGACTGCATAGCCATCAGTGACAGCTGACATCGCAACCCTGTAAGGAAGGTTCAAAATCCAAGTGTATTTTCATATTTTTCTAACTCAACAGAAATAGGATCCATCAATGTAGAAGTCTAACCACATTTCCATGTAAAAGTCAGACAGAAAGACACCAGGCTAAATCTAACAAGCCTAAACTGCTCTCCTGGGCTGGAGTGTAGGAATCTGACCTACTCACAGTTTATAGAGCAGGGCCATTGCCCGCCTGACCAGGCAAAAAAGAGAATCCAGGTTGCAGCATCACCAATGCAAGAGGGTTTGAAAGAGAGGGGCAGAAGGCAGAAGCTGAGTTGTTTTCCATGTCTGTGAAGGCATCTACAGCCTCAGCCACTGTGCCAAGCACTTAGATGGAGCCTTCAAAGCAGAAGCACGTGCACAGTAAGTTTTCCCACATTACAAAAACTTCAGGGAGGTCTCAACCACTGTGTTTATTAATTTCTTTATCTCTAACTTGGTGATCAGTCAGTTTTTCATTTAACATATATTTAGTTAGCACATTCTACATGCCAGACACTATTCTGGGTACTAGAATTAAAAGGACAAAAAAATAATATATGCTAAATATCATAAAGAAAAATAAAGCACAGTAAGGGGATGGACTAAAGAAGAAATGGCTCACCCATGTGCGTTTTTGATGGGAATGTAAATTGGTATAGCACTATGGAAAACAGTATGGAGGTTCCTCAAACACTAAAAATAGAATTACCATATAATCCAACAATCCCATTTCTGGGGATGTATCCAGAGGAGATGGAAACAAGATTTCAAGGAGGTATCTATACTCCCATGTTCATTGTGGCATTACTTGCAACAGCCAAAATATAGTAAAATACGTTAATGTCCGTCAATATATATATATATATATGTGATGGAATATTACTCACCCATGACAAAGAAGGCAGTGCTGCCATTCACAATATGGATGATACTTGAGGTTATTATGCTAAGTGAAATAAGTCAGAGGAAGACAAACACTACACATCACTTACGTGTCAACTCCAAAGAAGTCAAATAGCTCTTAAATGTTCTCACACATAAAACGAAGTGGTAATTAGGTGACATGATAAAGGTGTTAGCTAATGCTCTGGTGGTAATCATATTGCATCATATAAGTGTATTGAATCAACACTGTTGTATGCCTCAAAGTTATACAATGTTATATGTCAATTATATCTTAGCAAAACCATGCAAAAAAGAAGAAATGTTCTGGGGATTCTCTGAAAAAGTGAACAGATTTCTGAATGGGAGGAAAGAGTGACAAGAAGAGCTGCAGGGGTAGCCTGGGCAAAGGTGCGCAAGCCCGAGCAGCACACAGAATATCATGAGGTCAGCAACCTCTGGGCACATGGTAGGAGAAACTAGGAGGTCTGAGCGGGAGGAAGAGGCTCATGCAAAAGGGCATTCTGCAGGTGATGGGAAGCCATTGGAAAAGGAGCTGAACACTTAAGCCAGTTTGCGCCTTAGGACTTTGCTCTTCTATTAGGTGGAAAAAAATGTCATAGAGGGACAAGAGTAGAAGCTGGAAGATGAGGTCAAAGACCCACTGCGGTTGTTCAGTTCTGGCCCCCACTGGGAAGCTAGCTGTTGGGATGGAAAGAAGTGGGCCCAGTGGATAATGCTTGCTGATGGATTAGATATAGAAAAAAGTAAGAGAAAGGGGAGAATCAAGGAAGACATTATTATTTATTATCTGTTGAGTGGATGGTAATATCATTCATTAAGACAAGGGGGATTGGAGAAGGGTAGGCTGGGGTGTTGTTGAGGAAGGAGGCAGGAACTCAAGATTTGTGTTTTAGGCACATAACATTGGAGAGCCCTATTAGTCAACCAGGAGAAGATGCAAACTAAGCAGCTGGATAATGCATCTGGAGCTCGGAAAAGACATCGGGGATGGGGAGAAAAACTTGGAAGTGATAATGGCTTAGGTTGTATCTACAGGCATGGCAGTAAATGAGATCATCTAGAAGACTGTATATAAAAAGAGAGAGGGCCTGAAGACTGCATCCTTACTGAGCACATCAACACTGAGAGGTAAGGAAGGAAGGAAGACGCTGAAAAGGAAAACCAGCTAAGAGTGGTGGCTGGAAGTCAAAGTGTTGCAAGAAGATGACTGAATGATGAATTGTGCCAAATGTTGCCAAAAGTCAAGAAAGATGAGAGAGAATTGGACATTGTCATGTAGAGTTCATCCATGACCCTCAGAAGAGCAGTGAACAGAATAGTAGGACTGGAGAGGGGGAAAAAAAAACAGAAAGGAAAATGAATGACATAAAGTTTGTTTAGGGGGATCATCGATAGGGGCTGCTAGCAAGAAGGAAATTCACTAACACAGGTGTAACCACCTAAATAGAACTCCATAAAGGAGACAATGGACCCGATGCCCCTACTGAGCCACAGGCTTTCTTTTTATTTTAAACTACTCCTTCAAGGCCTTATAAACGCAAACAAAAAATCATTGATAAGATTGCACAATAGAATTTCAGAATTGTCATTTCCCCTCTTTTAATTCCAAAGAAATATGGCTTATTCCAAGTAGAATAAAAAGAAATCTCATCTCTTCTAGGAAATTTTTCCCTGATAGGTCCTGTAAGAAATTTTACCTATTATGTTTAAATGGGGTTGGTGATTTGTGTCAGGACCCTCTGGAAATAGTGGTGGAAAAATCTGTATCCAGAACTCTTCTTGTGCTGCCAGGATCAACATTTTAAAAAACTGGGTCTATGTTAGGATATCTTTCTTTGATCTTTTGAAATGTGTACCTCCTTTGAAGTTTTAAATGGTTGATTGTTTTTATGAATTCTATAGCTTCCATATTCATTTTTGTAAGAAATTTAAATTGATATCTTACAGAGTCTGAAAATATTTTGTTTCTGCCTGAAAAATGTATCATGATATTAGACATGCACTTTTTTCTTATAAGATGTTAAAAATAAAACAATAATTTTACATTTTTATCCAAATACTTGGGAGTAAAAAAACCTCTCTTGACGAATATAGTGTACCAATCCACCTACAGTGGCTTAAAATTTGTGTATATTTTGTGATTCTTAATCTTCTGATTTTTAGATTTTTCAATGTTCACAGATCACTATAAACTTAGATATCTTATATCCTTCTATTTACAGAACTTACCTATTGATTTCGTTACAGCTGTTTATTTTCCTTTTGTTTTCACAAATGAAAAAATGATGAGGTTTGAAATATGACTCACGGGTAATTGTAAGTTATCCTCAGCATTTACGTCTGCTCAAATATCAATGAATTCTTTTTCTAGACGCCTTTAGAAAGCAGTAGGGTAGAGCACCGAACACAGTCTGAAACTCAGAGCTAGTTCTGAGTGATCCCGGGCTGTTCCCTAAACTCTCTAAGCCTTCATTTTTGCGTGTGCTGTGGTGATGCTTTCATTCCCTCCTTCATGGGACTATTGGCAAATGAACTAGATGATGGGTGAAAGAGTGAGGCACGCGCAGGCACTCAGCCCTCAGACTGTACATCTGTGATGCTGATCTACGTGGCTGCAGATGCCTTTGTGCTATGATTGATCCAATGAAGATGTTCAGGCTCTATAAAATATAGCCAGAGTTTAGAAACAGTTTCTGGTCTTTATTAACATACAGAACCTTTTGTTAAATCTACAGTAGGTAATATTAACTTTTAATTAATTACAAACCTGGCTGCATATTAAAATGTCTTACTGTTTGATTAATGGAAATAGATTAGAAGGCGGTGTTTTGTCATACTAAAGGTGCTTTCGATCGCACCACCAGAGAGAGAGCAAATGACTGGGGACACCATCTAAACAAAAATCAGCAGCTACTAATGAGGCTTGTTAGTGATGCTAATCTATGTAAATGTTATTAATTGAGAACATCTATCTTTTATCTCCAACATTTGGTAATCAGGCAATTAAAAAACAATGACATTCCCCGTGGTTGTTCTTCCTGGGGTTTTTTTTTTTAAGTGATCAAAGAGTTCAGAATAAGAAAAAAGAATGTCCCTTATCAAGAGTAGGCCTTGCCTTGGGCTACTAGGCCTCATTAAAGGCACAAAAGCTCCGTTGATCACCAATTAACCTGATTTGTACGAACTCTGATAAAGACCTCCAACAACAGGAGTTTTCTTAACTCTGGTAAATGACACATTTGTTGACAAAAATAAAAGCAATGCATTGAAAAAAAGAAAAGGCAACTACAAAGGACTCATTAGAATAGAATGTCAATCTACACAGAGCCTGTGGTTGGGGGAGAGAGGAGATTTTGCCCCTCTGGTGGCCTGGTACCCACCCCAAGGGAATGAATCCCACCTTTGCTCAGCTAGAACCAGAAGATAAAGATGAGTTTCCCTTTCTACCATCTTGTAAAATCTCTGCCTGCTGCTCCAGTATAGCGGACAATGGATTTTATCAATTACGTGAAGGGTGGCGGGCCCTGCAGAGTGTGCCACATTCCTGGAACCCTGGAATTCCGATCCAGGATTGCCTTGAGAGCCAATGGTTGAAGGTGTTCAAGAATTCAGTTTTGAAATCTAACATGGTTTTAGATTTCACTGGGCAATTTATAGTGTATATTGTTTATGCAATGAAGGTATAATTAATAGTAGAATTATCAGTTAAGACAGGAATAATAGGAAGTTAATAAAATGGCTGGCCTATGGTGCACATGCACAACGCATTTTGCAGTGCATTACCCCGATTGATATTCACAATAAACCTATGACCTGCATGCCATTCCAGAGATGTATGAAGATAGATAGAGATAGTTGATACATAATAGATATATAAATAGATAATAGATAGATATGGATAGATTGATGATAGAGATAGATATCTTGTATTTGGCACCTCACTCAAAAAGTTCATAATTCACCCAACATACTTTAATACCATTTATTAAATGGCAGTAAAAGCAGCTCTATTCACTTCTGCTTTTCTCTTCATCCAAGGTCTTAAAGGCCTCTCAGAAACTCTTACCTATTTAGAGTTGAACTCCTCTAGTGAACAGTGAATTTCCCAGCTGGGTGGTCAACATGCAACATAAAGTCACAACAATCCTCCAGGGATTCAGCATAACACAGCCAAGGCTTAGAGTGCCTGTTTCAAATGTAGGCTGTAGAACTCTCTAAGGGGGATAAAATTTTCGTGAAATCATTGATATTTTAAAAAGTAAATGTGTGTGAATGTGGTATTTCTGGCCCCTTTTTCTTTCCTCATTGTCCCAAGGGGCCTAACACAGGCCAGAAAGCAAACAGCATGAGCCCTGCCCCTCTTGGCACAAAAAAATAGTATATTTACTCTATTATGATCCACTTAAATGACATCTTAAAAAAGGATGTTTTATTAAGACAATCAGAATCTCTATTATCATCCTTCTTAACATTCATTTTTTATTATAGTTGGTGGTTGTTAGCTTCAGATCAGTATAAAGTTGAATATATTGCCATTTTCATATATTATCTTTAGAATATGAAGTCTCTGCGAATCAAAAAAAATTTAAATACTTGGTATAGTATGCTCTTTTATTTCTTCCATTTGATGGCGTATCAGGACTAAACTAGAAAAAGAGATACAAGGTAACTAGTTAATAAGCCTGGACCACAGTAAAACTGACTCTGATTTTACTCCTATGAAGTGATGAATTACATAAACAGATTTAGGTATAAGACTAACTTCTCAGATTCCTAGTAACTCATATTGTAGGATGTGGGTAGAGGTGCAGGCTGTAGAAAAAAGCCTCAATTGAGTACTTGTTTCATATGACCTGATATATTCCAAATACTCAGTAAGATTTATAACACAGTATACCTGAATATTATCATAAAGCAGTGATTTTCAAATGTTAACATGCATAAAAATTTCCTGAGTGCTTGTTAAAATTCAGTAAATCTCGCATAAGGCCCCAGAATTTGAGTTTTAACAGGCATCCCCTACACACACTCACACATACACACACACACACACAGAAGCCCCTAACCAGCAATTCTGTTCTAAGCAATCCAAGAAGTAAAAAAGCTTTGAGGATGGCTTATTGCATCCAAAAAATACGTATTAAGTGCTTATTATGTGTAAAGGAAGCTGTCCAGAGGCTAAAAGATAGGTAAGATATATTTCTTTCTTCCCCTTTTTTCTAAGGGACAATTAAAAAATTAACTCAAACCAGGAGATGTGGTGACCCATTTTCAATTGCATTTGGAAGCCAGAAAGTCCATCTCAGGAGATTTGAATTCATGTTACAAGAACAGTTTGGTTCTCACATTCCTTCTTGACACCTTGTGCAACAAGACATAAATCACATTAGCCCCAAATCTAGGATATTGGATTCTATTTCCATTTTAAGGGTTTACTGAGTAGTGGTAAGGAAACATACACAGTAGGTAGGAGAGGACAACTGATCTATCGATTAATGATTTCAGGGAACCAACAAGTGACCTGGACAGTGTGCAGAGAATACAAATCACACCATCTGAGATTTTTAAACACCTTCCTCTGTTAGGTCGCCTTGCTATGGTTTAAGCAGAGGCGTACCTGGACTTTCTGACTTCCCTCAAGCCAGGAAAATCTGGTTATGTGGTTCTAAACATCAGTAGGTAACAGGTTGGTGGGAAGTATTAAACATTAGGATGATGGGAAGGTTGGCTGAAGTCAGGGGAACATAATCTAGAAAGTTTGCCACAATAGACTGAAGCAAACAGTGCTCAGAAGAAAAGAGAGAGAGAGAAAGAGAAAAAATATCAAGGACTGCTTGGTGAAGATGATTCTGACAGCCTCACAGAGAGCAGGAAGAAGAGAGATTAAAAGCAACATAAAAAGGGATTGCCTGGCCAAAGGTCCTGAAACCAATAGGTAATAATTTGAATATGACCCAGAAGCTAATGGGAAGTCATTTGAGGGTCTTGAGAAAGGGAGAATGGAAACAGCAGGCAGAAAAGATTATCAGAGGCGCAAAAGATTGGGCCAATTGGAGGATGAGAGGCCAAGGACTGAGGAAGGCTGGCGGGGGACCCAGACCCTGAAGCAGACGGGCCTTGTGATTACAGTGAGGAAGCAAAGCTAGGCAGGTTAAGTGGGTTGTCCAGGGGTCCCTTGCTAGTTTCTCTGCTATTTGTTTTCTGTATATATTTATGTATATTCTGTCTTACTCTTAGCCTAAGATTTAATATAGTTTGCTTATGGTATACATCTACTCCAACAACTCTCAGAAGGGTTTACCAAATACATTATTAACTCAAAATCAATTAAATCAGAATTTCTGGGAGGGTGGATCTCAGGCTTTGATATTTTTTTTAAAAACTGCTCAAAAATGCTAACATACTCAGGGCTGAAAAACGCTTTCCAAAGTCAGCAAAGGAAACAGATGCTCTCGTGTCCCTGAGATGCTGAACACTGATGACATTTTAGAGACACTTTTGCAGAAGCTAAGACCAAACAGGCCATGCATGGGGTGCACAAGTTTTTCTGTTTTGCTAAAGAAAGAGTAAACCCCAGGTTTCAGTGAAAAAGTTTTGTCTAGAAACTAAACTCAAGTCAGAAAGTAGTGCATCATCTTTTTGTAAGATTTTTGTGAAAAGATCGCCAACATTATCTACGGTTTTAAAAAACAGTACGCACACTATCCAAGCGTTCCCCTGCAGACATTGATGAGGCCTGAGTTAACACCATTGGCGTGCAACGCAGAGAAGCCATTACTCCAGGAAGCCAGGCAATACAGCTTGGCTTCTTAACAACAACAAAAATCTTACAGTCTGAATGAATATGAGATGTTTGAACAAACCTCTAGCAGATGCTGAATTGCCAACAACTCATGAAATAATCCTCTAACAAGAACCAAGAGTGAAGATATTTTATGATCTTATTTAAGCTGGGAACCGTATGCTTTAAACACCAGGCATGAAGAAAGGTTATTAATCTGTTGCTTGTGTTTCAAGAGTAAATTTTTTTTTCAAGTTCAGCAGAAGGCCAACTCTGTTTAAACAAAATCCAAAGGTTTTTTTTTCTTCAGGGGGATCCAATATTTTCATCTAGATGCAGATCTAGCTCTTCTTGTGAAATGCAGACACGCAGTTGACACCCAAAGTCAAATGTCTTATATGCCATAGAAAAACCCAGCTAATTAGAAATCCCTCCAGAACTACGACTCTGCTCAGATCCTATTCTCAAAACTGTGCTCTCCACACAGCCACTTCCCACCTTCAATCCCATGTTTTTATATTAGATGTTAGGACTGGACTCAACATGAATACAGGGAAGGAGAAATGGAAGAAAAACAGAGACTGTAAGATTTGATAATAGTGTGGAAGGAAGAAAGGACAGAAGTGTGGGAGCTGGGAATTGCATCTGTGTGCCTCACTCCAAAACACCCAGGTGAAAAATGATTTTTTTAAAACATAGTTGATCTGCATGCTTTGCCTAGACGATACCAAACATCTAGCCATCTGTGATGTCTGGAAGATTATCTGAATTCTTCATTTTTCCGTGGAATGTTGAGTATCACTTGGACACACCACCAGCCATACTTACGGAAAGAGTGGCTGAAGAGATGTCTCGAAAAGGGAAGGTGGATATGGCTCACTTTGTCAGAATCAAATTAATCTTATTAAACAGGTAGAAAAGTGTGAATCCAACTAGGGGTCTGTCTGGTTAAGTCTGGATCATCAGAAAATATACGAAGAAAAACCCTAAACAAGAACAGCCGTAATTATGCCCACATGAAAGAGGAGCATGAATTCAATCGCAGCAACCGACCTGAGAGCACTCCTGGTAATATGGCGGGATTGCTGCAGTTGTATTAAGACGTCTTAATTATATGATTGATGTGGGCTTCAAAAGAAAACGCAGAAGCCACTGTGGCTCTGAGGGCATGAATATTATCGAAAGGATAAAGACAGCTTCCCCAGGAAAAACCACTTGAAGGGGAAGCCTGGGAGTTTTGCATGGCAGAGCTAATCAATAATGTCTTGGTTTTATCTATATTAAGTTTAATAAAATTGGATGACATCCGTGATTGAAGATCACACACACAATTATGGCAACATCAAAGGTATTCAGTAGCACACGTTCAGCGTGAGAAGTATATAGCAAATCAGAGCCTGTATGTATATGGATGGCACTTAAGGCCATGGGAACCCACAGACTCTGAGGGAGGGGGAAGAATTCCCTGAGTACCTTCTCCTTGCATGCTTTCAGAACACAGTGTATGTAAGCTTCCTCACCAGCCTAAACCAAGCACCCTTTCGTCTCACTTTCCTGGCTTTCCAATGTCGGGATTTTAGAACAGTATGTAAAAAAGCATGCCACGAAAGGTAGTTCCAAACTCCACCAAGTAAACGAGTCTCCACTGGATTGATTCTCTGTCAGTCTCATTCTAGAAAGCCAATGAAAGCAGAGTGTTTTAAAGGAGACACAGCAGAGAAGAAAAAGAGGGAAAGCTAGTGACATTTTTTCACCTAGTCCCTTGAGAAAGTGGGGAGAGGACTTCCTTGTTGAATATCAAATGCAACTCTGCAGAACAAAAGAAGAAAATGAAACCTGTAATTATCTTGGCTTTAGGAGCTCAGGGCAAATCGCCTTAATCCCCCTGGACTTTGTACTACTGTCATATTTTATTTTCTCTTCAACAGGTTTACAGATTGTTTGGACTGGAGCTGGAAAACACCATTCAGATCCTACGGGCTGAATGACGGCAGATTATTTCATTTGTTTCACTGCTGTTGGTCACCTGGTATTTTCTCCAAGAAAGAGGACTTTGTGTCGGATGGACAGCAGAAAATATTCCAACTTCCCTCCCAGAAGTGACTCAGGATAACATTCACTGATTTTATATCAGAGAGGCAAAGCAACCGTGGCTAGTTCTAATCGACTCAAACAATTCAGCTGAGGAAAATAATGAATTTCACTTGTCTTCTCACACACATATTTGATACCATTTTATAGGGAAGATCTCTGATAAATCAGATGCCTGATTAGCATGACTGACCTCACACATTACGGAGGTTGGGTTTTTCTTTCCACTTTGCTTTAAAAAAAGTAGTAAGTTGCAGACCCCCCCCTCCAAAAATAGTAATAAAGTCATGATATGTTACTAACAAATTAAAAAATAACTGTGCTTCTGAAAGTAATTGTTTTCTTAAAATTTGGTTCCATTTTCATCTCATAACCTAAAGCCAATGAGAATTTTCTAGACAAAAGAAAAGTGATCTGTTTTTGCCAACATCTTCATTTCCCTACCAGAGGAAGTAGATGGTCCAGAGCTCTGAAAGTAGGGCTTCTGACTCAAAAGCTGTGTTGTTTCTGTCATGCCACATTACGTTCAATTAAAATTAAAGAAATTAACACTATCATATTTGCAATACCATCATTTTTCTAGGGTTAGCCCATGGTATTTTCTACAGAAACCTTCTGAGGTCATTAGGACCCCAAGGGCAAAGCAGACTGTCCCCCAGCACCAGAGCCCAGCCCTATACAGAGAACTAATATTCACAGTGGTAAAAAGCTTGGGTTCTTCCTTAATTAGGGCCCTCTGAGAAGCAGAAGTCAAGACGGGATCAACATACCAAAAACTTGTACAGTTTAGTTTGTAAAGTCAGAGGCTGCTTTGGTAGAAGCAGGTCAGATCCTAAACAGGTAACAACCAGTTGGAATGTTGCTTCCCCAAGAAAACTTCACATCCCTCTGTCCCTGAAAGAAGTAGACTGCACATTGCATTTCCTAGCCATGTTTGGAGACTCTATATTCTTACTCTCTGGAGCCTCCATCCACTGTAAAGAGTGATATTATTAGCTCTGATTGACCAGGTCTGGTGGTAAGAAAGTGAGAGTTAGTGCTATGAATTACACAGAGTGTGCATCAAGATGAAAATAAAAGCTGCAGTGTGCAGACAGGAGGGGTTGAAGGGTCCATTGAAAATCAGAGAGATTAGCAACTCATCACATTATTTGTGGGTTATCAGGAGACAGAGGTAATGAAAGTGAGACCTATATCCTTGATCAATAAGAGTTTGACTGCATTTTGAGTTCATTTTCCCCTGCCGAGAGGGAGACAGCAGGCTTACTATTGATCACCGTGTTAATCCATAACCAGACTGGGCCTTAGCCTGGTGGAGCAAGCAGGAAAAATAAGATAATAAGCAGGAACTCTTGATCTTTTATTATGGTGTGCTAGATAAAGAGAGTGCAGAGGTTCAAGGTGGAATACTTTATAGTTAACCCTTCCATTCCCTCTTAATTTGGAATGCATGAGAAGAATTGCAGCCCACCTTTCTCTGACTTTTATTTGACCTTATTTTGCATGCTCCCTCACTAAAGTGTATCAAGGATCCTTTTAAAGGTTGGTGGCAGGTCGTGACTGGGCCCAGGGAGAGTTGCAATGATGTTAGGCTCTTCTAAGTAGGAAATTCCTCCAGACCCACTCACAAAAGTCAAGGGAGATTCAGTGTGATTTGTTTACAGATTTCTGTTTACATTTTATTTTATATCTCATATATTTACCATGATGCCTCGGAGTCACTAAAGCTCAAAATCTTTATATACCTGAATTGTCATTAATGTTTCACTTTACTTTCTCAACAGTGAGCACCATTTAGTTTGTGGTTACGCAAACAAGAAAAATGAAGACATTCGGTGTTTCTGACTCCATGGTCTCAAAGGAGGCTCTTGGGTCCCTAAAGCTGGCATTATTGCTGATCTAGAACCATCTCAGGAAAATAGCAGTCATCTTCTCTTTCAAAACCTCCTTGATGTAACCTAACCCCCTGCTGTATTGTAAGCATTTCCTGCCCTGCCTTATCTATGAAAAAATCAACTCTTGGTCAGTGACTCAGTATTTACTTCCAGGAGTTTAGCTGAAATTTAGACTAGCTCTATCACTGATCCATCCAAATACCTCTGAACAAATGAGGAAAATATGACCCGTCTCAGCAACCGCAGCCATAGGTTATCAGGGAGGATTCCAGCCTTCTGTCCCCTACTCCCCCAGAGACCCCTGTGCGCAGTCCTCAGCAGTGACTGTGATCCCCACGGGACGGCAAAAATAGCAGGTTGACGATGTGAATCTAACCAGGCCACTTGCACCTGGCACAAACAGTTTCCATCTGAATCCTCGTCCCAACTTAGCTCTTTTCCATTCAGATGTTCCCTGTGCTTCTCTGACTGAGTTTCCATCTGGTTTGTTAAGATGCTTTCCTTCCACCCAATGGCATCTATTAGTAAATGACAACTTATGTCACCCTGGAGTAACGTAGTCGAAACCAGAGGAAAAGGGAGTGGTGTGTATGTGAGCATGTTAGTAGGCAAGAGACTGCAAAAGAGAGCAAATAAGACTTAATGAACTATTTTGAAAGCACAACCCTTAAGCTGCTCAAATTAGAATAACTGGGAGATGCATTTGAAAATGGCAAATTTAGCTATGAAACATTTTTTAATGAAATGCCTTGTGATTAGTTAGCCTTTTACCATTGGGTGACCAAGCAAGTTAAAGAAATTGAGCAAGTTTATACTTATTAGGTGGAGAAACTGGACCTCAACCCATGACTGAAATGAGAGTTATTTTCATAAGTGTAAATTTTTTTTAAGCCTGAAACAGCATAAATCACTAAGAAAATCATTTTCAGAATTAAAAATACTGGCTTTGAACTACCATGCTCAATGCTTATGATAAATAAGTACCTCCGTCTAAAGTGGGTGAGACACAAAGTTTTTCTCAAAGCTGAAGTATACATCCAGGAGGGCTTGTTAGTATTGATTTGCATTTTGTATGAAGAAAAGATTGTTGGCAAAAGAGGATTCCCTTTATTTTATTGGAATATACTTGATACATAATATTGTATAGATTTCAGATGTAAAACATCATAACTCAGTGATTATATACATTACCAAATGTTCACCACAGAAAGGGTACTTACCCCGTTACCACTACCAAGATATTACAATAATGCTGGTTATATTCTCTATGCTATACTTCCATTCCTGTGACTCACTTATTTTAAAATTTGAACTTTGTACCTTTTTACCCCCTTACCTATTTCACCCATCCCTCCATACCTACCCTGCCCAAAGCAACCTACAGTCTGTTGTCAGTATTTGTGGGTCTTTTTATTTGTTTGTTTTGTTTTTTAAATTCCACATATAAGTGAAATCATATGGTGTTTGTCCTTCCCTATATGACTTATTTCACTTAGCATGATACCCTCTGGGTCCATCCACATTGTCACACATGGCAAGATTTCCTTCTGTTTTATGGCTGAGTAATATTCCACTGTGTATATGGGCTGCATCTTCTTTATCCATTCATCTCTTGATGGGCACTTGGGGTGCTCCATATCTTGGCTATGTAAATAATACCGCAATAAACAGAGGGGTGCATATATCTTTTCAAATTGGAGATTTTGTTTTCTTCAGGTAAATTTCCAGAAGTGGAATTGCTGGATCATATGGCATTTCTATTTTTTCGCTTTTTGAGGAATTTCCATACTGCTCTCCACAATGGTTGGACCAATTGACATTCCCACAATCGCGTAGGAGGGTTTCCTTTTCTGCACATCCTTGCCACCACTTCTTACTTCTTATCTTTCAGAGAATGGCCATTCTGACTGGTGTGAGGTGATACCTCACCATAGCTTTGATCTGTATTTCCCTGATGATCAGTGATATTCAGCATCTTTCCATGCACCTGTTGGCCATCTGCATGTCTTCTTTGAAACAATGTCTGTTCAGGTCCTCTGCCCATTCTTAATTAGATTATTTGGGTGTTTTTGTTGTTATTTAATTATATGAGTTCTTTATATATTCAGGATATTAATCCTTTATCTGATATATTATTTCCAGATATAGTCTCCCATACAGTAGGTTGTCTTTTTGTTTTGTTGGTGGTTTCCCTTTGCTCTATAGAAGCTTTTCAGTTTCTGTAGCCCCTCTTTTTATTTTTGCTTTTGTTTCCCTTGCCTGAGGAGACACAACCAGAAAGAAATTACTCATGCTGATGTTCACAAGATATTAGCCTGTTGTCTTCTAAAAGTTTCATGGTTGCATGTCTTATACTTAGATCTTTAATCCATTTAGACTTTGCTTTTGTGTATGATGTAAAACAGTGATCTAGCTTTATTCTCTTGCATGTAGCTGTCCAGTTTTCCCAACACCATTTACTGAAGGGACTGTCTTTTCCCCATTGTATATTCTTGATTCCTTTGTCATTTTTAATTGATCATGTATGTGTGGGTTTATTTTTGGGCTCTCTATCCTGTTCCATTGATCTATGTATCTATTCTTCAGTGATACCATCTAGCTTTAATTACTGGAGATTTGTAGTATAGCTTGAAATCTGGAAGCATTCTACCTCCAGCTTTGTTCACCTTTCTCTAGATTGCTTTGGTTATTGAGGGTCTTTTGTGGTTCATAAAATTTTTAGGATTCTTTGCTCTAATTCATTGAAAAATGCCATTGATATTTTGATGGGCATTGCATTGAACCTATAAATTGCTTTGAGTAGGATGACCATTTTGACAATATTAATTCTTATCCATGAGCATGGAGTGGCTTTCCATTTATTTGTGTCTTCTTCAGTTTCTTTCATCACTGTCTTATAGTATTCAGAGTATAGGTGTTTCACATTTTTGGTTAGGCTTATTCCTAGGTCTTTTATTCTTTTTGATGCAATTATAAATGGAATAGTTTTCTTGGTTTCTTTTTCTGTAGTTCATTTTTAGTAACTGGAAATGCAACAGATTTCTGTATATTGATTTTGTATCCTGAAACTTTCCTGAATTCATTTATTGGTTCTAATAGGTTTTTTTTGGTGAACTCTTTACAGTTTTCTATATATTGTATCATGTCATCTGCAAATAGTGACAACTTTATTTCTTCCTTACCAAGTTGGATGCATTTTATTCTTTTTCTTGTCTAATTGCTGTGGCTAGGACTTCCAGTACTGTGTTGGATAAAAGTGGTGAGAGTGGGCATCCTTGTCTTCTTCCTGATATTAGAGAAAAAGCATTCTGCTTTCCACCATTGCGTATGATATTAACTGCGGATTTGTCACATATGGCCTTTATTATGTTGCAGTATGTTCCCTATATACTCACTTTGTTGAGAGTTTTAGCATGAATGGATGTTGAATCTTGTCAAATGCTTTTTCAGCATCTATTAAGATGATCATATGGTTTTTATCCTTTCTTTTGTTAATGTGGTGTATCACACTGATTGATTTGTGGTTTGGTTGACCATCCATGCATCTCCAGAATAAATCCCATTTTCCATGATGAATAATGCTTTTGATGTATTTTTTAATTCAGCCTGCTAATACTTTGTTGAAGATTTTTGCATCTATGGTCATCAGGGATATTAGTCTGTAATTTTCCTCTTTTATTTTAGTGTTTTTGGCTGGTTTTGGTATTAGAGTAATGCTGGCCTTGTAGAATTAGTTTGGAAGTATTCCTTCCTTTTCTGTTTTTTTGAATACTTTAAGAAAGATGGGTATTAGCTCATCTTTAAGTGGTAGAATTCACACATGAAGCCATCTTTTCCTGGGCTTTTGTTTGTTGGGAGTTTTCTGTTTTTTGTTTCTCAAATCAATTTGTTACTAGTAATTGGTCTGTTCAGATTTTCTGCTTCTTCCTGAGTCATCCTTGGAAGATTCTATGTTTCTAGGAATTTATCCATTTCTTCTAGGTTGTTCAGTGTATTGGCACATAATTTTTATAGAACTCTTTTATAATTCTTTGAATTTCTGTGTTGTTCATTGTAACTTCTTTTTCTTTTCTGATTGTGTTTATTTATGTCCTGTCTCTTTTTTTTTCTTCATAAATCTGGCTAGGGGTTTGTCTGTTTTGTTTTTCTTCTCAAAGAACCAGGTCTTGGCTTCACTGATTTTGCCTAGTGATTTTTTTGTGTGTGTTTGTGTCTCTATTTCCTTCCCCAGGTTAGGGGTATTTTCATCTGTTATCTCTCCAAATAATTTGTCTTCTCCTTTTTCTCTTCTCCTTCTGGGACTCCTGTAATGTAGTTGTTAGGATGCTTGATGGACTGTCCTAGAGCTTTCTTACCTTATCCTCATTTATTTTTATTCTTTTTTCCTTCTTCTCTTCTGCTTGAGTGCTTTCCATTACTCTATCTTCCAAGTCACTGATCCATTCTTCTGCATCCTCTATTCTGTTGTTCATTCCCTCCCATACATTTTTTTATTTCATTTATTCAATTCTCCATTTCTGATTGGTTCTTTATTAGACTTTCTATTTCTTTGTTGAAGTCTGCCTTGAGTTCCACTATTGTTTTCTCAAGTCCAGTGAGCTTCTTTATAATCATTGCTTTAAACTCTTTATCAGGTAGATTAGTTAACACTATTTCATTAAGGCTTTTGGGAGAGGTTCTTGTTCTGTCATTTAGAACATATTCCTGTCTTCTCCTTTTGTATGACTTTCTGTGCTTGAGTCTATGACTTAGTTGAAAGGGTTCAGTCTCCCAATCTTGAATTATTGCCTTGTGTAGGAGGGTCCCCTGTGTAGATTGTGGGTATCTCATGGTTTGGCAACCTAGAGCTCCCAGAGCCTGGTCCTGGGGGTGTGGCCTGGGAGTCCATTGCAGATGCTCCTAAGTGGATGCCTCTGGACTCTGCATTAATGGGGGTAGGATGGTGGGCAAGTGGTGGGTAAGGGCACACTCCCCATAACTCCTGGATTGGCACCAGCTGAGTCTTCTGTGCCTCCTCATCCATAGGCCCAGACATGCCACTCTGGGCCACTCTGGGGAATTCCCCCATCACTACTTATCCAAAGTCTCCATAAAACAAGCCCATCAAGTCTTTTTAAGTGAAGATAAATGATTTGTGGAGTCTGTTTGGAATAAAAGGTGTTACAGTACCTCAGCTGGGTCAGCCAGTGACAAGTTCTAAGGCCTTGGGCAGCTTCTCTGTGCTTTCTGCTCTGCTGGAATGTGATCATTCTGTCTTTAATGTTCTGTCATCTCCCACAATAAAATGATTCTAGCAGCCTTTTCACTACCATGGGTAACCAGTAACACTGATTCTTGGTCTTTGCAACAACTCAGTCAAAAATTTTTTACTACCACCAAAAGAAGAAAATGAAGTTCATTATCTAATCCAATAGGATGTTCCTATGGGTTTAGTTGGCCCTTATTTTGAGAAATCAAGAATAATTTAATAGACTAGATGTCACTCAATAAAGAGTTTATGAAAGCAGAGACAACTTGCTTTGTGAAAATCTTTGTGTCTAATTTAATAAATATTAACAACTAACTGAAGATAGAAAGTGTTTTTGGAGATGGATATAGAACCTGACAGAAAATTTTTTTATAAACATTTATACTTGAGTATAAAGGGAAAATATGTTCTTTATAGAAAAATGACATACAAAAAAAGTATAAAAAACAAAGTATTCATGAAAGCCTTGCAGAGATTTTGTAGCATGAATTCAGCTTCTTGTCCTACATACATACATGCTCATATGTAATGAAGATTCTTGACAAGTTGGAGTCATTTTCTAAATATTATTTGTTTTTTTCCACTTAACTTGTATGATTACTTCTCCACATTATTAAATATTGTTTGAAAAATAGAGAATGGAGCCTTCTAAAATGTAGTTTCTCCTTCCTTTAAATCAAATGTAAAGTGTGTTTCCCCATTGGCAAATGGGCTAGTGTCACTGGGTCACATTCTGAAAGACCAAGATTAGTTCTCAAATTGCCAGCATCATTTAATAATCAGAACATTCATTTTTTTAAGATATCAAATAAATGATAATTTCCAATTTTTAATTCATCTAATAATTTCAAAAATATTTAGAATATAAAAATCATAGAATAAGACCTCTGCACTGGAGAGATTGCTAGAAATATTGCTGTATGCTCTGCCTTTGGTTTGTCACCATCCATTCAGACTGCTGTAACAAAATACCATGGACTGGGTGGCTTACAAACAACATTAGTTTACTTCTTACAGTTCTGGAGGCTGAGAAGTACAAGATAAAGTCACTGGCAAGTCTGGTATGTGAGACCCTGAGTCCTAGTTCATAGAAGACTGTCTTCTTATTGTTTCCTCACATAGTGGAAGGTGGGAGCTCCCAAGCTCTCTTGGGTCTCTTTTATGAGGTATTAATTCTATTCATGAGGACTCCACCCTTATAACCAATCATCTTTCAAAGGCCCTACCTCCTAATAGCATCACTTTGGGGTTAGGATTTCAACACAGGAATTTGGGGCACAAATATTCAATCTAATGTAGGTGTCATAAGACACTCTCTATTCACTTCATGTAAATGCAGAGACACCTTTGGAGTAAATAAAATAACCCTTCCATCATTTTTTTGGTCTCTCTTTTTACTTGGCTTTCTTCCCTGATATATAAAAGCCTGATTTCAAGTGCCTAATTTCATTGTTTATCTTATATGTATAAACAAAAAAAGTCTAAAGACTAATTAAAGTGTTTACTTTTGCACTCGATCAGCCACTCCTGGACCTTCCCTTCACCTGTGGTACACTTCACCAGGATTCCACTGTGCTTATAGTGAAAAAAGGTTTTATTCCGCTAAGCTGATTAATAATTACGCATTTTCTAGAGTAGCTCAGGCATCCTGAAATATTTTTGAAGTTCATATCAATCGATGCATCACAATTGGTTGATATTTTTCTCCTTTCCAACCAGGATAGCTTTGCAAGTAAGCAGAAGCCCATGTAGCAGGTTCATGATAGAGCTGGTAAGATCTGTGCTACAAATATTCTCCCCTAACAGTAGTGTAGGCTACCAGGCACTGTGCTATGCATTTTATATTTACTCTAACTTTTTTAACAACTCTTCAATGCAGGTGGTATTAGCTCCATTTGGCAGATGAGAAAACAAAGGCTTAAGGATCTGGAAGCCCTAATTAAAATGTATGTGACTCACAAATTAGTAACAATTGACATTTTTTTCCTTTACTTGGAAGCCTCACTTACGACAAAAAACAAAAGCCAATTGTGTAGAATGTCAAGACAGAGAACAGCAGCCCATAAAGGGACAACTTCCATTTGACTGTATTCAGGAATTATTTATTCATTGGAAATCTTCATTCTTCACCCATAAAATGTCTTGTCATTCATGTAGAGGACATCACCTCAACATTTGATGGCAACCAGATAGGACATATGCTAAAGGCCCCTCCAACCCTGAAATTATAGAACCCCTAAAACATCCCACAAATGTATCTATCATCAAGAGGACCAACAGTCATTCCAAGTGCTAAGAAAATCACATAAAACCTGTGTTGTATATGATACAAATGCTGGGTGATCTTTAGAGAAGATACCTCAACTCCTGAAGAGAAAGTCAGAGGGTTGTTGAGTCTGCAGCTCATTATTTCAGTCAGGAAGTTAACATTACTTCTGAAATCAGGATTTTGATTATAGTATTTCCAGTTCTCATTTCCCTCAGTTCCACAATCCAGGATAGCAACACCAATATCATCTCTTTTTGCAAATTCATATGCCATGCCCATAAGAGAGAGGATGAGAGAGAATGATGTGATATGTTAAAATGTATCACACAACAAAAAAAAAAATAACTCTCCAGGGCTAGAAAGAGAATAGTAGAATATGGACTGAAAAGTTTATACTTTCAAATGTTTTTTGTTCACTAGAGAACAGTTTTTGAGTATGCTTTTAACTCTACACTTGACCAATAAAATATTTACAATTATGATATAGCAGAAATCTAGCAGTAAGAAAGTAAGAAATCATTCCAAATTCTTAAGCAAATATTACCACATGATCATGTACATACACTTTCATTCACTTTCCCAAACCACCAAATGCTAGAAAAGGAAGATAATATTAAAGCAGTAAAACTTTTGTATCTAGAAAGCAGGTAAAAGACTCATAAGTGAATTAACAGATTCCAGAAAACTGAATCATAAGCCAAGCATATAGGAAGCAAATATGAATTACGTGGAAGAATCTCCAAGGATGCAAATATGAGTGGCACCAAGTATTTCTGAAAGTAATAGTGGGGAGGTGTGGGTGAGAGGTTAGGATGCTAAAAAAATAAGAAAAATTGTTTAAATATCTGCTTATTTGCTTCAGAACAAGTCAAATCTCTAGGTCTTCTCCCCAGATCACACAACCAAGAAATATCCTACCCTCACCCTAGAAAAAAGGACTGGAAGTTGATTCTCTGAGTTAAAATTTTCAAAATGTTGAGGGCAAAAGTCTTATAACTTAGACTTCTATACCCAGCCAAACTAAGTACAAACCTAAAGGCTAGAATAAAGACAGGTTTAGATATATCTCTAAAATTTTCCTTCCCTGCACTCTTTCTCAGAAAGCTATCAGAGAATGTGTTCCACCAAAATGAGGGAATAAACAAAATAAAAGGTTGTGGGACACAGAAGCAAGAGATAATCCCAAATGCAATGACTTCAAGGATGAAAATTTTTGTTTCTCCCTCCCATAACAGTATTGAGTGGGAAAGAGGGCTTTGGGGCTCCATATGGCCCCTCAGAGATCCAGATTCCTTCCCACCTTTTCATTGTCATAATTTTAGGGCCAAAGCTTGGTCACAGTCATATCAGTTTTCCAGCTCACGGGAAGAAGAAAGAAAACTCAGAAGAGTGTGGGTACAATGTTTTCAGGTCCAAACTTGGAAATGGCATATATCACTTCTGTCCTACTCTGTTACTCACAGGGACATATATACCTGCAAAGACCCCTGGGAAATTTAGTCTCTAAATGCCACATGATTTATCAGTGAGGCAGGGGAGAATGAATTTTGGTCATATGTTGAGACAAAGAGCAAATGTCTGAAACTATATATTCCAACAATGAATACAAGAAAATTACTACAAAAAGACCAGTTAGGAGCAGAGCCCAGGAAGAGTATAGAGGATGCCATGTAAAGCCATGTTCCCTTCATGTCACTCTACATGCTACCTTGGAAAGGAGCAGCAGAAAAGGAAAGAAACCCAAAAGATTACATTTGCCTAAAAGAGGCAGAGTCTTCCAGACAGTTTAAAGTAGCTAAGGCTCTAATTCCACTAAGTGGCACTTCAAAAGTTCAGTCACCCACCACTAACCATTACTACCTTTGCCTTCCAGTAAGTTAGGTCCTCATGGAAACATCCAATCTGAGGCCAAGAAATGGAAAAACTGCACTTTCTCTCCATGTATAGACATACATCATGTATGGTAAGCATACATCAGAACCAGTCCCTGTTGATGGACATTCAGTATGCTTCCAATTTATAGTTGTTTTGAATGATGCTATGAATACCTGCATGTGTACATGTATATACACATATACCTCAGTGTGTCAGTGCATTTGTCAGGCTTCTTCTTCCTTTGGATGACATCCTACAAATGGAACTGCTGGACTGAAGGGAATACACTTTTTAAGGTGGCTGTTGTCCTTTGCTAAACCTTCCCCATCAAGGTTATACCAATTTATAATTCCACAGCAGTGGAGGGGTTCTCCTTATTCTGAGTATTGGAAATGCCTTACATATTTCACAAGAAATTCTTAGCCTAAAATGGTCCACTAAGTAATTTTGTTTCTGCTATGCAGCATATACATTGAATAAGCTTGATAATGAATAATAATTCATTTCTAATCATTTAATAAGAGGTTTTATGATAGGTACAGTAGAAGGAGTATGGAACCGAGACCAGAGTCACTATACTCAGTAGCCACTTCTGACAGTAGCTAGCTGTGTGACATTAGTAAATCACTCAACTTTTCTGAGCTTCAATTTCTTTGTCCTTATAAAAATAGGGGATAGAGATAAATTTATTGATTTATTGTCTCTTCAAGTATCAGAAATTTTAGTGATAACAAATTCTATAGCTTTCATCTGAGCCAAAGACACTAACCTAAAGACTGAGCCGTGCAGAACTGAAACAGAGAACTCAAAGCAGAATAAATGTTTCATTTTGTACTGTCACCAAAAGTAATCTCAGTAGGAATCTCATTATTAATGATTCTCCTATGCAGGATAGAAACTGCTGGCTTAAATTCAGATGGATGGCTGTAGCTGATGTAAAATTTTCAGCATCATTTCACTTAAACCCAAATTTTAAATTCAACAAACATTTATCGTGCCCGGCAGCTATTCCATGTGGAGAATATAAAACAGTGACCCTGTCCTAAAGAAGCTGACAACATAGTTATTTTCTCATGGTAGGTTTTCAAACTAGAATCATTTCTATTTAAATACTGGGAAGGAATACTAATGCCAAGAAATGCTGAAATTAAATAAAATTCCCAAACTCATCTCAAAATTGAGGCTTACATCTAGAAGTCACTTCCAGATTTTTCTTAATATTTACTCTATCGTGCATATATTGTAAATAAATGGTTTTAAGAGATTTAAGCTGTGTGTGTGCTATGTGTGTACAATCTTACTAAAAACCTATACTAATCTGAATATTAAAATCGACCATTTATACATTTAATAATTTTTGAGTCAAAGCTTCAAAATTAATAGAGAAATACACTGACATCAGAACAGTAATGTGTTATAAAGTACAATTATTTAATTTTAAAGATTAATTCCATATGATTAACTAATACACCAATTAGGCAATATGTAATTAAGTTATAGTCCCTGCCACTTAGTCATTTAATCATAAAAACAAAGCGTATTTTTATAAACAAATGAAATAAATATGAAATCTAGTGATTAAATGTGTGGTTGGTCCTAAGAATAAACATTAAAAATAAAAATCATCTGTATCTACAATCTGTGTAATCAGAAAACAGGTCTTATGATCCAGTGCATAATTATTATATTAGAGTAGAGTAGTTGGTATAGAACATGGCTCAGTACCCTAGTTTTAGTTTGGATGTTGGCTCTGCCCCTTATCAGCAACTTAATTTACTTCTCTAAATTTATTTTTTCATCAGTAAAATGAAAATGATATCAGTGCCTACTTCATCGTGTTGTTTCCAGAATTAAATGAGATAATGCATGCATAGTGCTTACTATAATGCTTGATACCTGGAAAACCCTAGGCACAATTATTAGCTAGTCAGTTTGGGAAATGGCCAGCTTCATGCATAATTTGATATTAAATCAGAATTCTGTGGCATCCTGTATACATACAACCTGGTTCATCTCTAAGACTGGTAGGGCAACTATAAGAATGAATGCAGGGGTATTTATTGTTTTGGAAAAAGTCCTAAAGGGTCCTCCCCTTTAACAAATAAGCCCCTTTCTATTCAAGGGGATCAGGGTATTATCACTGAAAGTTTCTCTCAGTCCTATTTGCAAACTACTTCAGCAAAACCAGATCTACTGACTGTGGGTTCACGTTTCCAAAAGAGAACTTCCCTAGGTGGGTCCTTTGAGGGGAGACAACAAAATAATTTATCTGGCTTCTATCAAGTGAAGAAATTCTACTGAAAGGAGATTGGGATCACAGAATATTTCCGGGAGGCTGTAGAACCAGGTTTGGGGGCACTCGGGAAGAATCACAGCTCTGGAAGTTAAAAGCAGGCAGGCTCTCACTGTAGGAATCACCTGGGCAGAAGAACCCACTGAGTAAGATGAAGTCTAACCCCTCCCTCCACGTTTCCAAGTTTCCGGACACATACCCAGGCCCACCTGTACTGCGACAGAGAAAAGATCTGTCCCTTTAGACTTCTCTGGCAGGATGCCAGTACCAGGACACAGCACTGGTTGGGTGCTTTGAGAAGCGTGAATGATTTCTGAGCAACCTCAGAACATGGGGTGGTCAGAGTCAAGAAGAATGAAGAATCTGTGGAACTCCATGAAGCTAAAATACAATTGCATTGGTGTTACTGAAGGGAAAGCCAGGGTAAGTTCTCACTTGGAGAACTTGAGAAATCACAGTCCTTTGAAGGATTCACATCGAGAGAGGACACATAAAACCAGATGCTTATAAACTAGCAGAGTTCTCACACTTTTTAGGATTACATAATACCACGTCTTTGAAAATCCTTCAGCCCACCATGCAAATTATAGTTATAACAGTCTCCGTAGTATCTGTTAGAAAAGTAGACATCATCTTTACATACCATCAGCATGAGACAAGCCATTCTCACTCCCTACCCATTACTCACCTAAGTACCAGCTCTCTTCCCTTTGAACAACATCATGTTTTAATCAGAGCAAAAGGGGAATTTTAAGGAAATTTCTTAAAGAATTTTAAGAAACTGTATTCAGAAAGAATACATCTCTTCAGGGTAGGTTTTATAAATACCACCGCCTGCCCAACACACACACACACACACAGAGGCCCCATTTTATAAAGCTGTTCTTAAAGTAGTTCCCTTACAGGTTTAATTGGTAACATTCAGGTATTGCAAAGAAAGAACCTAAGAATGGGAAATGTTTTCCAGTGAGGCCTGTCTCTGGAGCAGCAGTCAAAAAGGAATTTAGGGGATGTTCTGACATTAGGATTAAGAGAACTAATTTGTTTGCATCTGCTAAATTTACAGTGCTTAACTTTTCAATGACCAGACTATCAAACTTCCAAGAAATGTTTTATTCTCTCAGTTTCCTTTGTCTGCAAAATGAAGCCATCACTGAAATAATCCCAGTGGAGATCTGTACAGACAGGTAATCATATACATGCAATGAATTGGCTCCAAGACTTCATACATGTAGAAGGCAAGTAATATTCTGATGATACTGAAGTTAGCCAATCTGAGGTTTGAGAGGTAAAAGCCACAGAATAATGTTTATGTAAAAAAAAAAAAGCAAAAGAAGTTTTAGCTAGAGAAAGCAGTTTAAAGCCTACCTTTTCAAAGCAAGGTTCAAAAAACTATATATTTTGCTCAGTACTAATGAATCCAAATTCTACCAAAGTTTTGCAAAATGGAGACAACAAAAAACAATCCTATTCATTTTCTAATAGTCTTTTGATATATAGGACTTATATTTTGATGGAGTAATTTATCTTTTTTATATTTAATTTGTACCTCTTCTAACAATGCCTTCATATTCTGAGAAATATTTGCTTATCCATATTCTTAAAGATAGTTTCCCTTTTTTCTGAAAGTTTATTCTTACTGCTTTCACATTAAGTCCATGGTCTATCTGGGGTGATTGTTTGTGTATCGTACATTACTGCAGGACCACACTTTTCACTTGGATATCCAATTGTTCCAGAACCATTTATGGAAAACAGCTTTCTTTTCTTTTCACTGAATTGTTTGCGTCCTTGTTGAAAATAAACTAACGCTATATGCATGGGACTATTTCTGGACTCTGTGTTGTTCCATTGGGTCTGCCTGTCTTATCATATTCCATACAACAATGCTTAATTATTGTAATTTTTTATAGTAAGTCTTGAAATCAAATAGTGAAAGTCCCTCAGCTGTACACTCCTGCTACAAAATGTTCTTGATATTCTAGGTTCTTGGCATTTTCATATAAATTTTAGAATCGGCAGGTCAATTTCTTTAAAAGAAAAAGCCTGGAACAGAGCTAACATATCAACCTTTCTACGGTTTACCTCTAGACCTTTCCTTGAGGACAAATAAAATGTCTTATTTAAGCTGCTCCCAGTGGAAAGTGTCCTTCAGTGTCCTTTCCTGAAAACCAGATTTAATCCTGACACAAACTTTGATTGGCTCTGGTGGACCACTTGCCAAACCAATCATAATGGCCGTGGAAATCCAGTGGGGGCAGCTCTGCCGGAGCCCCAAGAACCGACATGGAGAAAAAATGGCTCCCCAGGACGATCACGATTGTTGCTGGAACTAGAAAAAGCTGTAAGGATGGGAGCTAGGTAACACAGCATATATCCACCATCCCACGAATATGAACACCAAAACTAAACTTGGCTTGATTTTTGAAGGTCTGATACTGTCTTTTTTTTTTAACTCCTTTTTTAAAAAATGTGCTTCTAGCAATTGAGTTGCTATATACACACTCTGAAATATGAACAGTAGCAGCAGATTTTGTAAAAGGGACATAACCACTCAGTGATCGCAGAAACCCCAGAGCATGATCTGCTGAGTGTCTGGCAAGCCAGCTCAGCCGTGGGAGAAGCAGGAAGGCAATCTTGTGAGGACCAACCATCGCACCTGCCAAATGAGGAAGCCTCAAAGGTATTAGGTTGCTTTGATTCTTTTTACTTGATTTGCACTAACTAAAATCAAATTTAAACAAATGTAATAAGGGACATGTTTTCACATTGGGAAGTCATTATTGGAAATGATTTTAAAAGCAAACGCTGATGGGATGGCCTTTGCCAAATATTTTCTGAAAACCCAGATGACATTAGGAAATAAGGATGCGGCAGATGTACAAAGCCCACAGCAAAGCCCAGGCCATCCTCCCTATGAAGGCGTGATGACAGTGCATGGGCATTATCATTGGAATGTGATATTGAGAGACAACTCAAGTAATCCAGTTGGCAGAAGACCTGAATTCCTTGGAAATGTCTTCCAGGTTGAACTCCCTACTCTGAGCCTGCAGCTGATCTTTGCCATGCATACAGGATGAGAATGAGAGATGTAGCCAGCCTTTGAGCTGCCAAGACTACTCCAGACACTGCATGGCTCTGCCAGAGATGGATGCATGGCTGTGGCATTCTCAGGTTTACTCCCTCTTCTTTCTCCTTTGCCCATCTCAGACTCCACCGTATCACAGTCCAAATAATGCCTTCCAAGTGTTCGAACTAGGAAGTACCTTAGAGATCAGTAGAACAACTCCCACCTCGTTTTCCATTGAGGAAACTTACAAATAATCTCACTGAAAATTTTTTCAAGCATGAGATGATTTTTTTCAAGTGTTCCTTGCCCTTGAACAGGAAACCTTCTTGTTTTGTGTCTATCTTGTTTCTTTCCCATGGCTCTTTTTGTTTCTTCTTCTGAAAATCATCTATCCTAAAGCCCTCCTTATATTTCAACCAACTGAATTTATCGAACCTTAAAACAAATGAAATGGAAGGGTGTTCACTGTTGATGTGTATGAGGAACATGATCAAACATTTAATTTAAAACAGTCTGAAGAATTATAATCCACCTGATAGTCCTGTTTTAAATAAAAACCTTTCTGTCTTTAATGCTGTGCATTAAAGATAGAATACAAACAGAAGTAAATGAACAAAGTCCCAGATTTCAGGCTCACAGTACTATGTGGCTTGCTTTAGGTGAATAGCAATGAGTGTTCTTCAAGAGACATCACCTGCCATTTCTCCGTAGATCTCATATGCTGGTAGACCTGGGAGCATGTCAGTAGTCTTCTCAGGTAGTCACAAGCCTAAGACAGCATCCTGGACCAAGGACAGAGATCCAGTCAGGGCCTCACTTAGGAAAGGAGACAGCTTCATGCACTGTGCTTCCTCTCTGTCTTCACATGGCCCATATCAACCTGTACCCTGGCGCCCCTGAAGACTGCCTTTTCTTTACGAGCTCAGAGTCAAGTTCATGACTCCCAAGGGACTAGAACTTTATGGAATGCCATTTTGCACTCCAACTTCCTTTCCTTCCTGTCCTATTTTATTTGTTTCTATTTTATTTAGCAATACAATTTACATCTGTGTTCATCACTTTGAATCCTTGATGGATGAGTTATGATTTTTCTATTGTACCATATTAATTATATTATATCAAGTCATATTAATGTGTGTGTATGTAAATCTGTGAGTATCACAGAAAGAAAACAGGCTTTGGAATCCCACCATCCTGCTTTAAATCTCTCTTCAGCCACTTAGTGCCTGCATGACCTCAAATGAGTTATTTGACCTGAGATTAAGTTTCTTCACTTGTAAACATCAGAAAAGGTTGTCAGTAGTGAAGGTAGCATAGGTTTAAGTATCTTGCACATTGCTTCGTACTAACTAATCACCCATGTATCATTATATATACTTATTTGTGAAGCAAGTTATCTGAAAAGTATTTAGGGATGAGTCTCTCTTTTAAACAGGATTGAATATCAGCAAGAAAAGTAAAAATCAACAAGTGGGACTAGGTCAAACTAAAAAGCTTCTGCACAGCAGAAGAAACAATACAAAAAAAATGAAAACACTATCTACAGAATGGGAGAAAATATCTGATAGGGGTTAATAGCAAGAATATAAGGAATTCATACAATTCAATAACAAAAAAACAAACAGTTCCATTAAAAATGGGCAGAGGAACAGAATAGACATTTTTCCAAAGATATCCAAATGGCTAACAGATATATGAGAAGATGCTCGACATCACTAAGTATCAGGGAAATGCAGATCAAAACCACAATGAGATGCCACCTTACACCTGTTGGAATGGCCATGATCAAGAAGACGAGATCACAAGTGTTGGTGAGGATGTGGAGAAAAGGGAACTCTTGTGCACTGTTGGTGGGAATATAAATCAGTGCAGCCACTATGGAAAACAGTAGGGACATTCCTCAAAAAATTAAAAATAGAACTACCATCTGACCAAGGAATCCCACTTCTGGGTATACATCCAAAGGAAGTGAAAATAGATTCTCAGAGATGTGTGCCCTCCCATATTTATTGTGAGGTTACTCTTAATGGCAGGATATGGAAACAACTTTAAAGTGTCTGTTGATGGATGGATGGATAAAGGTGTGAGATAGATAGTTATATAGATAAAGATATAGATATAGATTAGATATAGATATAGATATAGATACAGATATAGATATAACACACTCAATGGAGTATTATTCAGCCATAAGAAAGAAGGAAAGCCTGCCATTTGCAACAAGGATGGGCCTGAGGGCATTGTGCTAAGTGAGATAAATCAGACAAAAGAGGACAAATACTGTATGACATCCACACATACATGTGTATGATTCCACATGTAAGTACATGTAAGAGGTACTCTGGGCAGAGGCAGAGATAGAGATGGATTATGGACCTGTAGACTGTTAGATGCAGACATGATTCTAGTGCTCAACCTACTGCCATGAGAAGAAAGCCAGGTATAAACCCCAAGAACGTTCTGTTGTCGTTTCTTGGTCTCACTGAATCCATGGTGAATTTGCCCGGGGCTGAAACCTTACAAGACAAGAGTTTAAGCAAATTCAGTGAACATCTAGAACAGAAAGATGGATTATAAAAATGGTGGCTATTGTGTCATATCATTCATTAAAAGAAACAATAATCTGGACCAGAGCATTAGTTTGGGGATGCTTTCTGTATTATGGGTCTGTATCTTTCTCCTTGTGACTGTCTTTGATCGTCTTCAGCATATCCACCCACATCAGAATGTTATCTGGAGAGACACAGTGTGATTTGAGGAGTTTCTCAAGGGGTGATCAAAAAAGGAAACTATTTAGCTTTCACAATGACTTCATCTTGCATTGGTATTAGATAATCAAAGCATCTCATTTCTAACAAACACCAGAAATAACACTTCTAAATTGTCTGCTTGTGTCTGTGCATGAAGATGTTTGTCATGCATTTGTAACATGGATATTTAAAGTTTTTCATGTGATCCCATTATTTTTTTGGATTTTTTTTATTGAACTATAATTGATATACAACATTATATTGGTTTCAAGTATACAACAGTAGTGAATCAACAGTTATATACATTATTAAATCCTCATCCCAGCTAGAGTAGGTACTGTCAACATAGAAAGATGTTACAGAACTATCGACTGTATTCGCTATGCTGTACTTTCATTCCTGTGACTAATATATATTATAATTGAGATTTTGTGCCTCTTTAGCCCCTTCCCCTATTTCACATATCACCCTAACCCCTCCCCCATGGTAATCCAGGTGATTTCATTTTATGCAAACAGGTTTAGGAAACACTAATTTGTGCAACCCCAACATAATACAATTATCCTCTCACTGCACCTGACATGATATGGTCATTTTTTTTAATGGCTTTCAGCTGATCAAATTATTGGAAAGTCCTTCCTGACACTGAGCTGAAATCCACTACTTGCTATGCCTATTCTGTACCTGCTTCCCTCTGAAAACTCTTTAAGGACATTTTATGCTTCCCATCCAACAGACTCTCATGTGATCTTTATTTTGTTTCTCAGCTGAGAGCCATGGTGGTCATCATCCTTAGGAGAACTAAGGAATTTTGTCTTTATGGAAACCTTATTCTGTGTCCGGCATAGAACTATGAACTTAGTATCCCTTCTCTCACTTTCTCAACAAGCCAGAAAAGTGGATTCAGTTACCCGATCTTTAACTGGCAAAGCCAGAACTGAAGCCAAGGCAGTCATGCTTGTAAAAGCTGTGCTGGCTTACCACCATTTGGTGGCCAGATCTGGGCACATTAGTCTTTGAATTGGGAGCTTCCTGGTCTAGAACACTGTATTTTCAGGTTTAAAAATAATCAACAAGTCATTGCATAATTTGTTTTTGACCCAGCTTCATATCTGACTGGTTGGAAGATGAGCCTTGGAGGATGCCAGCAGCAACATGCCAAATGCACCATCCCTTGCATGTGTCCATTTGCAAGTGCAAGGTATTTGGATAGTAACATGTTAATTTTACATGTTGTTTTTAAAAGCAACGCAAGAGTCCTGACAGAATAAGGGGAAGGGAAGCCAAGTATTCATTGGTGAGGAGCCTGTAGGAGGGGCTAGGTGGCAGACACTACGCATGAGTTTTGACCATTAAAATGTGGGCTGTATATGGGAATGGGGGTGGGGGGGACAGGTGAAGGAGGGAAAGAGCCCGGATTGTTTGTTTTTTGGCTTAGGGTTCGATTTGGTTTGGTTTTTGCTATTCCCTACTTTCATCCTCCACTTTCCATTTAAAAATAACAAATAAATGAAAATTTAATTTTGAGAAGAACTGTAGCCTATAATTCCAATGAATACCTCCAAAAAATAAAGTGTAAGAAACTGCACGGTGGTCTGGCATACTCAACCGAAGTTCATCCTTCCCCATCTTATCTTATACGAGAAACATCATGAAACCTTATACATTCCAGATATGTGCTTGGAGTTTTGGGTATCTCTGTCAATACAGTGTTGAGTTAATTGCAGAGATCTCACTGATTTTACTTTTTGGTACTGTACCTTTTGGAGCAATAATTTTATTGGAAATGCATTTACAAGATGCAACTTTAAACTGTTTAGAGAACAGAGTCAAGCATATTGAACACCTTACGTGGTAGGCAGTGTTTCAAATTCTGTCAAATGGCTGTACCAGAAGAAAATTAAATGTCAACTCCACTTTGTTTTTATTTTTAAATAGCTTGTACAAATTGATTTCTTTTTAATTGAGAGTTACTTGGTTTGATTATGCAACCTCAATAACAATAACAAAGTTTGCAATCATTTGATTTATTTCATGTTTCGCCACTCTGACATTATTATATTAATTCATGTTCTAATAAAAATAATTCCTAATGTTGAGAAAATACAGATAAGTGGAGAGAAGCTTTATTAAGATCATCAGTATTAAAACTAAATCCTTTTTTCTCATTAAAGAAGATACAATTTAATTAATTCACATTAATCCCTAGTTGACATTAAATTCATCTAAAAACTACACTCATATAGATTATTAACACTAAGACATAAGAATGTTTAAAATGACTAATATATAGAAGAAACATTTCTAGAGATTCAAGTGATTATATTTTAAAATGATCTATAGATGAACTAATCTTTTGAGGACATTTCTTCAGTGTATCAAGTTCTTTTGCTTTAGAAAAAGAAGAAATTAGAAAAGTATCTTTGCTAAAGAAAAATATTAGAAAATTTTACTAGACTATTCATTTAGCATTGATAGTTCCTTCTAAATTAACTTAAAGTAATCACAGTATAAAAAATGAGGCTCAAAGTATCTTTACCCTTACATCACTGAAATTCTTATTTTGAGGGACAGCTCTACTTTTTGAAACTTTCTGATATTTTATTCCTTTACTTTTTCTAGAAAAGGCAATCCATACTCCACTCCCAGCATTTTTCAATCATTCTAGATCGCAAAGCTATTCTATTCTAAATTCTTTATGTATGAACTTACTTTAATTGGGCTTTTAGAACCAAGCTCTATTATAAGTAGATGTCATGAAGTGTATTTTCATTCTGGCTTTATGAATCTGTTTTCAGGCTATCGGTCACTTAACAAAGAATGTGTCATCATGCATGTTAACACTAATTTCAGATTGAGTCCCCATCCAAAGTCCAACTTCAACTCATGAGCTTTTTCATACAGGGCTCAAATCTTCTACCAGAGCAACATAAGCCAAAGAGAGTAACTGTCTGTCCAATGTACACTGACTTAAAGAACTTAACTTTCACATCAAATAAGAACAAGAAATAAGCTTGTATTTTATCCAGCTTTTCAATTTAATGATAAGCCCTAGAGCTAATTAATTTAATAGACTACAAGATGCCAATTTTCTTTATTTACCTTTTTTGTCTTGATAAACATTAGTGTGCTTGAATGGACACCTTCATTTTCCTCCAGTTTTTAAGCTTCCTTTCATGTGTGTGAGAAATGACTAACCATGTCAGGGTTTATCGAACAGAGCCTTGCTTTTTTGGCTTGTCCCTTTCACCTTATCTAGTAAACGCATTAGCCTCTCCATCAGGACGTGGCAGAGTAAACAGTGCAGGAGGCCCGCACACACAACCAGAGCTACCTTTAAACAGCCTCTAGACTCTTTAAACTCAGCTAGAAAGCTGATTAGGTCCCCAGATCTTGGGCATTATCTTATTTTTGATAGCTGTGCCATGAAAAGGCAATAAAGAAAAAGCTATCTAATAGGAAGGCAAGTTAAAGTGTCTGCTTACTTAAGAACTGTACTTAAAAGGAGGGGGGAATAAAGAACTGTGTAAACTTGTTTAACTATTTGCAAATCTCAAAGGGAGCAATGTTTAAAAAAAGCATTTATATGTGAGTTAAAAGAAAGCCATGATACTGCCTTAAATCTCAGCATTCGCATGTAGGAAATAACAGATTGCTGCAGTATATTTTCCTGCCTAGGGATATTCTCCTATCTTTGTTTAGAACTTTTGGGCAACTTTGCAGCTATTACTAGGCCAAATATAAGAAAGTCAAATGTCTTCTCTAGGCCTATGGAACAATCATGAAAAGATATATAAGAAGTTATGTCTATTTCACTAAACCATGTATATATACAGTATTGTGATAGAAAAGAGTGAATTAATTAGGTAAAAAAATGAGACGGTACCTAACACTGAAGCTGACTTTAAACATCTGAGATTCACTTTTCTTATCAAATAGAGCAATGACCAACGATATTTAGGAGGAAGTATTTTAGCAGATGAGCAAAGTATATGGCTGTTTTTCAGGATCTTAACCTCCCCACGAAGTCCCGCTTCTGGGAACTTCACGTATTTTGGGTGTATTACAGAGTGGAAACAGGAGCAGGTTGAAAAGCAAAGATGTGACTAGGATGTGGACTGCTGATTTAAAGAGATGAGGGGTGTGGTTCAAAGTGAAGGTCAAGGTTAACATGTGTAAGAAAACACCAGCTCCTGTCCAGGCTTGTTTGCAAGATTTAGTTTGGGGAGTGATATAAAATGAAAACTCTTCCTACCTGATGTTCTGTGATCTAATTGTAACAAACCAGCAAGCCACATTCTGTATCCATGTAGGGTGACCCAGAGAGAAAAGAGGGGGCACAGTGCTATTCTCAGCCTTTCAAGCACTCTGGTTTCCCTTTCGCTCTGATATCAAGTTACTATCTGAAGTGTCAATAGATCAGCTCAAAAACAAAAAGAAAGATATTCCAGAGACGAGGTAATGCAGATAATGTCCCCAACTGAAACTGGTTTTGTCTTCATTTCAAAAGTCAGCATGTGGAGAAATCAAACTCTGAAAAATTCTATCATTTAATTCCATTCATTTCACATCAAGAGTCCAGTTTTTAATCAGTATTCTAATATATTAGGAAACGTGTTGATTAAAAAATAAATTTAAACTTGAGCAGCCTCATAGAGGATAGTGCCTGGCACACATGGAAAGCATTTCATAAAAACCAAAGAATGCTAAAATATCCTACAAAGGACTCAAGTGCATAGAGCAAGAGGAGGAAGGAGATGCTGGCATCCTTACCCAACAAAGGGGCTCAGTAGCAAGTCACATAGCTGTTTGCCTTCGTACAGGCTTATGAGGAAGTCTTCCTGTGATTTGGTGTACAAACGTTTCAGTGGAGTACTGACTGCTCCCTGGAGCTGCATTTTAGCCTGCCATTTATTTAGAAGGCTACTTAGTGTGTCTGGGGGCCTAGGGAGAGAGGGAGAAAGACAGTAATCATTTCACCCCCTCAGGGGCAATTTTGCACTTGAGTACAATGCAGATTTGAGCACAATACCTTAATAGAAACAAGTCAAATTTAGAGCTTCAGTTTTGGAGTCTGGTCACAACATTCTAGGTGACCATAGTTCAAACCATTGCTGTCAGTAACAATATTATAAGACACTGATCCATATTATGGGCTATAATAGATGTGAATCTACAAGTAAGTGCTTGGCAGGGACCGATTTAAGAGCTCCGCGTGAGTTAACTCACTTACTCCTTACAGCAACCCCTGGGGCAGGTACTATTTTAATTCCCCTAGATGAGGAAATGGAGGGACAGAGAAGCCAAGTAACTTGTCCAGGGCTGCACAGCTCAAAGTGGCCAACTACAAAGAAGTTCATTTGTACATGTGTCTGTGTGTGAGCATGTATTTCATCTACAAAAAGTGTAAATTAAAACAGTATAAGTGTTCCCTTGGAAAGAAATAGGTCCCCCACCCAATTTATTTGTCCCTCCGGAATACAACATGTGAACACATTTTCTTCATTATTAGGAGAAATGGACACCATACTCTATTAAAGAAACCTAGTGGTTGCACTGTTGGTCATGTGAAACCTTCATAAGATTGTATATCAATAACACCTTAATAAAAAAAGAATCTACAGTGAAATTAAAAAAAAAGAAGCCATGGTTGATGACTTTAAAAGGTTTATTTTCAATGCAAATCAATGATTTCTAAAACATCTTGGAAAACGGCTACAAATTGATTCACTGGCTTCTCAAAACTCCTTAGCTCAAGTGATTAAAATGTGTGGATTTTGTTCACCACAAATGAATTGGCCTTTCCTTCGCCTTACTTGATCTGCCTTCATACCCCCTAGCTGACACTGAGTCACAGGTAAATATTTCCTTTGTCAGCTTGCTCTTGAGCTTTCTCTGTGGATATTGTGTCTGTACTTATTTTTGATAGCGGCTGTTTTCCTCAGAAGAAAGATGCGTCTCCTGGAGTGTTGCAATTTTTTTTTGTTTTGCTTTTTTCGTCATCAAACACCATCGAAGGATAAATAGCAACATCTAGGGATAAAAACCAAGTTGCTGAACATGATATTATCAGCAAGGAAAATATACATTCAGAGTCTCCCAAACATGTCCCCAATATAAGGGACACTTAATAAAATGAAACCTTAGCTGGAATGGGAGATGTGGCTCACACTTGGTTTTATTTCTTGATGATCATTATAAAGTACCCAATCAAGCCAAAAGATGCACTTTTGTGAATTACGGTATTAAAGAATGAGGAGAAATGGATGAATGGATGGCTGTGTGAATGAATGAGGAAACAGTTTTCATTATAAATATTGCTATCACTGGGTATATAAGAATTTTTTTCCCCTATAAGAACTGAAGGCAGGGGGTGGAGGGGAACTACTTCCGATGTATTGACTTATTTGGTGGACAATTACGCACTTAACCTAATTTTTAAACGCTATGAATCTCCACCCTCCAGTGCAGCATTATATACATATGCAACTAACCACCTTGGTAATGACCTTCTCTGCTGATCTAGAATGACAAAATGAAACTCTGATGGACAAAGAGATACATAGCAGGGCTAAGATGCCTTTCCAGACTTCACAAGAGTTTGTGAAGAACAAATGTAAAAATAACAAACACAGTAAGGAGCCTCTCCTTTACTGGAGATTAGCACACATTTGAAATATCACTTATACGTACACAAAAACACAAAACCGATGCTAACCTGAATACTAGTAACTGAAGAAGTTACACAGAAAAAAATGTGTCCCATTTTTATCAGAGCAAAAAAATTATTTTTCAATCCCACATCGGTTTGTATAGATACATGTGTGTACTCTATTAGTGTTAGGAAAAAGAAATAGAAATCTCATAGGAAATAATTATTCATTGGTCTTTCAGTAGATAACACTAATTTCAGGTCACAAATGTCAGAAACACTGGGATGTGTCCAGGTCATTGGAATTATTTTTCTCAAAAGACACAAATATTATGGAAGCTTATTCTGCACATTGGACATTTTGTCAGTTGTAAGAAAACATTTTTCCTTAGCCAGGGCGTTGGGGATGGGGTCCAGGTAGAGGCAGTAAAACTCCAGTCTACTGAGGACTTTATGAACGATTTCCCAATGCAACTTCAGGAGACTGCGAAGAAGAGCCTTTTTGTCTGCCTTTCTACTGCCTCCACATGCCAAACTTATTGGAAGAAAGAGGGCAAAAGAGAAGAAAAGAGAAGTCCACACTGTTTAATATTTCACCACCAACCACCACCTCACCCCTGTGCCACACCCCAGTTAAGGAAATGTTGATACAGCCACAAATTAAAATGAATCATCTGTCACATTTGGGGACCTAGGGTAAATAAAGGTTGAGTGCCCTATACTTATACAAACTGAACCATCACAGGAGGCATGTAAAATATTTCGGGGTTGCAGGTAGAGAATGGTTTCTTGGCAGTAGTTGTTCACTGAAATCTCTTACAGGATTTTTTTTTTGAAACCTAGTCTGTGATGTAGAACCTGCTGTGCTAAATTATGAACCAAAGGCTTTGGGGTGGGAACAATCAATCAAAATACCTGGGGTAGTGTGTAATGTGCATGCTCTTGTCAGCGTGAGCAGGCTGGCCCTGAACACGGTCCCCCAGCAGGTTAAATAAATATGATACTATAGACAAACCGACAGGATCACAGGGCTGCATCAATCAGCTGCTGATAAAATACAATCTTCCTTTAATACACGCTGAGAAAGTTATTTAACACTTACAAAACCTATATCCATTTCTTGTCCTTTTTTTCCTAAGTCTTCTTCGAAAGTGTAACTTTTTTAAAGGGCAAGGGGAAGAGGTTGCACCATCTGGGGTGCAGGAAAGGGATTTAACGGTGCAGTGCAGCTATTTAACTAGGGGGTGTACGACGGCGGTGGCTGGGGGTAAGGGAACTGGTCGGAGGGTAGGTGAGAATACAAACCACATTTGAAGCTTTGCAACGGTTGTCGAAAACCTGGGCACCTTGTTGGAACTGTTCCTGCAGTGAATCCCCTTCTTTCCGCTCATTTCAGCCCTGCAGTCTGCGTGCATCCAGAGCAGATGAGGAACTATTCTGTATCCGTTGGGTGGGGAAATTACTGGTCAGAAAATCATTTAAAAAGGGGACCCCCAGTGAACTTAAAAGTGACCCCATAGACCTGATGGTAAAGGGGACAATCATAGATGAATTCATAGCGGTGCAACTTGGGGGTCAGTGACAGGGAAATGGGAAATGACAATTGTTCTGAGTTCGCAGCGAGGGTGTTAGAACTGGCTGTGTGCTTTGGGGCTACAGACGCGCTCCCCTCTGGTAGAAGAGGTCCACGCTCCGCACTCCCCAACAGGCCAACATGACAGCGGTGGGTGCCAGCCCCTTCCAGAGCCGGCCAGACCGGGCTGCAACTTAAGTCCATTTGCCTTTCACCTTCGCTCTCGCCTGGCGTCTCCCACGCGCCAACCTCGCCGCAGGGTAACCCCGGGCCCCCCTGTTGCGTCGCGCGGGGCCCTGCGACCCTGCACGCCCGTGTCCGCGCCAGGTGGGGAGCGGCCGTGCGCGCGGAGGGCGTCCGCCGCCCTGAGTGGGAAAGCCCCGGGGACATGCTGACAGGCTATCTCTTAACGAGTGAGATTAATGTCCCATCTAAAACTAAGCTCCCATAAGTGCCGCCGGTACAACATAAATACTGGGAGTGAGGAAAGGCGTCGCCTGCCACTCAAAATACCGATCTTTCCCAGCCTGTTGAAATAACTCGCCGGGGCAGCTCGAGGTGTTGACGGCCACGTTTGTCAGCGCGTCGTGCCTCCCCGACCCTCCTCGGCTGCGGCGGGGGCTCGGAGAGGATTCCAGGCCGGCCGGCGGGAGCGCTGCGGCTCCGCGGCTCCGGCGCCCTCCGTGGGGGCCTGGGGTCCGAGCGACCTTGGATGGCTGCGACTGGCTCCCCCCGCTGTGGGGCCGCAGGCTGGCCCTGGTGGCCCGTGCCACGCAAGTGCACGTGGGGACAGATGGAGCCCCCGTCCAGCGCCCGGAGCGGGACGACCGGCCTGGACCAGCTGCCCCTTGGCCAATTCTGAGGCCAGTCCTCCGCGCGGGAGGCGAGAAGACAGAGGGGACCGGTGGGGGCGAGGGGGACTCCGGCTGCCCTAACCACGCTTTCAGTGCCACAAACTCGCCTGGCGTGGCCCCCTCCCGCGGCGTGCGGACCCGTCAGGCAGTAGCCGCCACCAGGGGGGACGGTGGAGAGTCGCTGCGATCCTTGTCACCTTTTTGGAGATTTCGGGCTTTCAAGAGCTCTTTACCTGAAACTGACGCCCGCAAACACGCTCCGGGGGCCTGCTGGCGAGATTCACGGGGACGTTTGTCACGGGTGACCCGGAGCCGCGGCTTCTGAGCCCACGCCAGCACCGGGAGGCCCGCGCTAATGTAATAAAGCCAGAGGGACGAGAAGAAAGGCCTCTCTCGCCCCGGGGCCGCCACATATTCACTCCGTTTTACTGTCAGGGCTGGTCGAGGCTGTGGCTTCATTTCATATTCCATTAATATTTACAGCAGCTATTGCATTTCCCATTACAAAGTTCACCATACACACTGCTAATGTGAAATTTGAACAGTATTGTGCACATTATGAAGAGTCTCACGGTTAAGAGGGGATGTGGGAGGGTCTTAGGAGAAGTTGCCCTGGGAAGTTACCCGCCCCTGAATGCTTGAAACACTCCTCCCCACCCCAAGTCGGTAAATGTATTCATTTACAACTGTTACCATAAAGGTGCGATAGTGTGGGCATTTCATCAATCTTGAACTCAAAAGCGAGGCAGCGAAAGGATTGGGTAAAAAGCTTGCTGGTTAAATGGAGTTTGCAAAGTTGTGTGGGCTGGTGTTTTGCCCTCACTGAAGTTATCCTGAGGCTTCCACAGCTAGCGACCTCCGCACAAGGGAGGCGGAAGCAGCAGACATTCCCGGCTGGGTTGGGTTCTGGCTGCAGCCAGGCGTAGGTGGAGCTGGCAGGTGAGTGTCCCGGGCCACCTCCCCTCAGCTTGCCCCTCCTCCAGCTCGTAGCCCCAGATCTCCCAAGCTGCAGTCCCAGGGGAATAAACTCCCTCCAAAACTTTGGGAATCACCTGTTTGACAGCTTCTCAGGACTGGTCAGATGGTGTTCCTAGGAGAAAGACTGTCCTGAGAACCGGGTTTCCTAAAGTGGTCGAAAGGGTGGCAAGCTCAGAAGCTCCAGGCCGGGCCACACGGAGTCGTAGGATAGGGTTTCTCTCTCTGTCCTCTCCAAGGCCTCTCAGAGGAGCGGTGGGGTCAAGCGTGTGACATGGCTGGCTTCGGCTGGAAGCGCGCCATCTGAAGCACAGGGGCAGCCAGGGAGAGCGCGCCCCTCTGCAAGGGCTCCCGGGGGTGTCCTCCGTGGGGGAGTCAGCGCGCCTATCTCCTAGTCCTGTCCCAGACCGGCGCGGCCCTTCCCATTCGGTACCCCTGTGGCACCCGCACACCCCTGCTGAGATGTATCAGGCCTTCCCACTTCGTAGAACTGTGAGGACAGTCAGCCTCCTGGGAGACCCAACGGGTCCCCAAGTCTGTCTGTCTGTCTATGTCTCTCTCCCCACTCCCCACCCCAACGCCGCCCCCCGCCTTTCTCTCTCCTTTTGCATTTAAACTTGTCCTGGAGTAGAAAGTTAAAATAGAAGGAAAGGCATGCTTACTATATGTTGTTGGGGTTGAAAGGGGGCATATGATGTAATTTCTCTAGTCAGCATCAGACTTTCCCACCCCCTGCCCACCCACACTCACGCCATCCCCTCCACACACTCCTGGGGTGTAAATTAATGACGGTACTTTAAGCACCACTGTGGTATCTTAATAAGCTTCTATTTCTGCAATGAGAAGGCAATTTCTGAATCTTTAGGTTACTTTCAGCGAGAAGAAAATGACAGTGCCAGAAGGTAAAGATGGGTGACATTTCCACAGGAAGATCTGGTGTTGATTTTTTTTCCGGGGTTTAAAAATTATTACTATTATTATTATTACCCCCTATTTTGTCTTTTTTTTCCTTACAGCCCCTAAATGTGTCATGCTTTGTCACATCTTCTGTGTGTTTTTTAGAGAACATTTGAATAAAAGGCTCGATGCCAGGTATTGGTGACACAGGGGGTGGAATTTTCAGCCGTTCCACAAAGAGTTGGCCGCCTCTATTTGCATAAGGTCAGAGTAGTGCTTCTGATAGAACTTTAGCAGCATCTCTGTCTCTTAGCAACACTCTTGCACTCTTGGTCCCTGCATTAAATTGACTGGTCCCTTCCTTTTCTTCCTTTCATTGGGAGGCTTACAATAAAATGTCACCCTTCCAACCTGTGCCTGTCACCCAGTAGGTCATCTGTATCTCCCCCTCTCCCTCCCCTCCCTTTCCCATCCACTCCTCCTCCTTTCTCTCCAGTTCCAATTAGACGATGAGATGATTCACTTGGTGGATTCCCAAAACTGTTTCATTTTATTGTGTTAATTAATATTAATACCATTTCTTTGTTATTAATTTAAAAAAGCCCTCATAAACAGAGGCGCGATAAGGAGCAAATTGCCAGCACCTGCTGAACAATGGGTCTGGAGAGGAGTGCTAAGCCGGGTGGAGATGGAGGGGGCAAGGTTTGGGTCCGCCTCCCCTCCCCATTTGGTTGACGCGAGGTTGAGTGCAGCCTGGAAGCCTAAGTGACTGGAATATGCCAGGCAGCCCTCTTGGCTCTGGGATGGGACACGGTGACAGGATCCAGATGCTGATAGGTGGTGTTAATGGAGGGTCACGGTTGGACAATACTATCCATCACTTGCCTCCCGGCTTCTCTGTCAGATAGAGGAGTCATTTCTGACTACTCCATCACTCAGATTTGGGGTAGATTCAATTATTACCTTCACCCTGGCAACAGGATATATAAATCTATGCCCAAAGACAAAATTATTACTATTATTATTGTTATCATTACCACTGCTATTATTTGACTGCACCATTCTCTTGTTCATTTTAATAGAAGAAGAAATCCCTGAACGTTCAAAAATGTCTGTGTTATAGTCGAAAAACAGCTGCCGAGTTACTCAACCCCACAGGGTAATGGCTGTTTAATTATCACAAAGAAACTTTTGTCTGAACGATTGTTGCTGATTTTATCATGTTATCATGTTGACTAAACTAAACAGTCTCTGGATATGTTCTCAAGTTTTGGAAGAGTCCAACTTCAGGTCTCTGAGCTATCTTTTAAAGTGCAGAGAAAATGTTTCTTCCCTTCTGAGAAGTGTTTCAGCTGAGTGAAAACAGGAGCTGTGCCGACGAAAAGGCGAGGGGGAGGAGGAAGAGGAGACGGGGAAGAGAAAAGCCCTGTATAGGATTATTGTTCATAAAGTTAGAATTAATTTAAATCAGGTTCAAGATAAAGAAAATTAAAATCCTGAGGAGCTCTTGGTGAAGGGAGCAGGAATCACAAAGATGTCAGAGGTTGTGCTGAAGAGCCTTTAAATTCTGTCTCTGCTTTCTCGGACTGAGAAACTGACCCCCTTCTTAGAGAAGTGGTTTGTTTTCTTTAACAGCCCCTTGAGTGGCACAAATGGGAAGGTAAGGCAGTCTGCTTTTCCCTGATATTTTCACAGAACCCTAGCTTCACTTTCTCCTCTCTTCTTCCCACCTTGCACACCCTGTAATTCTTGCAGTGTATTGCTAGATAAATTTGCAGGTAATGGGGGTCTGAGAAAAGTAACCAGGGTTAAAAGTCAACTAGCTCCTCTTTAATAATTCACATGTCATATTTCTTCCACTATGTCAAGTTTGCTAAAGAAGATGGACAGGGGCTGACGGGCAGCCACTTGAGTTTATTATTCCAAGCCTCAGAAGGAAGGAAAACTATAAAAAGAGATATCCCTGCTCTTCTTATAAAGGGGTGAAAGCAGCCCAAAGCTCCCTGAGTTCCCCACCTCATCTTCCTCGCCTTGTTCTTTCCAGCTCTTCTCCAAGCTGCCTGGAAGATTTGTAAAGAAGGAGGTGCCAACAAATATTGCTGAGGACTTTGCCTGTTTCCAGAGACCTCTCCTTACAAATTTGTTCTCTTTCCTCTTCACCAGAATCTTCCTTGTTCTTTTCTTTTAAGTAGCAACTCCGTTCATATTTTTTGACACAATACAGAACACCTCTGCTAGGGTGATTTCCCTTCTAGGTGACAGCTCTGGTTTTAACTTTCTTACAGATGGTCTTTCTTATTTTTACAACTGTCCACCCCCCCCCCACCCACACACACATACACACACACACGCACTGAGGCGCTGCTCTTATGTGATAAGCGACAGCTTCACATGTCTTCTACTGAAGTTCTCTCTAGTCTCCTTGTTGGGAGGATGTGGCGGGAAAGTTTGAGTTGTGCGATTGCCTTTACTCTGCTCTTTTCAGAAAGAGGGAGGGGCACAGTACCTAAAGGAATAAGGAATGTGAAATCAATGAAGTTTTAATCATATTTAACTTTGCATCTGAAGGAAAAATTGATATATAGCCAGATTCCAGACAGGAAGAGAGAAGAAAAAGAGAAATAAAGATTGATTCTTACCTGTTAAGACTCCGCCCAGATGCTGAAATGAGCATTATGCTTAGTCCAGGGTTTGCTTGTCCCATTGTTTATGTTGCCCTAGCAGATTTTTAAGGATCCCAGTCTACACACACCAAGCCAGGGGGATGATTTCGTTTACAATTTCTGTCATCCTTTTCAAAGGTCAATTCAAGGAAGGTTTTCCATCATGAGGGCTAAAACTTTTTCTTAAGTGTTATTTATTTAATAAAAAGAATTCTATAGATCTGCAAGCCTTTGAAGCTGATCAGTCACTGACGGATGGTCGTTTGAAGAACAACTATTTTGCATCTTACAGTTCTAAAGAATCTTAAAACAAAAATAACACAATAAATCTATCTTGGGGGAAATACAGTTTTACCATCAAGGTACAGTTATGACTACTGGCACACACAGTGACAAAATAAATAAACAGCATCTCCCATTGCACTAATTTTGTGACTTCCATGCTATAAAAATTATCTCTTTTCCAGGAGCTTTTCCACTCAGTTTCCTGGCTCTTTAAATTTCTCATATTTTGCAGAAGTTACTCTGCCCACCCAGGACTTGCTTTTCAGGCTCAATTTTTTAAATATGAAGCTTCTTCCACTTCTTCCCTAATACAAGTCTATCTATATTTCTGATATAAGTTTTTAGGGGGAGGAACAGCCAACTAAGAACTCTAGAGGGAGAGAAAATAATTCAGGTTTATCAAAACTGGGCACACTTTGACTTGAGGAGAATAAATAATACTAAAAGAAACAGTAAAAGGCTGGGAAAACTAAGTTGGGTTTGCACTGGTCTGCTGCATAATTGTTTGGAGAGACGGACAGGACTTAAATATATCCAATATCATCACTTCAAGAATTGCTTTTTGCAATCCACTTCTACAACTTTTTGGGGATAGTTACATTTTATCAGATTCAACCATCATGCAAGTGCTGTAGTAACTTTTCAAACACCCACCAGGACCCAGCCCTCCTTCTGAGGATAGCAAATACTGATGGAGACTAGCTATATAGTGAAGCTTATCTACTCTTTCTCTCTCCTCAGTGATAGAGGTAGACACGGACATTGGTGTTTTATTTGCAAGATCTTTTTACTTAAAGCCCAAGAGGTGGGAGGGAGAAAAGAATCATGGGTAGGGTTTAAGTTTTTGATTTGGGGTTTGTTTTTGTTCTTTGTTTTTTAAGAATTTTGCCATAGTTTGTTAAGTATTGCTGGGTAGAAAGTATCATTTTCTGGCTTTGATTGAGCTGGAATGCTTCAAAGAAGTGAACTTTGTAGGGAGGCTTGCTTTTGAAACCAAGAACCATGTCTTTTCTAGATTTGAGCGATGAGAAGGGAATTTGGATAAACATACCACCCTTTGTAATACAACGTTGCCACCCACTCCTTTCCTCTTGCACTTCTCCAGATAACAGCTCCCCTGGAACTCAGCATCCTCAGGCCAACCCAAATCTTGCAAGCTCCACTTCCGTTTGGGGCACTGGTTTTGTGTTCTGTTCGGGGGTCCCCCATCCCACTGGAGTTCAGGGCAGGACAAGGCTGTGCAGGTCTGAGCACTCACAGAGACAGAACTATTTTCCACTGGCGGTGGGTGATGAAAAGCATTTGAAAAGCTGCCAAGGAGCAGGAGAACGGGTTCCCCGCCCTGCAAAATCAGGTCCGCAGAGTGCGGTGCTGACTTCGCAGAAACCTCAAAAGACGCATCTCCCACCTGGCTGACAGCATAAGTCTCCGCTAGATTTCATTTTTCTTCTGTTCGAGCTAGGTGAGAGGATGTAAACTCAGAGAATAGCCTAAACAACTCAAAGACAGTCTAGTGGAAGTGTGTATAGGGCACAACATAGATTGTAGGAAGAACATCCCTCTCTCAGGGAGGTCCAGAAAGAAACAGAGCGCAGGGGAAAGGAAGAGTGCAGATTTCGGCACGTAAATCTAAAACGCAAAATGACCGGGTTGGGCGGAGGGGCCCGGCGCGCATTTTCGGGACGATCACTTGCAGCGGCGGCTGGCCCCTCGGAGGCGGCGGGGAGCTGGCCCGAGGCGGGGGCCCTCCCCGCCGCGTCCCCTCGCGTCCCCGTCGCCTCGGGCGGCGCCTGCACATCTCATCTCCAGTCCTGCTAACACCTATCATTTGAAGCCATCTTCGCTCTGTCTCCCAAACATCTCGAGCATTTTTGATTCCACTCGCCGCTCCTTCTTATTGAGTTCCCCGCGTCTCTCGGCAACTTGTCATAACCTGTAATCAAATGCCCTTTCTGGCGGGAGTTAAAGTCCAGAGGGCAGCGCTTCTATTTTCACCCCGAGCGGCGCGCGGCAGCCGGCGGCCTCCCTTTTGTCTGCGTGGGTCTCACTCCCGCGGGGCCGGGTGGGGGCCTCCGCCCAGGGCCTCCGGGCTCTGGGGCTGGGAACGCACGTGCTGCTCAGGCGTGTTCCTCCCAAGGAGGAGGCCCGTCGGCACTTTTCGTTTCTTTTCCTAATTGGAGGGGGGCTTGACCGAGGGGAACAGAGGCGCGGGGACAAATTGAAGAGGTCACGTGGGCCAGCGTCCAGGGAGCTCTTCCTGGGCTATTTCGCGGGTGCAAACCATTTCCTGAATTAGACCCTTCCCGTACTTATTTTTATAAGCCTGGAATCAAAAAGGAAAGAATTATTGGGGAGTTTTTTATTCGACGTGAGAATGTGAAGGACCCACACGGACTGCGATTTCATCCCGCCAGGAATTGGGGGCGCGCCAGGGCCGAGTCAGCGCCCCCGAAAGGGCCTGGGAGGAGGTCCTGGCTGCCTGGCTGAGCGCCCCTGAAAGCGAACGCTTCCCCCCTTGGCAGATTCGCTGCAACACCGGTCTCTGCGGCCACCAGCACGTGTTTACAAAGACCCTCGCTCCCATCTCTTCTCACCGACTCCTCCCGGAAAGTCACCGTGGAATACCCCGAGGTCGCCAGTGGGAGTGAGGGACTCGCCCATTTTTCATGTGTGTTCTACTTAGTAGCAGAGGGGAATCGATGGCTGTTTTGTCACCAGATTGGGGAGAAGGATTAGGAAGGTGGGTAAGGGAGCACATGCCTGGGAAAGGGAGGCCAAACCAGACACCCTGCAGCTGCCTTCCTGCTGCCTGACCTTGTCCTTGGTTTATTTGTTTAAAGAAGGAAGCAGAGCAGCCCCTTATGGAGATGACGACTTTCTCCATAGCTCTGGGGCCCTGGGTCCAACCCCAGAACTCCTGTTCAAGGTCCCTAAATGAGAAGGGAGCCATGAGATTATTCCTGCCCAGCTGTGAGGCAGAACAGCCTACCCTTACCTTGTCCCTAGGCCGGCCACCTCCCCTGTCAGGGGCTTCCCCAAGAGGGGCCCCACTGACTCTAGCCTGTGTGACTGAAATTCCAGCCTTCCAGTGCCCACCCCTCCCTCACCAGTCATACACTCTGCCCATTTCTTTCTGCACTAGGAAAGCTAATCAAACCTTAAAAACAATACTTTCAAAACTGAACCACAATCTATTCCCTAAAGGAAACCTGCAGATATAGGCCAGCTGAACTCTGCAGGTGATTTTTTTGGGGGGGAGGTGGGGGAGCGGTGTGGAGGAAGAGTTTGTGTCATAAACTGTGAAAAAAGAGGGAAAGTAGAAAGATTGGATTTGAGAGCAAGGGGTTATTTGATATTCCTACCCATGAAAGTCCATTCTGTTCATTTAAGAAGGCGCAAATTCATTTCTGTCTTGTGCAACCGAAGGCACTGGAGGGATAGAGTGAGAAGTGTTTAATATACCAAGGAAAACTTAGACAGTGGAGGGTTTTTATCCCCCAAAGAGGAAAAAATTAAGAAAAAATAGCAAGAATATGAAAAATGCTGTCAAATTTGAGTAATCATTTTAGGAATGCTCTGTTGTATTGTTTATTGCAAACACCCCACCCCATCTCTGTTTCTGTTTTTTTTTCTCAAGGTTGGTCTGTGGGTCATCTCTAGAATGGCCCTTGATGTAGATAGACATCAGTCGTACAGGGGCTGCTGCCTTTATGAAGATGATTATTACTGTTCCTTTTAATGTCTGGACAAAGCCAGAATCCTTTTCCCCTGTGTAGCCTACTTTTGTAGAAAGTATGAGGCTGTAGATCCTAGAAACAGCATTCATTTAAAACACTGTTCAGACATACTCAGGTCATATTTGAGGATCCTGACAATTATAGTCCCATTCTCCCCAGTTAGCTTATAGGCTCTATTCAAAATGCAGCTATTTGGGGGCATGTAAAAGCCAGTAAATTTCCTAATGCACAAAAGAAAATAGTGCTCTCTTCCCCACTGCCTATTTCCACTCAAAAATAAATAATGCCTCAGTTACCACCAGGCCTGACTTGATTTATCTTGGTTAATAGGATTAATGTGTCAGCCCCTCTCAAGAATTCCCACATGCAGATCCAGAGTGTCACTAACTCACTGGTGTCTTTTTTCCTCTCTGATGGGTATAATGATGCACCTACAAGCAGAGGGCCTTTGTCCAGTGGGAGCAGGCAGATTATCTCTCTCCTGTGAAATAAGGCATGTTGGAGAAACCTCTCCCAAGATTCAAAGCCAGAACCCAGTCACTATAAAATAATTGTGTCACTACCTCACTGGTGCCCTGTTCGTGTTTCATTTATCTTTTGACTGTAATTGAATGGTTGAAAAGCAAAAATGTAGACAAATTCCAGCTGTATTGGATCTGTTTCTTCCTTCACTACCTTGGCCCATCATTAGATCCTTTCCTTCTCTGCACAGGAGGTCAGAGTGTATAAATATAAATTGCATTTTACATTAATTCTAGATGAGTGAAGCTGTCAAAGCAATAATATGAGCTTTCAGTCCCCCATTCTACCACTTCTTTCCCATTTTTTGGCCAGGAGGTCATGTGCAAATTGAACGTGACAACCCAGAAGACAGGGCCAGCAGATTCATATTGTTACCCTGCTCAGCTGCTTGGCTTATAACAACATTAAGCCCACATTAGTCTCCGGCCTCCACTAAGCAGGAGCTCCTAATCATGGGACCCAGTCTTCTCAAAAATTCACTTCCGTAGTGACATTTCATCTGAAAATGGTAGGCAGCACTAACCTAAAATGTTTTTGACCCAAAAGTCATGAAGATATCATATTTAGAAAGACCAAGCCAGTGTCTTAAAAGACAAAAAACAATTAAGTGAAAAGCTAGAAACTTGCTCTGCCCACACACACCCAAAACACCGCACATACACACACACGCTAAAAAAATATACTTGCATCTCTGCAATTATGTAAAATTTCCAGAATCCAATAGCAAGATGATGTCATTTAAAAAACCACCTTAAATTATGGATTAACCTTGGACTTTTAATAACAAGTTTTAGTTGGCATTGTTTTAAAGACCTAATTACTTAACAAAAAACAGAGTTTTAGCAGCTTTTTATCACCATGATTAAAAGATCACTCCCCTCAAACTCTGTTGCAGCGAAGGAATCAGAAAGTTTCATCAGTTTGAAGGAAGCCGAATGGCTCCAAGGACTGAGGACTGGTAATTGGCTATCGAGGTGACCCCTTCGTGCCTCGCCCAGATTGCAGTTAGCTGAGAGCTGTTGTTCGCTGACAGGGTGTTTGATGGTTTCTAAGAAATTAGTGGCTGTTTTCATTCCTGTTCCAAATGGACAGGTGTCTATATCAGAATTGGCAACCTGGTTGGCACACTCAGAGTGGCCAGTGAATTGTTTATGGAGAATAAACTTCCCTCCTGCAATGCCCGTGCACACTTGTGAGTGTTGGCAAGTGGGAGGGGGCAGAAACAGAGATGCTGGCGGCAGTAAGATGGATAGGTCCATGAAAACTTCAGCAAGCGGAAGCCTTTGGTTCCGAGTGGTGCCTTAGGCAAATACATCCCTCCTATAAACTCATCTTGTGTTTTATGTAAGTGCACAAATAAAAGCCCGAGTCTTCTCTTGGATGCTCTTATCAGTCTCAACAAATAAAATAAAATAAGTAAGAGGGGTTTTTTTACACTTTGTGAAATAAGCATTCTCTTCATGTATCTCTCTTTTCTGAAAATAAATGCCCTTATTTTCATCCCCTCCTCTATAAAAATGAACTGCATGTGTTTCAATACTGAAGGTAAGGAGGGGGTAATTGTAAATATCACACCTGGGAATACCTGGCCCAAAGTAGGAAATACCTCTCTTGTCCTCACTGGGTAATGTCACATTTTATCACATTATACCTAAGGGGTGGACATTAGATTTATAAAAGTATTTATCTCTCCTTTCACTTTGACACTTAATCCTTACAATCTCACGTTATTACTCATGCAAATGATTTTTACTTCCCGAGTATTATTATAAAGCAATGTATGAGTCATATTCTTAAGAAAAACATAATCACCGTAATTAACCAGGGGACCTGACCTCCTTTTATTGTCTAACCTCTGCTTTAACAAGTGTTAAAGTTTTAAGTTTTAGAAAAAGTTTTTAAAAAAAGAAAAGAAAAAAATAAATCATCTCTCACTGTGAAACTGAAACACTGTTGTTGACACTGAAGAGATTTGCATTTAATTTTAGCTAATTACACTTTTCTCCATTATTAAGAATGCTTATTTTCTCCAAATTTTAAAATGTTAAGTTCCAGTCACAAGAGTTTATAATTATTCTCCTTTATCTCCTAATTTTTCTCTTCTCTTCTTAATGAAATAGTTGTGTAAATATGACATTAATTTTTAGTTCATATTTGCTCTGGTACATTGTTGGAAATTGTAGCAATGAAGGTCAAAGGCTTTGGAGTGAGGCTCTTACACCTCTGTGTGATGCCCTCTATGACTTGGGACACATCAGTTAATTCTCTGAGCCTCAGTTTCTTCATCTTTAATATGAAGAGATAAATAGTTATTAATTTACAGACTTCTTTGAGAATTCATGAAACAACATGCTTTCCATGTTCCTGAAGAAGAGTTAGTTCTCAGTCAGTATAAAGCACCATTATTGTTGATGATGATGTAAGTGTTAGAATCTTCATCTGGGGAGCAGAAATAATAATACCAGTAGGGTTACAACCCTATAAAAAATTAAGTGTGTAAAACATTTGGCATGGTGGTGGAACCCCAATGGGCCTTCACTACTAAATGGGCAGTGGTGGTTTGTTTTATTCAGAGTGTAAGTGAGAAAAATTTTCACTTAGAAAAAAAATCCATTTTTTAAGCGTTTCATTTGGTAGTTCTTTATATCTAGGTCTAGAGATTAAGTTGGTAGAGAATGGCATGAATGAAGCCAAATCTGAAAGCCAAGTGCAATTAGATTTCTTTGTCCTGTGACCATAACTTATCCCCCACGCATTCATCCCACTGGGTTGGTGTGAGAAACCTGACCAGAATGGGTGGGGTACACAGCCCAAGTCTATTGCTAAAAAAACAGACAAAATACAACTCAGGGAGTGTGTTTCACTGATCCAAAGATGAGTCTTGAGATCAGAAAGAGATCTAAAGTTGGAACGTATTGTCAACTTCCTGGTGTTATTAATTCACTTCCTGACTGTGCAGTAAAATTGCAATATTTCCAGAATCTCTCGCCTGGCCTTAGTGCATCTCCATATCAGTAGGTTTTCCAAGGCGTGGAGAAAAGTAGTCCATCCCCATATCAATAGATGATCACAAGGTGAGGTGGGGAGCAAGGACGTATCTGGGCTGGAGAGGTGTGGTGGGTCCTTTTGCATCCAGGTCATGAGAGACACCGGCAAGCAGAAGTAGATGACTGCTTAAAAGCAATAAATGAGTTTCTCCCACTTTATTTCTCCCTTTGACTGATATCCATTTCAAAGGTTATTTGCCCGAGGCTGGGAACATATTATTCCCCGAGTTACACCGATATAGGACCAAACCTTTCTGGAGTTTACATTTAAACACAGATTGTAGTGCCATTTAAAGGTTCACCCTGAAAAACCCAAAGGAACCCTGCCACCTCCAGCACGTACAGAAAGTGCCAGGCAGTTCTCAGAAAACCTGTCCTGGTTCTCTGGGAACTTTACACTGAACCAATAATTAAGTTTTACTGGGCTCTTTGGGGAGGCCCATAAATCTGGAGTAAAATTTCCTGTTAAAAATGATATTACATATCTTGAGAGATTCCCTTGTATATCAGAATTCATGAGTATCATCTCCCTTGGCAAGGGTGGGGAGGTAGGAAATAGGTAAAACCTGGAAGTTTTCAATCTTAAACCATTTATGTGTAAAACAACTAAATAAAAGGCTCGTCCTGGCTGATCTTGATTCATTGTTTCAGATTTGATGTGTGTGTGTGTGTGCATGTGTGTCCACTATATCGACTGCATGGTAATGTATAAACCTCTAATGTCTTCAGCAAGAAAGCCAAATGGAATTGGGCTCACTTATTTCTCTCTAAACAAAAACACCTAATTTTGTACGAGGAAATTAGATTTTTTGAGAATTAAAAGATGAGTAACTTCTCTACCCAGTCACCACTGAAGACCCACACAGCCAAGTGTTTGGAATTTGCCTGTCATCTGCTTTTCTGACCATAGGGAACATCTCAAATGACAGGCACACAGATGGACACCTCATATGATTAATGGCATCTACCAGGACTGGTGGTGAGGATGCGGGAACTGATGACAGAAACGAGTTAATCCCCTTTTTGGTTTAATGCTCCTTCCAAGGTTTGAAGTAGAGAGGGATCAGGACGAATTCCAGCCCCATTCTTTGCTAGAAAAATCGGAAGGCACCCTTCTTTCTTTTTCCAGCATCATTTGCCAAGACCAGACTTGCTTTGGGAAGTTATACCAGCCTTCTGACTGCTCATCAAAATTACATTCTCCCTTCACTTCTTTTTCTATTCCTACCTACCTTTCTTTCTTTGTTCCTTCCTCTCTTTCTTTGTTCTTTTTTCCCCTTGCCTTCTTTTTCTCTTCTTTCTCCCAAGCATTGTCTCACCTCAGAAACCTTAGAATGCAAACTGGCCACCAGAGTGGGCTTTCCATAATCTCTGTGGATCAGGTACAAAGCTGGGAAGAGTCAGAGTAAGCAGTACAAAGGCCTACGGCAACCCCCAACCTACCGCCCTTTTGCTATACCCCGGCCGCTCTCCAACCAAGTGGGTCATTCTTGAGCATGGAACTTCTGCTGCATCAAAAATACAGAAGACCAATATTCCACCATTAAAAAGGGGTCAAACTTGAGGACAAAGCCTCAGGATCATACACAAAGATGAGAATTCTTTCCTTTGCTGGCTTTTAAAATTTTTAATTTGTTTTGGGTAATAATGGAGACATGCAAAAGGTAGGAAAGAGTGGAAAATCTTCCTCCAGTCCTATCTCCAGGTCCCTACTGCCCAAATTCACCAGTGACCCCCTTTTTAATTAATAAACTTTTGTGGGGAGCAATTTTAGGTTTATAGGAAAATTGAATAGAAAGTATAAAGAGTTCTATATAGCCATTCATACAGCTCCCCATCTTTCCTCCCATTATTAACATCTTGCTTTAGTGTGAAACATTTATACTTTCTACTCAATTTTTCTATAAACCTAAGTTACAATTGATAAGCCAATATTGATACATCATCATTAGCTAGCTAAAGTCCATAGTGTACATTAGGGTTCCCTCTGACCTGTATCCACTATTACAATATCACATGGATAATTTCACTGACCTAAAATTCCCCTGTTCCCATCTTTTCATCACCCCCTCCTTACAAAATCTCTGGCAACAACTTTTTACTGTCTCCAAAATTTTGCTTTTTCCGGAATGTCATATAGTTGAAATCATGCAGTAGGTATCCCTTTTTAGACTATGTTCTTTCACTTCATAATATGTATGTAAGGTTCTTCCATGCCTGTTCATGGCTTGATGATGGGCTCACTTCTTATCTTTTTTTGCTGCATAATATTCCATTATCTGGATGTACCACAGCTTGTTTATCCATTCACCTACGGAAGGGCATCTTGATTGGTTTTGAATTTTGCCAATGGTGAATAAAGCTGCTATAAACACTCGCATGCAGGTTTTTGTGGGGATATGAGTCTTGACTCTTATGGTTAAATAACAAGGAACGTGATTGCTAGATCATCTGGTAAGACTATGCTTAGTTTTGAAAGAAACTGTCTTTCAACCCAGCGTGGTTTCTGGTGGCTTTAAAGTGCATGTTAGCACAATAGGTACCTAGCAAGGGTGGAGCCCCAGGCCCTGAGAACAGCACCTGGTGGATACCAAGGCAGGATTTGCCACCATCTGGAGGTACACAAGGTTGCTCTTAAGAGCCTGAAGTTAATCAAGCTGTAGGCGTTCACTTCTTGCCTTTGCTATTTACTCTCTCTCTGACTTTGGACAGGTTCCTTAGCCTTACCATGCTTCTGTTTCCTCAGCTGACATTAAGCTGGGTAACAGGGCCCAGACACTAGGATTCTAAGAATTATCGGAGATCCCATGCACATCTTAGCACACCAGTTGGTGGTTTGAGCAAGTACTCAATAAATGTTCACTATTTTTATAGCTTATTACAAAAACCAGCATTTTCTCCCCCAAATAGCCAGTGTGTTCTTTAGTGATGAATTTGTGTAACAGTGCATTCAGAAGTGCCAAAGACAGAAAATTCGATACCTTATATAACCTGGTAGGGCAACATGTGCAGCAGCTAAAATAAGAGGAAACCAAAACTAGAAAGAAAATGTCTTTAAGTATGGAGGTCCATGGAAGAAATTCCCTCCCTCTACTCTTGCCCCTGGTTCCCATTAGTGTCTGGCTGGGTCAGCATCCTCTGGGGTAAGCCCTGGGTGATGAAATGCCCTCTCTCTGGTGGCCTGCCAAAGCCTGCTCCGCAGACACCCAGGCTAACCTGCCACTTGCTGGTGGTGGATAAGCCTCCTCACCCTGAGGGCCTGACTAATGCTCCTGTTTTTTCCTTTCTCAGACGACTCCACAGACAGGTGGAGGGAGGCATGGGAGGGCCATTAAACAATTGTGTGCTAATTTCTTTTTCCTTTGGGCAATTCTTATATGATGACTTAATGATAGGTGCTAACAATGAAAAACAAGTGTACTCTAGCTGTCGCTCCTGGCGTTGGTTTTATTTTGGAAATTCACAGACAAACGGAAAAAAAGACATTCTCTCCTGCGCATTCCTGATTAATAATCTATGGCTCCCCACCAGGCCCACAACTAGTGCAAGTGGAAACATCTGAGCGTGCCTACCAGCTGATTCGCCTTCACGGTATCAGATAACTAGTTTTCCTGTTTTAACTGCATGGGCCGGGTTTAGGTGTCATGAGGTCAGAGAGTATGGAGTTTTTTTTTTTTAACTAAGGATCAACAATGAAACCCCGATAACTTATTCAGGGTGCGGGACTCACAAGCAGACGCTCATTAATATGAGTCGGTCGCATTAATAAAGCATGATACAAAGGGCACTTTGGGATCAAAATATTTTTGATTAACTGTAAAATCAAAATATGACAGCAGAGCTCAGAATCTTGCTTAGGAATTACAAACAGGGTAGGTTTGAAAAGTTGAACCGCAGGACACGCGGGTCTGCCGGAGTCATCCAAAGGAATGGGCACAGCCTGATTTTCAGACTGTTGCACCTGTTAGTCCTGTGGGAAGGAGAACAGGAAGAGGGTAAAGGATCAGAATGAGCAGGGTCTTCCTGGTTTTCTCTCCCACCCCACTCAAGCGTCTCACATTTCCCGGCCCAGCTTTATATAGAGTTGCCTGGAGAGGAAAGGAAGGAAGGAAGAAAAGCAGAAGTCCCAGGAGAGGTCTCTCCCACTGTAAATTTGCTAGGGGTGCACGAGGGCCCGAGAATCCCTTCTTCTTTTCTAGACCCGTCTGTGCTTTAAGGTCCAGTCTGGTGAGTCCGGAGAACGATTAATGGCACAGTATCCAGAATCCAGAGTTCAGGGTCTGTCCCTCACTAGCTCCATGACATTGAGCAATTCTTCTCTAAGCCTCAGTTTCCTTGGCTGTGAAACAGAAATAGTAATCATAACATACCTGCTCCAGCTGCTGTAGGATCACAGACTCTAACGGTGCTGGGTGCCATCTCTGATGCACAGGGGGTGCAGTCTAGCCATTACTACAGCACTGTTGTCATTGCAGATGTTTTGAGTTGACTACCCCAGTTATGCATATTTTTCTGTCTGGAACAGGAAATTGAAAAGGAGTTAGTAATGCCGGGATTCAGGCATGGACACGAAGGCTAGTATTTCAGCGTCCCTAGATGCCACCAGCTGTGCTGGCTCAGCCATTTAATTCAGTTCAACAAATGTAAATGTTTGAGGACTTTCTCTGTAGAAGGCACAGTGACGGGTTCTGGGGAGTGGGCCTGGATACAGGTGAACACCATGTTGGTCCTGCTTGACAAGCACTTCGCCTGCACAGGGGAACTCCCCACACACAGCTGTCCAGTTAAAGGGATGTCCTGTGAAGTTGGAGATAGCCTTTCACATTAGAAGTTTGGCCTCTGAATCGGAATTAACACATATATTATCCTGACTCTGATCTTCCCCAAACTATACTGATAGAATCCAGACAGGTGTAGCACCTTTTTGAATAAGCCCAGCCACCATCTCAGAGAGATCTAGGTTTCAACTTACTTAGGCTACAAACATTCTCCACAGGACACATCAGCAAGCCACAAGCCCACCTCTTCCCTGACCCCTCCCCTCAAAAAAGTCGGCCAAAATACCTGGCCATAAAAAGCTGCTTAGCCTGTAAGAGACACCTTCTCTGTTCTGCTGTCCAGAACAGAGGGGTCCCTCTCAGGTTTAACAATAAACCTGCTTAGACTGCTGAGTTCACATCCCCTCTTTTCCTTTCATATACAGTATATGTATATTTTATTTTAATTAAGTAATTTCAGTTTAAAATCCTTTTTAAATATTATCTTCAAACTTCTTTAAAATACATCTAAGCAAAAGAGTCTTGTCCGGTATATACCTAAGAAAAATATGGTTCCAAATGGTTCAAGCCCTGCAAGGGACTGTACACTGCCCCCTTTGTATCCAAATCATTTGTGTACCACTGTGTACACATGACTGAGTCATGGCTACTCAGTACTGTGCACCTAACCTCCACTTCAGCTTTGATTTTTTCTGGGCATAAAAGGTTGCTGAAGTCAGAACCCAAATAATGGTGTGGGACCCTACACTGGCTCCCCCAACCAAGCTTCAGAATATATTCTTATTGCAAAAGAGTGTCTAAGATATGACTCAAAACCAATGTCCTTTGTTAGGTCAAACAAAAAACACGCATCAGGGGGTCAGTTAAGACAGATAAACAGTCCATCAAACTGTGAAGTTGAGCTGGTTCATTAAGGATTATTTGGAAGATGGATGTGGGCCCAAACTGCATTCCTGCTGTCCAGTAAGTCAGGATTCCCTCAGGTAGACTGTGATGGGCTTCGAGGAGGACTTTTTGTGAAAATTTTCTTCCCCTCTTGAGGCTAAATGTCCCTTGGTATCCATCAGTCACGGCAATATGGATGGATGAATGGGTGTGAGGGGAGGCTGTGGTTTGTATCCGCAGGTACAATCAGAGCCTTTCAATTATGTTTCTGCACCGATAGGCAGTTGGGCAAGGGGAACACAACCTTGACCTTGAATACCCTTTCACTGTTTATAGAATGACCATCCCCCTGGGTGGGAAAGCTAGAAAGTTGCTTAATTTTTGTGACTTATGGCTTTGATGGAAGGAAGCAAGGAGGGAGGGAAGGAAGGGAAGAAAGAAAAAGGAAGAGAGGGAGGGAGCAAGGAAAGTTTTAAGAGCTAGTATTAATGTATTAAATCCTGAAAAAGTGTCTTCTATAGTATCTCTAAAACACATATGCCTAATATGGAGAGGAGTACCCTTAAAGAGAAGTCTGTGTACACCGGGTGAGCCTCTAGTTTACAGATAGAGCTCCACTGCACCCAGCTAGTCTCTCTGGCCTGCCCCTATCCCGTATGCAAGGGAGACAGGGATGCAGATGTTTGGTATATTCTTGAATTTCTAATGTTCTCTTCTTTGAAATTCTAAAGCTAGTTCAAAGGATTTTACTGAAATGACTCCAGCTTTACCCAATCTCTTAGTTTTTTGGAGAAAGCATTCCTCTTGTCCCCAAATAACTTTCCAAATACAGTCATTCGTTTTGTTTTCAAAGCACCAGCTCTACTCCAAGCCCTGATGGCCTTAGTAGGGAACCCTGTCCTCCAACCCTACCCGACTCCCTCCAGCTCCCCTGCTACAATTTCTGTTTGCTCTGTGGATGACTTTTTCTTCCTCTAATTCCTTCTTCCCCGGGCCGGCTTCCACTCATCCCTTACACATCAGTTTTAACCTGGCTTCCAACAGGAACTCTCCACAACCCCCCTCAACCATGCTCTGCTAGTTCCTGAAAGATGACCCCTAATGCTTCAGATGCAATTGCTTTTGGACTGCCTAGTTGCTGCTCTGTGACTTCAGGGGCCATTTCTGTCATCCCACCACCTAGCACAACATTACACATGATAGGTGCTCAGTAATCTTCAACGAGAATAAAAGAAAGAGAAAAAAGAGGAGAGACAGAGTAAGAGAGAAACGTCAGAGGAAGGGCAAGAAAACTTATCACCACAGAGTTTTCCTAATTTGTCATACTTCCTAACTTTCCACTCCTCTTCTCTTTTCTTTCCCTTCTCTCTTCTCCTCTTCACAGAAACACCAAAATTAAACTCAGCCCTGGCTCATGTGCACCCCAATTTTATCTATCTTTTTTATAATTTATTTTGGTATCATTAATCTACAATTGCATGTGCAATATTATGGTTATTAAACTACCCCCTTCATCAGGTGCCCCCCACCAACCCCATTACAGTCACTGTCCATCAGTGTAGTGAGATGCTATAGAATCACTACTTGTCTTCTCTGAGTTGTATTATCTATCTTTTTTAAGAATGTTTTTCTTTTTTTAGTCATTCTGGGCCCTGTCTCCACAATTCAAATTTATTTCTTTTTTTAATTAAAGTATTATTGATATACAATCTTATGTTGGTTTCAAATGTATAGCACAGTGGTTCAACAGTCCCCATGTTATTAAATCCCCACTCCCTCTAGTGTGGTTACTGTCTATCGATGTAGAAAGATGTTACATCAAATATGTTTCAAAGCCAATTTACTCAACAACCCTGAAGTATCATATCTGTCTCACACACATCTCAAAATATGTTTCATTAAAATAAAATTTTTTTCACTTAAGTTTTGAAAATCTTACAAACATTTTCTTAAGTCATGAAATAATTCCGTCTTGACAGTGACTTTGCAAAACTAATGAAAGAAGGACACTAGAAACAATACTATTTGGCTGTGCAGGTGGAGATGAGGCATATCTTGGCAAGAAATTGAGAGAAAATGTGGTCTTTGGATAGTTAGACATTTTATTTATAATTTTATTTCATTCATAATTAATGCTTGAGGTGGCCACTTATTTCATAAAATGATGTCTGACCTATTTGATAAAAAGAAGGCTTGACCCCAGGGGATGTAGAAATTGGAACAAAGATATGTTAATCCCCTTTAGGACACTTCCTGTGGCATTAAAAAACTCCCAAGCTGTATAGTGCTGTAGAGAAGCATTATACTGCACATAAACCAGATAAAAATCTTTCAAAGAAATTTCCCATTGCTTTCAATAAATTTCCCTTTTTTTGTGTAGAGAAATCAAGATTACCGAATAAGAGAGAACATAATTCCAAAGTACTATAAAGAATAATACAGGTTCATCTGCATTATTGTTACCTTTCACTTCCTCAACCTTAGTTCCAGGACAGCAGAGCTCCAGAGCAGGACAAGAAATCGAGTGTAGATTCATTCATGATGAGAGATTTCAAAAGTTAGAATTACTAAGGCTGGTCTGGAAAATAAGAGAGATTTACTTAGCCATTAAAGATATGTACTGGGCAGTAAAACTGATAGATCCTTATTATATTGTCCCATAAGAGACAGGGCCACTCAGTAGTTAATGCTAAGGAAATTTAAAGCAAGTTATAGGAAATACTTCTTCACCTGGTAGAATTCATTCTGAGGAATTTGCTGCCACGGGCAGTCATAAAATCAATCACTGAGTTGGATTTTTTCAAAGGGGCAGGATAATGTATGACTCACTCTTCTGGCTAGTTGGGGAGGATAGAAGCAATCAATTTGCCTGCTTCTAGGAGATCACAGTTGATTACAAGTGGGGTCAGCAAAAAGATGTCCCTCACACTTGATCAAGATAATTAAAAAGTGTTTGCCCATGTTCACAAGTCCTAGAAGGAAAGTGGAAACACGGTGTTAAGCTGAAATGATCTGATCCAATACGACAAATATTTTTTGACAGGGACAAAAAATTCAACAATGCAAAAATCAATTCCAGGAACCAATTATAGATGTTCCAAAAATATTTTTTCACAGAGGCATTTTTTGTGGTAATACATGTATTTCACAATGCTTTTGTTTTTAATCTGATTCCTGACAAGCATTTTTGGAGTACGTCTGCCAAACCTAAAAATAGTTAAGATGCATGATTGTCTTTTGCCCAATAGAGAGTATAGTCAGAAGAGTTGCAAATGCATGGGAAATCTTAATTTTGAGATTATCACAACGAATGTCAATAATAAATTCCTTGAGTAAAGTCATCACAGTTTAAATTCAACTTCTTTCTTGTAAGTTATCCCACCTCTTTAACTTATTTTTCTTGACAATGTGGTGTAGTCTGTAGGACTTCACTTAATGCTACTATCGATGCATCAAAAGCAATATTGCACCTTTGACATTCTAATTTGTGAGCCTCAGAAAGAGACACTGAAAAGGCATTTCGGATATAGTTGGAGCTCAGATTTTCATTGGGAGACCAAAGAAAGTCACACAATCTATGAAAAAGAGAGGTTTGGGATTTAAAAATTATAAAACAAAATCCTGAATAATAATAAAATCTCGCATTTGGATTTCAAGGTGTAGCAGTGCTGATAAGGCATCCTTGTCACCGCCTGCAAACCAGGAAGTGTTACCAACTTTCAGGGACATTGACCTGTCTAGCTCCATTACCCATGTTAATGAAAAAGCAAAAGTAAACATAAAAGGTGTCTGGAAGTGCTTCTGTGGGAAACTGCCATAATGCGCAATAGCAGTTATAATTTGATCTTAAGAACATCTTTATTTTCATAAGCACATTCTACTAAAGCATTGTCCTGAACAAAAAATGAAAAAGACGAGAGCACATATCTCAGTGTTAAGGTCAGAGGAATTTTCTGTCTTCGCCATGCACTGTGTTAGGAGCTCTATCAGGCATTCCTGAATCAGCTCACCTCACTGCTACACGGATTCCTCATGGAGGGGACAATCCTTGGAGCCAGACTGCTTGGGATCCAGCCGTGGCTCTGCGTCTCATAAGCTGGGTCATCTTGGGCAAATCATTTCACTCCCCTTGCTTCAGCATCCTCATCTGTAAGATAGGTAGAACAGTATTTACCAATACACTGTAGGACTGTTGTAAATGTGAATTAATACAAAGTAACCAAAACTGTGCCTGGTACATAATACATGCTCAGATGTTATTTTCCTTCAATCCCCAGAAAGCATGGGGTTTGAGGGAAATTGTCTTTCCCCTGAGAGAAAGAGGGACAGTGGAGGTCATTTCCTCTTTTCATGGATTTAGGGGTAGAAGTGGGAGAAGGTTCTACTGTTACACCCTCACCCCATTCTGGTCCCTACCTTCCGTGGGGTTTCTCCTTAAATTCTGCACTCCACAACCCAGTAAGTTTCCTCCCTCCTCACAGTCCTCGTGTCTGCTCTTCCCTGAGCCTGGAATAGCCACCTTCCCCTCCCACCCGTGCCCCCCACCACCACCCCATCAGACCCTGACTTGGCTCACTCACTCATCCATCAGCCCCCTGCTTAGATGCCATCACTTCTGAGAACTCCCCGAACCTGAGTTAGGTGCTCCTCATACACTTACTCCCCACCCCCCAACTTCCGTCACCATCTTTCATTATCTGTTTCCTTTCTGTATGCATCAGTTAGCTCCACTTGGCAGGGATGTGGTTTTGCTCCCTCTTCACTGCTCCCCATCACTGAGCTCCATTTCTGACACACTCTTCAAAGTCCTGAATGGATAAAGGAAACAACCAAGACAAGGAGGAAAGCCTGGCCCTACACAGGACAGTGCTTTCTATTTTTATTCACCTTTACTGCACAAAACCACCTGTTGATGAGCGTCTGCTCAGATGGAATGGACGTTTTGACCATTACATTACAGAAGAGCCAGTATGGGAACTTGTGGAAATTGTGTGGAACTGATTGGTTTATCCCTTATAACACTAGTACTGGGAAAATCTATAATGCAGTCTGAACTGGGAAAAGTTCGAAAGAAAGTAAAATGTTGAGAAATTCTTTGTGGCTTATTTGGTCTAAAAAGAAACTCACATGGGTTTTGTGTTTTTTTTATATGAGGCTAAACTTAATTGCTCAGTCGTATTGCAGAGAGCACACTTATCTTCTATAATATGCAAAATAGAATTAATCTTGTAATCTTCTGAGTACATAAGCATATATTTGGCTTTGTGATGAGTGATCAGAATGGGAAAAAAAATAGATGAAGCAATTAGAAGGCAAGCATAGTGAGATAAAGGTCTGAATCAGGTGATGTACCCTCCCATTTTACTCATACCTGAAAGATGCAAATAGAGGCAGAAGCAACCCAGATGGATGATTCAGCTCTTTATTTCTCTTGTGAATGCAGGTTGAATATACGTTTAGAAATATGTGATAACAACTATAAAAATAACTAGCCTATTATTTATGTATGTGTCAGTTTGCTCCACTTTTCAGGGATGTGGTCTCACTTTCTCCACTGCTCCCTATCATTGAGCTCCATTTCTGACTAATAACCAGCATATAACTAGCAGATAAGCAGGAGCTTTATACAGAACCTCTGCATTATGCCATTTAATCACAAGAATCCTTTGAGGTATGGAATGATTATAACAATACAGATGAGTAATTTGAGGCTAAGTGATCAAGAAATATGCCCAAGGTCACACAGCTAGCAATCAGCAGAGCCAGTTTTCAAGCTATTGGTCATTTGATGAGAGAGTTTTTCCTCTTAGCTTCTAGCCCACACTACCACCCTCACCCCAACTCAGATATTGAGAAGTAGTGAGGAAAGCCTGAGCTCTGGAATCCAAAGACTCACATTAATTATCAGTTTGAGTAGATCACTCCCATCTCTGTTTCATCATTTATGATATGAGAATAATATTATTTCCTCTGCCTGCCTTCCAAAGTTCCCTTAATGATCAGGTGAGATGGTTTATATGCAAGAACTTAGGAAACAGGAATGTGCTGTACAAATATCAGTTGATAGGATTCATTTACAAACATAATCTATTGGTGGATTTGTATGAATTTAGTTGGAATTTAGGGAGTATTTTATACACCACAGTTGAAAATGAGTTCTACCAGAACCAGATGTGATAAATGAATGAAGACAGTGAGCTTTGCCCATACAGACAAAACGGATGTGATTCAGAGAAGGAAGTGGCTGTCCTATAACCATGTACTCCAGGCTTAAGGAAACAATAATTGGCACCTACAGAAAAGTAAGACATCAAAGACCAGGTTCCACTCCTGGACATAGCTGTGCCTGGGATCCAGCACCACTTACAGATTAAGCAAAGGTAAATCCATTTGAATAACATGGATTTCCTAAGGATTAAAAATGATCTTATCTAAAGAAAAGACCAACATCTCTATGTTTATCTATTTGGAGAAGACAGAGACAACTTACAAGGTTTAAAATTTTTGTTTTATAGCCCATACATCTTCCCTCCAATATATTTTTCATAAAATATGGAAATGTAAAAGATGTAACCTACTTCTAGTACATTTGCAAAGCTCTGGAAAAAATACAGTGTTAAAGAGAAGAAGGTAACTTAAGATCCAATTTCATCTCTCAGATTTTTCCACCTGTTCTTAGCATCATAACTCTCCTCGCTTTCCACATAAAATAACACCCTTGACTATAATAATTTACTCTTTCCTGCATTTATTGAGTCCTGAAGCATACAGTTCAGTACTAGAATAAGAATCTGTAATTTTTCTCCATTCAGCATCCATTCTGCCTTTATGTAATAGCAGCTCAATTTTACACTACTCCTTTTCTCTATTCTCAGTCCTTAAGATTTAAATGGAGCTGAATCCACCTGTTGTTTCCAGTGGTTGGAAGGTAACTTAAGCCTGACCAGTCAAAACAATGATGACTTTTTTCAAGGCTGGGCGTGTGACCCAATCAAGACCTCTGGGTATCAAGACCCTGGAATGTTTGATGCAATGATTGAGAAAGAAGCTACACTGGTAAGATACAGTCTTTGAGGTACCAGTAGCCATCTTTGCTGCCCCTTGAAGAGAATCTACTTGAGGATGAACTCAACAAAAAAAGAAAGCAGAGCTAAAAGATAAAAAGTAATTTCCTAGGGGTGTTATGTGCACACGTATCTCCCCCTGATCTTCCCCATTATGTAAGATAATTCATTCTCTTTTTTATTAAACCAGTTTCTAGTGAGGTTCTATTAATTGCAACTGAAAGTAACCCACTCATTCGAGGAGATTTAGCAGATGTGCAAAGTCTCTATGGATTACATACAATGTCTGTCAGGACTCTGATAAACTTTCAGCAATAGAAAGTAGAGATAGAAAGGGAAGTTGTAGAATGGGATTTACTCTTTTTGTTTCATTTTCCCTCCCTGTTCTTGATCTTTCCAGATGCTGAGAAATAGTAACAGCAAACATTCATAAAACATATGCAATATACAAGCACTCCTCCAATCACATGTTTTTGGTAAAAATTACTATCCTTATTGTACCGACTAAGGAAACCAAAATGACAGAATTGTTTTCAGTGTTTCAACAGACATCCAAGCACTGCAGATATTAAGCTGAGCCTCAGTGTAACACCTTCTTGATGTTAACATATGTTGTATTCTTATCAACTAAAAATCTAGAAAAAGCACCTTGATTAAGAGTCAAATTATGCTCCTTAGCCTGCCACTGAAAGTTTGTTGAAACTTGGAGAAAGTCACCTAATGGTTATTTCACACCAAGAGGTGCCAGTGAAAATGTTGGAAACAAATTAGCTTGTTCTCTAGCAGGTCTTGAAAACCAGAACTTTGGATTTTAGTCCCAATGTCACCATTAACTGGCTGTATGAGCTTGGACATTTCATGTGTTCCTCTGGATATCTACAAAAGTAAGTTAATGACACTCAACCTTTAGCTTATCTCAGGTACATTTTGTGTGGGGCAAATGAAAAAAGATATTTGAAATGAGTTGTGAAGTTTAAGGTTCTAGGTACATACAATATGGTTCCTGCATCTAGAGTCAAAAAAAAAAAAAGAAAGAAAAGAAAAGAATTCACATTTGCCTGAGTAACATAGAGAAAACTTCCTTCCTCATGATATTACAGGATATGGCCTGGAAATTACCTCAGCCACAGCCAGAAAACAAATCTGGCCTGGGGTGGGATAGAATAAAATAAATTAAAAATGCAGCAAAGTCATCATTCTTCATTCATTCTTGATGATTAATGCCATGGGTTCTATAGCTCAGCAATATTTTATACCATCCACTCCCATATAGAAAAGAGTTATCCACTAGAAAAATAACAGTAGATATAATATGGGTGTCAAAAGATCTGGGTTCTACTACTGACTACCACTAGCTTATTTTGTGACATAGGACACAGCTACCAATAGCCCTATTTTCTTGAACATATTGAATTATGCAGTGTGGTGGACATCACTTGTGCTTGCCAACATCTGGCTTTCCTCTCCTTTTAGATGCATAGAAGACTATATTTCTCAGATTCTTTGTAGTTACCCTTGGCTAGATGACTAGTTCTGCCCAAAAAGATATGAGCAGAAGAGCTACATGTCAATTCTGGGCATGAGACTCTCTAGTACTCTCTTCCCCTATGATGGACACAGAAGAGCCACTAATTTGAGAAGGTCTAGTTATAGATGGTAGAGCCTCCATCATCATGACCGTTGAGTGGGTATATGAACAGAATCCCCTCACCAAGTTGCAATCGGTGTGTAGTGTGAGCAAGAAATAAGTCTTTGTTTTGTTAAGCAGCAAATATTTTAGTGCTAATTTGTTATAGCAGCATAGCCTAGCTTATCCTAATACAAAAATTTCCATTTTTTTCTTTCAGTTCTCACTTGCTACAATTGCCATGTATATAATGGATTTAGAGCAGAAAGAAATGATGAACCCCACAGATATGCTGGGATATTGGAAGGAAAGATAGGAATAAGGAGAAGCCTGTGGAGTTTCTCTACCCTCAGGTGGTGGCATTCTCCAAGATTTCCTTGGCTATGTCTTTCCATTTCTCCCACCAGGACTTTTTAAAGAAAAACAATTTGCTGAATATCAGAAAAATGGATGTCAAATGTGAACGATGTCTTAATGTGAAAATATAGAGATAGAAATGTAGATTTACTATAATTAGACATTGCATTTAATTTATTAGTCATATTTATTTGCAGATGTGGCTCAAGGGACTTGAATAATAAGTACATTTAATAAATCTACTACTAAGTAGTATCATATCCCTGAATATGCTCATTATATCTTTACTCTCAAAATTCAGGAATATGTTCAAACTAGCAAATGCATGGTAAATTCTGTTTTCAAGTTTTTGCTTTTGTTTTTCTGTCAGAGTCAGAAGACCCATTCAAGGAAAATACCAAAAGGCTGAGGATGAGAATAATGATGTGTTTGTAGCCAAAGAGAAAGATATTTTCTCCACATTATGAGATATTTTGTCTACTTTATCCAAAGTCTTATATATGTTTTATTGACACTCACATAAGCCCTAGATGTCTATCTAAAATATAACTGAATTCACCTGAAAAAGTCATTGTCTTGGAAAATTCCAAAATCTGCAAGTTAACATGACTAATAAATTAAACACAATATCCAGTTAGAGCAAATCTGCATTTCTGTTTCCCTACACTTGTGCAATGGAAACACATAACATGGGTAAGGGAGGAACCAGTGTGATTCCAGTCTCCCACTGGGTTTCTTCTCCCCTACCTCACCGTGAGTGAGAGATGGATAGGAGAAGAAACTGGCAGAGTGAAAAGGGTTAACAAGATAAAGTGAAAGAAGAAAAGAATACACAGGGCGACTCATATATGATTCAAGCATGGTCAAGTCAAGATGACGCAGCCAAGCGATGAGCAAGAGAACCACTTCTTGACTTACTTCCCATTAAACAGCCTTTAAAATTACTGGTCGAACTATTTTTGCAATGGTCCAAGTAGCTCAAACCTCAGAATTGCAGCTAAGAGGTTTGCAGAACATACCATCAAGGTCACTTTGAGTGGTGCACGGAAGAGCCTCCAAATGCATTAAGAGAGACAAGTCAAAAGGCAGAACCAAAAGTGGACAGAAAGCCACACAGAGCCAAGAGAACAGTAGCATGAGTGTTGAGCATCTTCTTCAGAGTCCAGCCCTGAAGTCTATGAATGTGTCCATGCTACCTTTATCCCATCTCACCAGGCCCTCCCAGGGTAGCAGAGAAATCCATGCTCGAACTATACTTCTTGACTCTAGATTTTCAGAAAATCCCACCATACTGCACATGGGTAAAGAGAGGGAGGTCCATGTGAGCAGGAAAGTGGTCTAACAATGTAGGAAACATGAAAACTTATCACAAGAAAAGTAGGTAACAATTTTCAAGTGCTTACTGCACACCAGGAAGTAAGCTAAACATTTTACATGCCTTGTCTTTTTAAAAATCCTACTTCTTACTATTTGCTTAATTTATAGGTGAAGAAAATGAGGTTCCAAAGGATTAAATGAGTATTTAAGTACCCATAGTTGGTAAGTGGGAGAAGTGGGATTCTGAGACAGATTATCTGATCAAAAGCCAGCTTCAGCCACTTGGCACACCAGAGAATATGGTTAAGCCACAATTCCCCCAAGTTGCTCCCACTAACTGTTGAATGCCATGCATTATTCATACCTCTCAGCTGAGTGACTGGTCTCATTCTCACCTATGAATACCTTGAGTATGTCAGTCTGTAGAGATAAATTGTGTCCCTCCATTAACCCTTCACACTTCTTGATAGGTTGTGTTACACAACCCCAAATCTGGGTTTTAACTACTATAAACAGAGAGACTTGCAGAGATAGCTCCAATAAGTATCCCTTTATAAAAGTTTGGCAGATGTTCCAATGAACAGAACAGCAGTAGACTCATAGACACTAAGAAGTAACTAGTGATTACTAAGGGGGAAGGGTTAGGGTGGGTGGATGGGGTGAATAAGAGGGATAAAGGGGTACAATAATTCATAATTACAATATAAGTTTGTCATGGGGATGGTAGTACAGTATGCAGAATATAGTCAATGCTTCTGTAACATCTTTCTATGTTGATAGAGAGTAACTGCACTAGAGGGGGTGAGGATTTAATTATATGGGTAACTGTTAAACCACTGTGTTGTACATTTGAAACCAGTATAAGATAGTGTATCAGTGATACTTCAATAAAAAGAATTTTTTAAATAAAAAATAGAGAAGAACAAAATAGACAACCTTGCCTAACCAGATGCTCAAATGGACTCATAACTATTTCATAGTTAAAGAGTGGTTCATTGGCACATAGTAATGGCAGTAAGTATTTGTTGAATGACTGAACTTTTAATAATTAAAGAGATTCTCTCTCAGAAGCACTTTTTCATGAAACTACTTTTAAAGAGGCTATAAAAACAAGGAAAGGAGCAAAAGTCTACAAATTAAACTTTTATTTATTAATTTTATGTATTCATTTAAATTCATACACTCAACAACTATTTATCAGTTTTCTAGCCAATCCCAGACACTGGGCAAGTTACTTCTTAGGAGTGTGCTAGCTATCTATTGCTGTGTAACAAATTAACCCAAATCTTGGCAAGTTGAAAGAAAACAAATGTTTATGTTCTCCAGTTTCTGTGAGGCAGGAATCTGAGAAGGGCTTGGCAGGTGCTTTTGGGTCAGGGTGTCTTGTGAGGTTCATTCAAACTCTTGGCTGGAGCTGAGGTTAACTTATGAATGACTGATGTTGAAGAATCAGGTTAACATTGGCTCTTAGCAGACTTCAGTTTCCTTGCTGGGTGGGCCCTTCTGTAAGGCTTCCCAGAGTGAGAGAGAGAGAGAGAGAGAGAGAGAGAGAGAGAGAGAGAGAGAGAGAGAGAGAGAGAGAGAATGCACACAAACCAGAAACCACAATTGGCTTTTGATTACCTTGTCTCCAAAGTTGTTCTATGTCACTTCCGGGAATAAGGCTCCATCTTTCAAAGAGAGGCACATCAGAGAATTTACGGATATAATTTCAAACCCATGGAGGATGGTTGATTAGAAAGGAAACTGTTAAAATCTTCATATACCTTTTTGTTTGACTGATTGCAATTAACATGCTACAGTGTATCTTAATTTTCTATTAAACTAATAATAGCCATGTGGTTGGTATGGGAAGGGAGATAGACAGGAGGCCAGGTGGGGAGCTTCCTCTCCTTTCTCACCCTCTCCATTAGGAGACCCAGAAAGTGGCAATCCCTCATCAAGACATCTGGTGCCTTTAGGTGAAGGATGTCATTTTCCATTCATGTTTCAAGGTATGGCATCGACCTAAAGTTCTAGCTGGGCATCTTAATAGCTCAAAGATAGTGAGGAAAATTAAAGAGCACACAGAAAAGGCTATCAGAAAAGGTCATCATGGAACCTAGAAACTGCCACCTAAATGTATGTCCCAGTGAATTTTCAACGTTCCAATTCATTTACCTTTTAATGGTCCGTGTTTTACCCTGTTGAACTGTTCAGCAGATTCAGATTTTCACCACTGTCCTTCCCATCAAATAATGAATTCTGAAGCAGAATTTCCATCTGTCGGTTTAGAGAATGCAGCATCTCATCTCTGCATTGAAATCAAGTTCTCCTCACCTTTCAACACCCAGAGTACCACTTCATCATCAGCAATGTGGAAAGCCACAAATCAGTTAAACTTACCTTGCATTTATGAGTACTCATGAATTGCACTTACAATGGCTTTACAAAAATGATGGGGGCACAAGGTTCTCAAAAGTGCACAAATAGGGGAATGGCACATTTGGGGTCAGTGACACCTACTCTTTTGGTCCTGTCAGTGACTCAAGCCCAGCTCTTCAGTTTGTTTCCTCGGGCCCACTGCCCCATTAACATTGCAATATTCCTTGTCACTTAAAACCGCATGCAGGTTTCTGAAGAGCCCTGGGCGTCTAAGAAAGCCTCAGGTTGGAATGCAGCCCCTGTAATCCGCTCATAGGGGTAGAGAGGAAACAAGTCCAGAGAGGGTTGCAAATACAGCCAATGCCCTGCAAGCTAAATTTTGCATTTCGTTTTCTGCTTTAAAATTTCCACTGGCTGCACATCTGAGAAGGCTTAAGAACATAATTTATTCCATATTAAGTTCCCAGTAATTAATGCCCACTAAATTGGCAACATAGGAAGAATTTTCTCATTGACTACCATGGAAGATTATTAAAGGCCATTGCATGCAAGTAGAGACAGCACTGGCAGCCGTACTCTATACAATAGGACATGCAAAGCAACCATTTTAAATTAAAATAATCTGTATCTTTTTAACTGACAAATTTATAATTTCAGGTTTTGGATAATTGCCCCTTCAGACAAAAATTCTTCTCTAGATAGTCCAACTCCAGGGCACACTTTGGCTTTTTTAGGCCCTCTTCCTCAATCCAGGCAAATCCAAGAGAGCCTATTTCTATAGCTCATTCTACTTCCATGTTTTGGGGTTTTTTGGGTATTATTAATGTACAATTACATGAGCAACATTATGGTTACTAACTCCCCCTATTTTCAAGTCCCCACCACATACCCCATTACAGTCACTGTCCATCAGCGTAGTAAGATGCTATAGAGTCACTACTTGTCTTCTCTGTGTTATACTGCCTTCCCTCTATCCCCCCCCAGCTACATTATGTGTGCTAATCATAATACCCCTTTTTCCCCCTTATCCCTCTCTTCCCACTCATCTTCTCCAGTCCCTTTCCCTTTGGTAACTGTTAGTCCATTCTTGGGTTCTGTGAGTCTGCTACTTCAGTCTTGTTCCTTCAGTTTTTTCTTTTTTCTTATACTCCACAGATGAGTGAAATCATTTGGTACTTGTCTTTCTCCGCCTGGCTTATTTTACTGAGCATAATACCCTCTAGCTCCATCCATGTGGTTGCAAATGGTAGGATTTGTTTTCTTCTTAAGGCTGAATAATATTCCATTGTGTGTATGTACCACATCTTCTTTATCCATTCATCTACTGATGGACACTTAGGTTGCTTCCATTTCTTGACTATTGTAAATAGTGCTGCGAAAACCAACAGGCACATGAAAAGATGCTCCACATCCCTAATCATCAGAGAAATGCAAATTAAAACCACAATGAGATATCACCTCACACCGTTAGGATGGCCACCATCCAAAAGACAAACAACAACAAATTTTGGCAAGGATGTGGAGAAAGGGGAACCCTCCTACACTGCTGGTGGAAATGTAAATTAGTTCAACCATATGTTTTTTATTTCAGATTTATGCCAAGGTAATAGCTCATTGCTCTGATATGCTTGCTTTCTTGACAGGTAAATATTAACTAATTGTTCTCAGCTTTAACTTTCTCAACAAGAGATGGTATTTGGTATTAGCTCTTCCTTTGTTTTGTCCCTGAATGGAAAACAGGTTGGACTTCCATGTACAAAGCCAAGCCTATAGCTACAAAGAAGGAAATACATTCCATCATTTATATGAAAACTCCCAAATGGCTAGATATTTAGTGGTTATTCAATGATTAATGATTTTTTAATTTTCCTTCCATTTTTATTGCATTTACTACCATCAGGGGCTGAAGACTATTATTTGTAATTATTCCATAATGATGTAATTATTCTTCTTTCCCTATTATTTCTCAGAAATATTTGCATTGAAAATATCAAACGGATACATTTATTGTCATAATTATTTAGATTCAGCATGTGGCATGCGGGTATGAATGTTAATTCTCCAAGGTGGTTGGGGGTACTATATTGGCTTCCTATCAGAATCTCAAAAGTGAAGTCTCCACTTCCTTATAGAACCACCAGAAGGCAGAAGGGCTGGCACTGACCTAAAGCTGATTTTTTATCATGTGCATGTGTGTCATCTAATCCCATCTGAATCTCTCATTATGGGCTCTCTGGAATCATATTTTAATATTGCTAATAAATAAGATTGCTTCTGTCCTTGCCCTGGGGGCCCACAGCCCTCAAAGTTTTTGCTCTTTTTTTGGGTCATATACTGGTGGTTGCATGATGTTTGTCAGTACTTCAGCTGTCTGGACACAGGCTGGTATACAGGCTGGTAGCCCTGAGATGATTATCAAGGCTAAAATAAACTTCTCTTCTCAAAGCTTTTAAACTTCTTCATTGAAAACGTGTACTGCTCCCTAGAACTGTGAACCATAGTATAAGCATAGTGCTCAAAAATGCATTCTATTTTGATGAATTCCTTTGCAATGAATTCTAAAAGGAGAATTCACAAGAGCGATAAGGTGGTGGGGAGAAAATTTTTTAAGGGAGAATCCATGTAGAAAAGAAGAATGAGAAGACATCTTGCCACTAAGTCAGTGGGAATTTGAAATGACTCCAAGCCAAGAAGCCAATAGACTGGCTAAACATAAGGTAGAATTCAGAGGGAGCTGATCATGTTTTGATCTCATTTTAGGCTTTTCTTCATGCTTGTTTCCAAGATCTAACTGGTTTCTATGTTGGAAAATGTGAATGCAGAGCAGCGGGGCAAAGGGAGGGCATCAAAATATCTTAGATTAATCCCTCACCCTGCAGAGATCTTGTTCTCTCCCTGGGCAAGTGGCCATAAATTACTAACTTTTAGGATCCAGATTATTGGTATTCCTTGGGTCGTCTACAAGTTACATGGAAGTCACAGGAAGATGTCTTCTTAACCACACTTTAATCTAACTGAGACAGTATCTTTGCCAATGTTCAGATGATACAGAGAATGACAAATAACAACAACAAAAACAAAACACACCACAAAGTTATGTTTTAGTCATATGAGATTATACTGTGACTCTGAATCATAGAAAGACCCATACAGAGAACATGGTTGAGACTTACTATCATGCTGAGAAGTAACTAAAGCAACAAATTGGACAACATTGGCTTGAAGCCTCTATTGCAATGTTTCTCAAACTTGTGGCACTTGAGTTTCATGCAGGTGACTGTACAAGGTCAAGGCAGAGGACACAGTATGATGTCTGTGGTGCTCATGCCCTTCGCTTCAACAGGTGGTCCCACTGTAAAGAGCTCGTTTTTATGAGAACTAGTTTTATTTGTGATTGTTCTATGAAGTCACAATGAAAAACCCAAAATGATAAACATGAAAAGATAGATGCTCCAGCTGTCATTAACACAAATTAAAAACTGATTTTCTTAAACTTGCATCATTTATTCAGAATGCACTGAAAGCTTATTCTGTGCCTGGCACTGTGCCAGGGACTGGGAACAGAAGTGAATCAGCTAATCTCCCAGCCTCCAAGGAGCTTCCAGCCCCAGGGGAGAGAGAGACATATAAAAGTAACCAAAACAGTATGGTTCATCTGTTCTGATAGAAGTGCAAGCACTGAAGAGGAAGCCAACGGTACCAATACTTTTGGCATGAATGCCAAGTCAAGAATACATTCTGGCAGGATTATTTTATTTTATTTTTTGGTCACAATGTTCCATAGAGTAATCTCCTCTGATATTTCTACAACCTTGTCTACTTTCATATGTCCTTTCTCTCTGTCTTAAACCTTCAGGTAAATGCCCAGCATACAAGGAGCTGAATTTTTTCCCTTTAGTAAGAAATCGAAATGTAGCTCATCAGCTCGACTAAAAAGAAACTTCTTCCTCTTGGAAATGTCCTCAGATCTACTCCTTCCCCCATGAAAATGACAGGGAGACAGAAGAATGCACTCAGTTTAAGAACTGTGTGAGAAACCTACAGCTTCTTTTCACAAGTCCCAATAATCTGAGGAGCAAGGATCTTGAGAGGGACCCCAGAGGCATAAGCTGACCTGACCTTCTTTACCTTTCCTCTCTGCATCTCCCCAGCTGGAGTTCCCATTCCCCTCTTGTTCCCGTCCTCCCTGGGCTCCACCTCCCACATCTGAGTCCCAGATCGAATCACCTCCCCTAGGAAGTCTTTCCCAGGCAGTTTTCTGCAGGAGGAGGGACCACTGTCACTTTCAAGCTTCCAGAGGTCTTTTTACCCAGAGTTTTATCATGTTTTCTTGCCTCTCCCCCACAAACTTAAAAAGTCCTTGAGGCCAAGACCCATGACCTTGTACCTACAAATGCCTTGTACCATGCTGGGAACATCCTACTGACTCAGGAAGTGGATGTAAATAAGTGCATAAGTGAGAAAGTGTCCATGGAGAACAGGAAAATAGTCATTCTCCCCATTCCTGCTAGATTCCTATAATCTTCATGCTAACTCATGGTCCCACCCACCCTTCCACCTCCTCCTGACATCTCATGGCCCACCCCCCAATGGGAAGATCTAAATGCAGACTGGGACTTGGGTGTAACCAGGTGGGCACAGCTGATCTTGACTTTCAATATTCCCCTAGGACTGGCTGACCCAAACCAACCACCACCTTGCAGATGAGTATCACACACACCAGTGGTTTCTTCCTACAAGCTGAGATTTAGAATACTATTTGTCACTCTGCTGCTGTGAATCGAAATAAGAAGTACACTGTTTTCCACAGTGGCCTTAAAAAATAGTAGATGCTTAGCTTCATGGAGATGCCATAGCCTTCTGCTGACTTCAGCTTGTACTGGGTCACCAAACTTTAACTTGTATTGGGTCATCAAATTTAACCCAGATTACCAGTTTACTTTATTTTGGATTCTTCCTTCTGTTTGGCTGAACATATATTCTCAGTTGGCTTCACATACTTCCAGTGCCCCACTGATCCACCAGAGAGGAGAAGCAGAGAAAGCTGGGACTGTCCTACTTGTGTGAATCAAGGCTGGCAATTCTGGTTTGAGTCAGTAGAACCAGTAGAACCAGTCTAAGCTGATTTCCCAGAGGACAACACTTTAACTCCTTAGCATCCCAGCATCTGGGTAGGTCCCACTCATCAAGAACCCTTTCCCAGCATGGCTTGCCTGTGAAGAGCAGACAAAGGTCCTTCTCACAGAGGAGAACATAACCCAAAGCAGCCAGCAAAACAAGAAAAACATCCGAGCAATAATCTGACTGTTTGTGGAGAGCTACACATGTGGCACTGCACCAAAGACAGGATAAAACATTTAGGTCTCTTAAGGAAGTGATAATCCTTAAGACAGTTATGAAATGGAAATCTGAGACAATTGGAGAGAGGTGGAATACAGTTACCTTCACATTCCTCACCCTTCGATCCACCCATTCCCCCTAAAGAGCAGATTCTTAAATCCAGACACACTTTCGCACACAACAGAAGAGAATACTTTGTGATACTGATTATATTAATAGAAAATCTGACATGAGATGTCCTTGGTTCAAACACTGCTTCTGCTACTGCCTAGCTGTATATGACCTTGGGCATATTATTAACCTCTCTGTGCCTCAGTGTCCACATATATAATATGGGGATAATACAACTAATTGTGTTTTATGCTTGTTGCAAGAGTTGAATTTGATATATAAATAAATGAAATAGGAACATGCCGGATTACACAGCTAAGGGGTTCTTCAGATAGGACATCAGATAACAACTGATGTTGCAGGTCTTAAAATTAAAAGTGATATGATACGGATAGAATTATCTTCACAGTGTCCACCTGCTTCCACTTGCTTTGCCTAGGTCTACATAGTTAATATTAGAACAGCCACCATAGGTTTTGATTGTTATTTGCTTCCCTCCTTTTTAGAGAAATAAACAGATAAATAGAAAGATATTTAAGGCAAGCAAGCAAAAAACTAGATAGATAGACAGACAGATGGAGAGAGATTCTAAGGAGTGTATTTTCTTGAATTCACTGAACATGGACCTGCTTAACTTAAGAAACCACCCTCACAAGAAAATTGAAAAAAAGAAAATAAGGATAGGTCAAATGCTACCCACGCCAATTTGGTAGGATCGTTAATGATTCTATCATTGTTATTACATAAAGCTGTTGCAGTAATACTCAAGGCATAATCTCCTTTTCTAAGTGAAAAAAAATCAGTTTTAAAGTCTGATTCCTCATGAAATCTGTGAAAGAGCTTGGAAGTAGATTACAAGGGAAAAGTGAGGAGATGCCCACTCTGCCATTTGTCCTGCTATTAGCACCTGCAGATAGGCACTCCTTGTGACAAGAATGGACAGCTCTCTGCTCTTTAAGAAAGTTTTCCTGGGGTCCCATGAGGAAGCAAGACTTCTCAGTAATAGGGAAGTTCTTCTTGTCATCAGTGTCTGTTCCCATCCTAACAAGGAGCCGTTGGACTGTTTGAAATGTAACTGCTTATTTTGATGTTGCCAATTGCACCGTTTGCCGTGCATCAACCTGTGTTCATTCCCCAGGATAAATATGATCAAGTGTTGCCCCATATTATAGGTGCTTTCTTCTTTTTTTTTCCCCCGTGTCCCCTCCCCTTAGAAGTGCAAGTGCTCTGCTAATGGGCTTTCAAAGGGAATAATTAGCCCACACATCTTTTGTGGGGACACAGGATGCAGCAAGCCACACTGGCTCATCTCTGAAGTACAGAAAGTTCAGGGTCATACTGATTCCAAGCTCTAGAAGCAGCAGGCTGTGACACAGAGGGAAACTGCTGGCCCACCTGCCTACCGCTCTCATCCGAGTGGTCCGGGGCATGATTACAGGCTAGGAAACCCTTTCCTGGCTACCTGCTGGCTGGGACAGACCTTCAGGGAAGGGCATGGCTCTGTCCCAGAGAGAGGCTTCTTTGAGCCCTCCAAGGAAGCCAGTTTCTCCTTTGAGGCCAGTCTGGGACAGAAGCTGCCAGCCCAGTTCCACCCAGGCCTGGCTGCTGCTAGTGGGCTAACCTTGGTCAGGGCTCTTAACTGCCCAGTTTCCCCAGCAGCATAAAGGAGATAGTAGTAGTACTTACATCTTGAGGGTGTTGTGAGGATACAGAGATAATGCAGGAAAGGTGCTTAGCACAGGGCTCATGGTGGCCTTCCATCTTCCTAGGTCTATTTTTTCTCCATCTTTCCCCAAAGAACCTTTCTAGCTATTGGTAATTATCTTTGCTGTGCAAAGGTTACTACCCACGAAAATCACTGCTGGGCAAAGCCTAGAGATGGGAAGGTCAAAACTGCAAGGAAGAGGATTGTGTCAGGGCTGGGGCATGGAGATGGGTGGAGGAGAAGATGAAGAGCAGTGCAGCGGGAACGACATGCGAATCACAAGCCAGCCTTGGCTGCTTAGGTCCCAGCTGGTCATGCAACCAGCCTTGCTACTGACCCAGGGCGAGCAGAATGAGATTTTGCCCATGACCCTAACTGCGCCCTGAAGCCCTGTCTTCCCTGTCTGCGTCTCTGTGCCATGCGGCAGAGCGAGGCAAGTGCGGGCCTGTTAGGTCCAGGGGGCGCCAAGGTGCAAATCGAAGAGCCCGGAGTTTCAGGCAGAGAAAACTGGGTCCAGATGCGGGGTGAGGGTGAGGGAGTTTCTGGGGGCGGGTCCTGCTTTTCTCCTGTACTGAACTGAGACTTGAAGCAACACAACCCTGAGGCCATCCAATCAAAGCCAGTTTCCCGAGTTCTTACATATAACACTGCCCTTCCAACTGGACCCCAACATGCTCGCAGCTGCAGAAGGCCATGAGCGCACCGGGCGGCAGGGAAATCCTCCCCATCCCATCTCCTGGTCACGCAAGAAAAGAAAAGGACTTGTTTTTCCAAAAGAGTAGGTGTAGGTGGCTGGGGTTTGGAGTAGGGGTGCGCCCTAGCTCTCAGAACCACAGAGCACATGCTCGCTTGCGTTGCTAGATGCTCCAAGAACAATAACTGCTTCTAAACACAACCTGATGTCTACAAGCTCCGGGGGAAGCTGAAGATCCCCGGGAAAAGACATCAAAGGAGTCATATTGAGGCCCGTGGTGAATGCCAAGCTCCCCTCCCACGTCTTCCTCTCAGCATCCCTGGGGGCGCGGACACACACACACACACACACACACACAGTTAGGTGAACCCCAAACTAAGGCCTAAGGCTTCCCCACAGGACCGAAGAAGGCCAGGCCCCCCGGTTGATTCTTTCTCCCGGGAAGTTTTGGTCTTTCTCGCTTGCTCTGCCCTCTCGTTTCAGCCACCACCAACTCTCCGCGCCCCCTGACAGTTCTTTGGGGCCTCACTGATGTCTGCCCTGCAGGGCGCTGAGCAGAGAGGCCAGCCCAGCGGGGCCGCGAACCACTCAGCCTTCTCGGACTCCCCGCGTGGATGAGGTTGACGATGATCTAGTTAGCAGGGTAGCTTCCGCGCCCAGTGCACTAATCCCTGCAGCACTCTGGACCCTCCCAGGGCCTGTGAAGCACTGCAGCCTCTAGTACGCGCCCCCTTCTCATTTCCTACCCTCTTTAAACTAGCTCTGGGGATCGTATTCAGGGCCGAGGGTGGGGAGCCAATGTGGAGTTCAAGGTACCAGAGAAAAAAGTTGGCCCTGGGGTCACAGCGACAGCATAGCTGCGGGACAGGGGAGATGCGACAGCGTGGGAGGATTGATGGAAAGTTCCACTGGCCAAGGAAGCAGGCCAGAAGCTGCTGTGGAGAGACCAAGGTGACAAATCCTGCGGGTTGGAAGGTTCTGCCTGGGCCTCAGTGTGGATAGAAATCCGGGGTGAGGGTGTCAATCAGAGTCCATGTGAGGGGGAAGGCCCACACGACTGGGCGTCGCTGCACGGGCCCCAACCTCTGGCTCCTAGTCATGGTCCTGGGAACTATGTCCCCTGGGCAAGTAGGTCCCGACAGGCCAAGTCAAGGCTGGCGGGAAGGGGTAGCGAAGGTGACGCTGTCGAACCCCGCTGGTGGCCGGCAGAGCCAGAGAATCCAAATCCAGTGGAAGAGTGGGGGCAAAGGCCGGGGTGGCGCGGAGTTGCTCCCGACTGGGTATTGATTTCCCCAGTTTCTGCAATTCCAGGACTCATCCTCATCTTTATTCAATCTCAGCTTGGGGTTCTGGGCCACTAAGGGTCCCATCTCCAGAGTATCACCCCGGCTAGGAGCCAGGTTCCTTTAGCTCCGCCCGGGGGCGCATCGAGCCCGGTGTCCCAGTCCCCGTGGGGCAGCTCTGCCGGGCGGGCGGCTGACTCTGGCAAGAGGACGGGCAGCCGCAGGCCGCGCGCGCAACTATTTTTGAAACGCTGTGCTGTTCCCCTGAAAGGTGTTATAACAGCAATTCAATTACAGTAAATGGCGCATACAGTCCTCGCAGCTGGAAAGTCGGTAACTAACCGACCGGCCAATGTAAAGGTATGCGGCTGAACGCACCTTACTTTTTAAATTTCCCGCTCCTCCTAATTCCTCCTCTTTCCGTCTTTTCTTCACTCTGTGTTAATTGTAGTTGGACCCCAGGTTAATTAACTCCAAAGAGCTTAGTCTATCCGGACAGAAACACACTGAGAATCGCCGCAAGATTCTGAAAACTGGACGTGGCGTCAGAAAGATCATTCGAAGTTGCTTGCGTTTCCTTCCACCGCTACAGCCCTTGCATCCTAGGAACGGAGTTTAGTCCCCACTGTCAAAGCCTCCTGGGAATGTGGTCACCTGGGTTTGCATGACACGGAAATTCCCATATCAGGGCTTTCGGATCATAGGGCCTCGGACCAGGAGACGGTGCCCACTAAATCCCATAGGGCATGGTCTGCAGGCACCCCGTGGAAAGGACGTCTGCTCTTGGTGTTCAGACACTTCGAGTTCCTTGGAGATAACCAACACACTCCCCATCTGTGTCATGGAGCATGCATTTCATGCTAAACTTTAGTGTTCCATGAAATTAACAGTATCAACAAAAATGAGGCAAGGTATGTGTGTGTGTGCGTGTGTGGGGGGTGCATTCGTGAATGGCGCTGAATCATTTCTGTATTCCACACGTTAAAATCTACTAGAGGGAGGACTGGTGGAGCGGGGTGACCCCTTAGATGTCAGCCCGTCAATCCTTTAAATAAAGGTAAAATTAACATTCCCTCCTTTGAAGTTAGAGTGTAGATGGCTTAAAAGCGGGTTTTATTTAGTGGATGTCAGATCAAAACGGGAAGAAAGGCGTTGCCTAGCATGAGAGTTTTTAGTTGCATGATATTTTTAAAACATCATTTTAGAAAAGGCTAAGATAGCATCGCAGGAGTTCGAGGGCTTTCTCGCCCCCCGGTGGGGTGGGGGTCTCCCAGCAGCCGCGGGAGGTTTCCAACACTGGAAACGCTCAGTTTTCCGCGCCAGTGGTATCGCAGCCTGAAGGTGCCTCCCGACGCTCCTCGCTACCCAGCCAGGTGGGTTTTAGTGTTTCACTCCTGAAGGGGGCAGAGCGCGCAGAAGAGGGGCTGGGAAGGCCACCCAGCCTCCAGCGCCCCTGGGCCTTCCACCTGAGCCTCCCATAACCTAGGCGGCAACCCCACAGCCAGCCGGTCCGGAGGAGCTCAGCAGCTGAGAAAAGGGGTGTGGGGTGTCCTCACGGTCTCCTAACTGGAGACCAGCCAGGGGGAGGCGCGCGGGGCCTGGCCTAGCCAGGGTTCGGCCTGGGTGACCTCAAAGCAGGGTGCTCGGAGCCCGCACTACCCTAGCGCACCAAGCTCTGGCCTCGGGGCGGCCACTGGGCGTTTGGGTTTAAAACACAGATTCGTTTGCTTTAAAACCCAGAGGCGCGGGTGAAGTCCTCCAGTTTCTAACCCCTGGTTTGCAATTATCCGCTGGGCTTGTCTTTTCTTTCTTTCTTTTTGGTTAGGTGAGAACGGGACGGCGGGAGGAAGGCTCCTTCCGGGTCCTCAGCTCCCAGGGCTGGCGATGGTAGGAAACAGGGACCCCGTCCATAGAACCCAAGGTCACAGGCAGCCTGTGATTCGGAGCTGTCTCCCTCGTCCCCGCCCTTGGAATTCCAGTTCAGAGGTTGCAGGAGGGGCATTCAGCGCCGGTCCCTGGCGAGGCCGGAGCTGCGTGTGTTCCACCTCCGCACCTGGTTGGAGTAAACCACTGTTGTGGGCAAAACGCGAGGTCCTCAAGACCGCTTCCTTATGGTATTTTTTTCTGGAGCCTCCTGCCCTCTCTGCACTCTTCAGGGAGGGTTACCCGCCAAGACCCCACCGGAGGAGCCCTGAATCCCTCTCCGGCCTGGTTCAGAGGGAAAACCGGGCGCTCCGCTCGCCCGCGGTGGCGTCGATGTCAGCGAAGCCCTTGGCCGGCTGCGCCGCCTTCCCGCTGGGCTCGGGCCAGGAGCTGCTCAGGCTCGGAAGCAGCACAATCCCCTTACGGCCATAGTTCCCTTCCTGCCTCTTCCCTCTTCCTTCCACTGATTCTGCCGGCCCTTTTTCACTCCAAGCGCTTCTCCTGGAAGCCAGGACAGGCCGCGTCGTAGTGATAGCACAAAACCCCGCTTTTAAAGCCCAGCTGTGGGCCTGGGTCCTTCGTAGGAGACCGAGAAAAAGCGGGATTGAGAGCCCTGTGGGTGACCCTTCTGCAAAGAGAAGGCTACCCTTCGTTTGCATCTCTGCTCAAGTTTTTAAAAGTTATATTTAGGACCTGTTTTCTATTTCTTTACTGTGGACCTGGAAAAAATATATTTGGAGAAGCCCATCTAAAGGTAGCTGCTGCCCCACGGACATAGGGCCGCTCTCTCCAAAACCTCCAGGGCAAGAAGTTCTGTGGCCAGAATTGGCAACTTGGGTGTCTACGCAGACTCTAAATGTGGGGCTTGAGGGGTACACATACTCCACTTCTCCCCCCACCTAGGGTGCCAGGGGCCAGGTTCTTCCCATCGGCCTAGTATGACAGAACTACTGCTGCTGGGGTCTGTCCCGCCGACCCGGTGGCCTGCGGGTCCTGTTACCGGGCCTCATTCTGGGGCGCCAGCAGCCGCTGCCCCAACCTGCAGAAGCTAGAGGAGTCAAGGATTTGAACTTGTAAAACAAGTTAGAGCAACTCCTAAACTTTTCCGTTTCTGCCCACATGTTAAAGAACACAAATTATTAACGGCTTGAGTAGATAATTCAGGAAGCAAGAGACAGTCATCATACTGGTCTCTTCCTCCACTGTGGGTTCCCTCCTCGGGAGATATCTCTTTAATATAGGCAGGTCCTTAAGGGCAGTTCTCAGGAATCTAACCTCTGTTCTTCATCTCAGAGTTAATGAAACCCAACTATAAATCAGATTATTTACCCCAAATACCTTGTTTGAGGTAGCCAGATAAAAATTAAAACTGTCAAAGTGATAATAAATAAGTTCTTTTTCTGCTCTTCCAAAATTCACAAAACCAACAAATTAATTCTAGATGATTTCCATTTTGGAATAATTGGTATTACTTCTGTTGTTCCCAAAGTGGTCTCCAGCCCTGGCTGTCTAGCCAGCCTCTTTGCATCTACTCAGCCTGGTCCCATTTCAAAGTTCCTTGGTTTGATCTGTTCTCACAGAAGCCCCCTCCCCAGTTCCTTTTATTTTCTTTCCCCTGGCAGATCAATCACAGAGACAATTGATTTTTCTGTGTCCTGTTTGAACCAGAAAGTGCTGACATCTTGGGGTGGGAGGGGGGAAAATAAGAGTGAGCAATAACTCCCACGAAATACAAGGCAGTCGGGCCAATCTCCACATACAGTGATTAAAGTTCTGTATGCATACATGTATGTGTGTGTATACTACTGTTTAAACCCCCAATTGACAGTGGTAAGAAATTTCAGTGTAATACAGGAAGACAAACTGCGTGAGAAGTCATATAAATAATCTGGACAAATGAAGAGGAAGAGCCAAGCCTAAATGTCTAGGAATAGATCATTAATTATGAAATCCTAAATTCCTGAGCTAGGTCCTACGTTTGCTAGAAAAGAATCATTTTTTTCCTCTTTTATTGGAAATAAGACCCTAAATTCCTTTTGACTGAAAGGAAGTTACCAGACAAGATGCAATTTTCTCTTTCTTTTCTGACAACTCTGTCATCCACAGGATCACAGCCATGTCAGGGTGTCTGTCTTGGAAAGAAAAAAAAAAGAGAGAAAGAGCTAGTGAGAGAAGCCCCTGCAGCCTGTGGCCATTTCTGCATCAAAATTTTCCAGACCTCTATTTTTTATTGTGATCCCACTGATCTGAGTTTGAAATGCTAGCGCAGTGAAGCCCCTAAGCCTTCAATCGTGTGAAATTTTCAAAAGATCTCTAGAAGCAATCTCAGGCTGCCTGACCCCTGACAGGCACGGATCTCTTTATTCCTCTCTCTGCCAGCACTTCATTTGTTGGACTATCTTTCAGATTTGCACCTCCAGATGACAAACCTGAGTGTTTATTATGTGTACATGAATCGGAAATCTTCTAGCCCGCATAAAAGCACCATCTGAAACATAATATTTAATTTCCCAGCCTAAGTGCCTGCTTCTTTATTTGCTTTTCATTAGCTTAAATATTTTTTCCAGGTCTCCCTTTGTGTCACTTTGATATTTAGATGATTCTCCCTTTTAATCATCATTTCCCCCTTGAAAAATCCCTTGTTGCCGGCGACTGCGGGGCTCACGACTGCAACGTCACTGAGCGGCGCACGGCGAGGCCTCAGAGCCTGGCGCAGAACGATTCCGACTGTGGGGGGCCCTTCTCCAGGCGGGGTGCGGGCCTGGAGGTGACTGAGAAAAGCCTGTTTTTAGCCAATAGCCTAGGCTGGGTTAGGACCAGTGACAACCCTCCCATTTCATTCCACCCAGGACCTTTTAAATTCCGTATTCTATTAAAAAAAAAAAACTCAGGTGACTTGCAAAGGCGCTGGGGCAGCTTTCCTGAGCTCCTCTGAGTCTGCCCTGCTGCTGACGTCTGTAAACGAACGTGGGCTCAAGGTTTAGATAACCCACCCAAATCAGTCAGACACCGCTTCCTATCCCAGCACATCCTTGCGCCGCCCTTTCTAGGAATCACTAAATCCTGGGGGCTTGAGGACACTAGAGGGAAGGAAGGGGGGCCTTCTTGGGGGCGGGCTGCTTTGTTAAAATGCCCACTGCCAAATAATTCCACGGACAAGATTTTGGGGGTGGAGATGTCACCCACCCCTCCCCAATCTCAGCCCCAGACTGGGGCGTTAGGTCCCAACAGGGCACTTAGGTGGAAGGAAGGAGACAGAGTCGCACCCCGCCCCTGAAGCAAGAGGTGAATCGACACTCGCGAGCAGTCGCAGGTCTGGAGGTGGTGGGCTGAAGCTTGAACCACCAGCCCCTCCCCCGTGTTTGGATGGGCTGTGTTGGTATGATTAACTTATTAAACCCCCTCGTAATTATTTTAATTTGACTCGAAAAAATACTTTGGGCGGCGTTTAGATGTGTTTGTATTTATCCATCCCCCCCCATAAAACCTGTGTTAAAACAAATGTTACTTTTCTCTCTCTGTACATAGACCCTCCCTTTTTGAAATAGACCGCAGGGACTGCCATTAGATCGAATGGCAAGTCTTTATGGAAAGTGTTTTGCATAATTACATACCAAAGCCAGAACAGTCACCTCCACATTTTATGGGTCACAAACCATCAACAATTGCCACATTATTGTCCACGAAACCTTAGTCCCTTCACTGACAGAGCGGGGACTGCCTAATCTAGAACGGGAGAGGATGGAAATTTCTTCTAATAAGAACCCGAGAAGATTAGGTCCCCACTGACAACGTGTTTACATATAGTTATAAAGTTCAGAGGACCGACCAAGAGAGGAAAGGAAATCGGACTAGGCCTGATTAAGAGCGGCGCATCGGTCTAATATAGATAGCGCATCAAAAGGAGCGGCTGAATGCTACTCCCCTTTTCAGATCCGACTCCTTTCCTACCTTTGTGATGCAGTAATTAAGATATTCTTATTTAGACAGACAGCTTCTCTGGTAACTGAATAATATTAGTTCCTTTGATGTCAAACTTTTGACAGTTATCACACCAGCACTGGGCAATTTAGCACAAACGCCCTCCTTAAAAAATGAAAGAAAGAAAGAAAAAGAAAACCCCCATCGGCTTTGAAGAAATCTAATAAGTGTGATCCTTATCACCAAATGATCTAAATCGCTGGGACAGGCCGCCCGACTATAAATGACATTCAGTGTTACATAATGAAGCCGAATTTGGGTTTTAGCTCATTGAGGCTGTACTGGTGGAAACTGGGGCAGGAGCCCCACGAGTCCCGCGCCCCCGTTCCCAATCCCAGAGACCTTGCCCAGAGTGGGAGGAAAACCCCGAAAAGTCAGCCTGGGTCTGGGCAGGGACGGGAAGGGGGGGAGGGTCCAGCCGACGTAGGGGGCGGGGGCGGTGCGGGCGGAGCTCTGTACCCTCGCCCCAGCTCCGGTGAGTCCGGCAGGACCAGCCACCTACTTCCGGGATGACACCTCGTCGTTGCTTTTCCGAGCTTGGTGGCCAAATTTGGAATTTGCCAGATGGCAGGATTATCTTCGCGTCTGTTATATTATATGTGTAGGTTGCGGGGCGGGGGAAGGAGGATGGAGAACGAAGGCAGGGACTTCCAGAGACCGCGCTGGTTCCTTTAAAATACACGCACGTTTCCCTCTTTGCCCACTCTCGGGCGACCGCTGCCTGGACACTCACCGGGGCGCTTGGCATCCCCCAGCCACCCTGCGGCCGGCAGCAGTTGGAGTCCCCGCCACCCCTCCCTTTCGGCGACGGCCCTCTGCCCGCTTCTCTAGACCAGGGACCCGAGCCCATAAGGAGGAGGAGCTGGGGGAGGCGATGAGAGAGCGTCCCCCAAGGAGAAAAAGGGGGGTAGGAGAGTTGGGAGAGAAGAGGCCAGAGAGGGCGGGTTGGGAGGGATGAGACTGTGACGGTGACACCTGGAGAGCATTGTCCATGCGAGCGACACCTGTCAATCTCCGCTCCGGGGTCCCAGGGCCGGGGGCGGGGAGGCCGCGGGTCTCCGCGGTGATGTCATCGCAGAGTCCCTTTCCGACGGAGGGCGGGGAGGACAGGGAGGGGCGCAGAACCCGGCGGGCTGGGAGAAGGATATGGGGAAGAAAAGAAAGAAAATAAACAGAAATCGCGCTCACTCGCCGCGTGCTCGGTTCCGGATTTACATGGGAATCAACAGTCCAACATGAGTGTTATTTTTAAACTTGATTGGCCTGTCTTGCCTTTTCACTGGGGGCTGGAGGACTGGGGTTACAGCACCCCATCCCACAACCCGCAATCCTTGGGGGTTATCGCGAAGCCTTGAGGTGACTGACCCTCCCTCCACACCCAGCTCCCTCTTTTCCCGGAGATTTGTTCCAAGCTCACTCTTCAGTCTTAAGGAGGAAACACTTGGCGAGGAGTTTTGAAAATCTTCCGATGTTGCAGGGGGAAGGGGGAGAGTTAATTAACGCTGGGCTGGCCCCGCAAGTGGGAAAGGGGGCTCGGCGTGGGTGGGCGGGCTAGGTCCCACAAGGGGGTGCGTGCAGTGCCGGAGGCTTGCGATCTGGAGGTCCCGGCTTGGAGGCCCCAGTCTGGGGAAAATGATCTGCAATGGCCTCCGCGAGGGGCTGTTCAGGTACCCCAGGGAGTCGCCCGTAGTTCCTGGGGAATTCTGAGCTCCCACCTACTGAGCTCCCCCCCCCCCACAACCACCCCCAGGCCACAGAACGCTACTGGACTCTCCCTCTTCCTATTCTTTGCGGCCTGAGCTAATTAGCAGCCTGCCAGCGGCCTGATTTATGGAAACGCTCGGGCGGGCGGAGACGCGCCGCTAGTCCGGTCCGGGCTGCCTCGGGGCCGAGTAGAGGAGGAGTCTGCACCGGCCCCCTCAGACGACTTTCCCTCCGCCCGGCCAGAACCTGGAAGTTGCCGTCCCTCTACGCACCTTGCAACCTGGAGGTCTTAGAGGCCTCCGCGCCCTGGATGCCCCAGCCCGGGACGCGGGGAACCCTGGCGCCAGCTGAGCGGGCAGAGGGCGGGCGCCGCGTAGCCTACTGCGGAGTCCCGGCCGGCAGGTCCCAGCTTCTGCTGACTCCGAAGGCGGTTGGGGCGCAGCCAAAATCCCACTACAGCCGGAGCTTAGTGCGCCCGGGTTGGGCGCCTCCCTTCCCACGTCTGGGTCCCCAAAGAAGGAAAATCCGACCTGCAGGGTAGGGGACGCTGCACCAGGTCGGCATCGGGCTCCCAGGCCGCGAGGAGGCGTCGCAGGCCAGGGTGGGTCCGAATGGAAGCCCAAGCCGAGCTAGCTAGCTTCAAGTTACTAATGCCTGTTTCAGGGGAGAGCATGCTCCGCTTCGCTCTCCCGCCCATCACTTCCTCCCGGGTCTCATATTCAGAGGTGTCCTCAGAGTCAAACCTCCAGCCAAGAGTCTGAATTTGGAGCTAGATGAATGAGACGCCACTGACCTTCTCTATGACCACCCAGCCGGGCTCTCGGTGGTCAAGGGGCAGGAGAGGCCACAGGTGCTCCTTCCCTTCCCATATGACCCCAGAAATCAGGATGCAGAGGGAAAGGGCTGGAGGAGTCCAGGGAGGAAATGCAGTAGGACCTGTTGCTGGTGTCCAGCAGTGTCGCGACTCCCCGGGAAGACGCTCGAAGTCAGTCTTCAGAAGGCAACAGCGGAGGGGGGCATAGAAGAGAGGGGCAAGCGTCTGAGCCCTCCCCACCTCTGGGAAGTGTTGGGGGAAAGAGAAACTAGCAGACCCAGAGGGCCAGAAGCTGGAAAATGCCCCCCACCCTGCCACACACACACACACACTCTCTCTCTCTCTCTCTCTCTCTCTCTCTCTCTCTCTCTCTCTCTCTCTCTCTCTCTCTCTCTTGGGCTGGGATAAGGACTAGGAGTGGAGATCAGTGGGAAGAGGGCATATCCACAAGTCTGGCAATAGCCGAAATTGCAGTTGAGAGAGACAAGATCTCCAAGAAAATGTTTCAGATGTTCAATTCACCTGCCTCAGAAGCCATATGTGGACTCTGACTGGGTCAGGCGCAGAACCGAAACCTTTCTTCCCCATCACAAGACCTCTGGACACTGGCCTCTGTCCCTCTCCTTCCCGGGGCTCCCTTGAAGATTGGAGACGTTTGATGTTACTGAGAACCCAAATGCCTGCCTCTTTCCTCCAAGGTCCCTGGAAAATTTAATTTTTGGCTCTTTTACCTCACTTCCTCCCTTGCCTCTGCCACCAACAATTTCCAAAGGATTTGTAAGGTCTAGGAGTTACGTAGGCCCTGGCTTTTGCCCACCCAGCTGGAGGAAGGAAGCTGACACCTTCAGATGGCCTGGGAGCTGGGCTGAGCACCCATCTATTCAGTCCCCTGAATTCCCAACTGCTGACGGCTAGGGTCACTTGCCCAGACACACTGAGGTGGCTCAAATTCATGGCCAAAGTCTAAGCAGAAATGGGGACCCGCCCCCACCAAAATATTTGCTTTCAGGCAGCGCTGGTCCCAGGCTGGTTCCGTCACCCGGGGGCCACACTCCCAGGGCACTGGCAGAGCACATGCTGGTCGTTAGGCACCCAAATAGTATTCTTCATTCATTCATCTTTTTCAAAGTTGATTTATAGCAATCGACAGGTTAAAGCCTCATCTGACTTCATTACTTTTAAAAGCTGTCTATTTCACAACTGTCACTTTTCATCACTTAACTCAAATAAATATTTGAAGAAATGAATTGGAAGAGACTTTTAGATCATGTTTATAATTCTTGGTGGCCACGTCAACATTCCCAATGACCTGACCCTCTGAGTTTCCGTAGACTCCTAAATTGAGCCGAAAATTCTTGCATTTATACTAGAAAACTGCAAGGAAGATGAGATGGCCAGAAATACGGGGTAAAAGAGGAAGGGCAGCTGGCCAGGAGTCTGCGGCCAGTGCAGGCTAGGCAAAGCTTCCTGGAGGCCGCCTGGGCCCAGGCTGGTACCGAGGCCACTGGAGAGGGTGGCAGCTCAAGGGTCAGGGCGTTCTGGTGGAAAGAGCTGCTGAAAGGAAGGCCCAGCTTTACAGCCTCGCTTCTCACTCGGGGGCTGCAAACCCACAAAGAAATTCATGCACGACGGAAGTGCTGTTCGTTATGACTATTACCATTGTTATCCCTTTCGTTTCAAAATAGGTTTTAAACATCCCCACGACCACAGATTGGGGGTGGCGAGGTCAAAGGCATTTCATCCCGGTCATCTTTAACTAGAGTGCATGTGAGATACCCAGGGAAGGCAGACGTGTGGAAAGGAAATCGTATGGACAGAAGTGCGTTCAATAAATTGAAATAGTTTCTTCAGTTTTGCTGCCATTTGCCCAATGCCGGATCTTCTAGGGCTGGTGTTACTCTCTTCCCCTCTCTCCTCCACTCACCCACTGACCCAGAACCAGCTCTCAGAAGTAGGCCAAAAAAAAGAAAAAAGAAAAGAGAAATTGAGAAACAGAAAAGAAAGAAAAGAAAAAAACTAAAGAACGAAAAGGGGAAGTAAAGGAAATTACAAGAAAAGAACAGGCAAAGAAAAACCTATTAAACAAGAAAACTGCCTAGTTGGGGAGAAAAAGCGATATCAAATCCGTCAGATAAGCTTTCCTTTATTTTATTTTCTTGAAACAAGGAAAAAGGCGAAGTCTCCCTGGGAAGTTGGACGACTCCCTGGGAAATTAGGAGCTGGCCTCCCGGAAACGGGCCGAGACTGACCCCGCGCGCGGGCCCGGGAGGCTCCGGGGTCCCCGCACCTTCGCGTCAGCCTCGCCCGGGTCCCACCAGGAACGCGAACTGCGCAGATTCTGGAAAGGAGTGGGCCCCCGCCTCCGCCTGCCGTGTTATTCGCCGCCGCCGCCGCCAGCTCCCCGTGCCGTGGCCTCGGGCCTTCGCCCACCCCGCGGACCGGTTAGTTTAGCGGGTCCGAGTGCTCCCCGACTTTTAGCGCCGAGGCGTGAGCAAGCCGGCGGCAACGCGGGGCGACGGCAGCTGCCTCACTGCGGGAACGCGTCCTGCACACTCGGTCGCCGCCAGCCCTGCGCGCTGCCGTACCCTGGAGCGCCACCTAGCTGCAGAAAATGGAATTGCGTGGCCGTGCCTCCCAGCCTTCTGCAGCCTAACTTGAACCTCACCGGATTTTTTCTCTATCAAAACCATAAAAGAAGCCGAAACGCACAAGGCTTTCCTCCCGCCAGTTAAAACCTATTATCTGTGACCGATATATCCCATAATGTCTGCATTGGAATGAAGGGAAAACAACAGGAGGAAGAGAAAAAAATACAGGTACAATTTCACCAAGTGTAAGTTGTGACGATGTTTTGGTACAAAAGATAAAGGAGGCATGACTTCTCCGAGGCCATGGGTTCGGGCCGCCGTGTTCAGGCCACTCAGCTGTGGCCAATGCAAATATTTCCCATGAGACGGGCATTTATGCAGTCATCCCTTCCTAATTACTATTTACACTCAAATTCACTCATTCTGGTCAGTCGGACATCAGAGGCGTTCTGCCTTGCCAGTGGCCTGCCTACTGGAACCTCTTACCCTGCAGCCTTCCGCTCTGCTGGCAAACTAACCACCCAATGCAGTCCCCAAATATCTACATCTCTTGGCATGTGAAAACAACTGGCAAAAGTTACAAACTACACCGTATTTCTCTACAAGGTGCAACTAGGCATTTGACTCCATTTTATTCAGCTGTTAACTTAAGAGGTTGTCCCACTCTTAAGTCCTCAGGACTAAAAAATATGCAGAAAAGTTAATTCACTTATACAGTGAGTCTTCGCTTCAGTTTGTTTTCAAAGGGTAATGCCCCAAAGATAGGTGTTATAAGTAAAAACAAACTTCACAAAACAAAAATTTTCCTGCAAAGACGCCAACCATGGCATTAAAAGCAGAGTGTGTATCTTGTGGTGCTGTGAGGATTTGTGTGGTTTCTTTGTTTTGAAGGGGGTACAGACCTTTTCCTAAAGTAGTTTTGACTACAGGTTTAGTTTTGTTTTTGTTTTAAGGAGCAGCTCAGTGGGTCCCACATATAATGATGGCTAAATGGGAACTCTGGAGTGGCGGTGAGGGAAGTGTGTACGTGGTGGTATAAGCCTCTGCATTTCCCTGCCTGAACAAACCAAGCATATCGACCTTTCATGAAACTGTACGTTCCCTGAATTGGCAGGGTGAACTCCCAAAGGGCTGTCAGGTGCTGGAAGAGTGTTCCTTCTCCCTGCTACTTCACTCCCCACTGCAGATGAGGTTTCAGAGAGCCCTTGCTCAGAAACTACAGGGTTGCCCCAGGAAAATAGCCGGGGTAGCTTTCTAGATGGTTGGTCCTTTCTCCATCAGGCTAGGAAAGATTCCTTCGAGAAGGTACAGGAAAGAGGCCCCAATTTCCTCATCAGGACGTGAATGAGGATTCTTTACACGAGCCAGCTAAGGAAGGGTGGTCCAGTCCTTGGGAATCCTGTGTTTTACATGCCTGGAGGGACGTACTTTGGGGACAAGGGAGTTGTTAGAGATCCTGGGAGGTAAAGGGCAATTGCTGAGAGGGCCCTGGGGTCCACTGAGGGAAAGCGGTGGATAACAGGGAACAAAACAGAGGTGAGTAGAGCATTAGAAAACGATATGCTTGAATTTATGTGCCTACGGTTTTGAAAAGGAGAGTCTCTAAATTGGAAAGGTTTTCCTTCTCTCTCTTTCTGCCTTCCTACTTCTCTTCCCTTCTTTCACTTCTCTCTTCTCCACCACCTCCTCTTCTCACATTCATATTTGCTGTTTTTTTTCCCACCGAATAATGCCTGGAGATGAAAAATGATTTTTATTGCTATTACACTTCCTACCGCAAGATGCAGTGCAAGGCGGTAGAGTTTGTATTACAACTATGTCACAATGTTTCACTGATGCAAAACATGTAGCCAGAGGGTGTTGCTAATGACTCCTGGATTAGAGGGAGATTGAGACTGGGAGAAGGAGAAAGAGAACAAGAGAGACAGAGGAAGGGAGAAGAGAGAGGAATTTCATTAGAGGAAGGGGGAGGGGAATCACCACATAATCAGGTCTAATAATCTAATCAGGGTATTTTCAGATTTCAAGGTTCTTTCCACGCTTGAGAGTGTGAGCTAGAGAGAGACCAGTATCCTTTTAACCACCACAAAGGTTTTTTGCACCTTCATAACTATTAATTATGTTTACAGCCAGTTAGATGAAGACGTCTCCCTTGGAAAGGATCAAACTTCGGAAAACGCTTAATATTAGATTTAACGGCTTTTCCTGGACCCGAGGCAGCTTGGAGGGAGGTGGGGACCCGATAATCACGCAACGCCCCCACCCGTGGTCCTGCACACATGCCTGTGACAACCTGGGTAGGGTCCAAGAGCCCCCAGTACTGTGGCGAAGCGCGGAGCCCAGCCGGGGACCCGGACTCGGCCTCCGCTCGTCTGGGCGAAAATATCTCTCGGGCTGCGAACTCCCCGGTTCCCTCCCCCAGGACGAGCTCTACTTAGGGAATCGGGAGGTTTCGCGGTTCCTACCGTGGCCCAGGCCGGTCCCACCGCCCTGCAGTCCGCTTCTGCCCCCTGGGGCACAGCGAGGAGGGCATTCCCTCCGGGCTGCAGCCCTTTGAACCCGGAGAGCCCTGGGTCCCGCCGGGACGCACGGAGCTCGCTCGGGGCTGGGTTGCGGAGGGAGTGTGGGTGGCGGGTGGGGTTGAAGGGGAGTGGGGGAGGCGGGAGGGGGCGAGGGGGCGGAGGGGCGGGGGCAGAAGCCCGGCGTTAAGCCTGGAAGCTTGGCTGTTTACCCAAATGATTTTCTTTTCAGGCCCGAGACGCCAATGAGACAAGATCAAACTCCCCTCTTCGGGTGTGCGTGTGTGTGTGTGTGTGTGTGTGTGTGTGTGTGTGTGTGTGTGTGTGTGTGTGTTGCCTCCTGCAAGCCTGCTTTGTGAATGGGGGTTCCGGGACGCTGGCTGGGAGGGACGAGAGGCCGACCCAGGCACCAGCGCCTCCTCCCGGGGGCTACGAGAAGCCAGGCTGAGGGTGCGGGGCCTGAGAGCGCCGAAGGGCGCCACAGAGACACGGTGGTCCGGAGGGAGAGAAGAGGGCGGCAGGGACACTGGCCGTGGAAAGCTGAGGGCTGCGTCGCCAAAGGCCGAGCGGAGAGACGCACGGTCGTGTGTGTGGGAGGGGGAGAGCGGGACGAGCACATGAATCATATCCTCCTTCCAGTGTCTTATTTCCGATCCCTCCAAAGCTGAAATCTAGATCCTTAGGCCACTGATTTCTTGCCGACTCCCTCGCTCGAGACAAACTAGTTGCAACTTAGGCCAAGGTTTGGGCAATGATGATACAACGCAGGCCGCGTGACCCGCGTCGCAGGGCCTGCGCCTGGGACCCTCCTCGAGCCGGAGAAATGGTTAGAAAGCAAGAGGGGGATGGATGGTCTGTGTTGACAAGACCTTTGTCATCTTTAAAGGAGTCTACCTCCAAGAATACCCATCAGCCTAGGGAGAGTCGGGCGGCGGAGGGAAAAGGAACCACGGGAGCGAAGACCCGGCCGCGCAAAGCAGGTGATCGCCGTCCTGGGCGTGGCTTCTGCTGCTCCAGGGTCCACCTAGGACTGAGATGTCGTTTGCAAAATAACATTATTATTACTGCTATTGATAATAAGACGAATCAGGGAAACAAGGGTATATTTTTTTAAGGTCCTAAACTCCGTCTACGTGGCATTGTATGTGTATTTAGTGGTACTTCTCTGACAATTCTTTCCCCCTTGGTTCAGGCTGATGAAAAGCTTACCAGGAGAATTGTTCTGGAGGAAAAGGTATCATTCCGATGCTTCTCATTCAGCTACTATTTGATCCTTCTGCTTCTGCCAGCACCTTTATCACCCCCCTACACATACACAATTTCCTCACTGAAAGGTCCCTTTTTTATTGTTTGTAAACGGCGAGCCCTTCTCTTTCCCAGGATGTTCTTATTTAACGGAAATTCCTCTACTGGCGCTGCCCTGGGCAGGGAGCATTAGGGACTTGATAACACTTGCTTCGGGCCTCAATGTCTTCTGCTCAGCCTGGCTCAGGCCTGGACGAACACCCTGGGGGAGAACCTCAGGCGCCACGGGTTTTTGTCCAGCACGTCCGGGTGGAGAGCTGTGGTTCCAGGGCTCAGAGCCGGTAGAGACAGCTGGTGGGCCCCTGGGCACAAAAAGGGGGCCTTGGGGACCTCAGTTATGCTGTGGCTGGTCTGGAATAAGTGCGTGCTGGTGAGGAAATGCTCAAGGAAGAAACCCGATATGCCTAATAATAATAACAGCTAACATTTATTGAGTGCTTACTATGCACTAGTCATTGTGTTCATACCCCTGGGAACCTTCAAACCTAAAGACAAAGCATATTAGCCAAAGGTAGGCCTTGGAGTGGGAGGTGGAACGGGGCAGGCAGGTAGCCAGGTGTGTTAGAGTGCACGGTTGGGGTTCCAGGTTTCTGTCCTACCAAGGCGTTCTCCCAGCCAGGAGAGGAGGAGCGTGCTGGCGGTCAGAAGCCGGGCCCAGGCGTCCTCCTTCCCTGCCTGTGGTCCTCTGCCAACAGTCGGCCTGCCCCGCGTCGCCATGCGCTGTGTGGGCCCCAGGCCACCGGCTAGGGAGAGGGCAGGCCGGCAGGTTCTAGTGACTGCCGCGCTTCTTCATGCTGGAACTCTGGAGGATAGTAGGCTGGGCTGCGGCGGCCGCGAAGGCCAGGTCCGGGCCGGTGGCGAGTGCTTGGCGCGCCGAGGCCAGGCTCACAGCCAGGCCCAAGGCTCGGCGACCTGCGCCTCCTCCCGCCCAGGTCGCGGCAGCGCTGCTCCAGGCGAGGTGCGCCTCCCTAGCGGTGCCAGGGGGCGCTTGACCGACTCGGGCCTCAACAGCCAAGGAGGGAGTCTCCGGCCTTCGCGGCCTGTGCGCGCCCAGGACAGAAGTAAGGCGCAGGCCGCTCGCTCTCCAAGCCCCACCTCGCAGTTCGAGGTCGCTCTCCAGAGCGGGAGCTCTGCTCCATTCACCGCCTCTTCCTCCCATCCCCCCTAAATCAGGAGCTGAGGCGTGCTGGTGACCCTGCGCCGTGCCCCTCGAGGATGGAAAAAAGCAGGCGCTGCACTCTGGAAACAAAAGGCCTTCGCGCTCTGGCTCTTCCAGGCTTAGCTGCTGAGTGTTTCGCACCCGTCTCCATCTATGCAGAGGAGGCGGGAGCAAGTGGAAGTTTCCTTGTAGGAATGGCTCTGAGCAGGAAGCGTTGATAGATCCCAGATATTGTACACCTCTAAGGGCAGAGGCACAACCCAGGCATCTGCTCCAAAAACATACAGTATGTCCCCAGCACTGCCTGCTAACCCCCATCCAGCTATCCTCCTATAAAGGGGCCCCGTCGTTGGAGTTTTTTTCCCCCTCCTAGTCTCATTGCAAATCACCTGGCAGCTAGGAAAAAAGCTCGCCTGCAGATATCGACCTGCCGAGATCACTTCTTTCCCTAAAAACGACTCTGGCTTTCCTTTCTGTAGTACACCCAAGGGAGACTTCACTGGTTTTAAAATTAAAAAAAAAATCTTTAAGCTCTCATTGGGTGTGAGATGTGTCTGGAACCCGCGGAGTCTGCTGCCTCCCCAACACGGACTCCCTGCTGCACCTGGAAAGCTAGTCCTGCAAAGAAGAAATAATCTTTTCCCACAGTCTATCATTTTGGTATTACAAATAACAACTGTGGAGCGAAAAAATACCCCTGGCCTAAGATATTGATAGATGATAGTAGCGATATTCACAATCGATCCTTTAATAGGCAGACATCATAAATCATGTTCAATTCCCTGACAGCACAGTACTTCACTTAATAATATAATTAAGATTAAAACTTGAGAGGTATTGGAGGCAACGGGTATTGATAGCTTCAAAAATTGCATTCTGGATATGATGGGAGAAGGAAAAGGGACCTTTGGAAAATATAACCCCTTTCCCAAAAGGTGGGGTCTTCTAGGTGCTCCCGTCTAGGGAGCCGTTTTGACCCTGCCCCCGCAGCCCCCCAGACACACCCCTTTTTCCGCACCAGTAATCCCCATCTCTGATAGGTGAGCAGAGTAGGCCAGCTCTTCCTTAGAAACTATATGAAGGAGGAAAAGGAGAAATGGGCTTGGCCTGGGGAGTTCTCGGGATTTAGGAATCCCTTAAAGATCCATTCCTTCGGTCTTGAATGGGGAGAACAAAATGTTCAGGAGACCTAGGAAATTATGTTGTTCAGTTCTTCCAATACAATTAATTTCCTCAACAGTGTTTTCAAAATTACATATAAATCACTGGCGGTAGGCAGGTATGCTCATCCCTTGCATCCCTACAGTTTAAATGCTTATAAGCCCTTCCAGCACCTCTTTCCAGTTACGATCATGTGCCTAATGATGAAAACCGAAACTTCACAGGAAGAGCAAAACCAGAGGGGCAAGGTCCCATGCAAGGTGAAGATCTGCTCTTTGCTTCATGGGTAGAGCCCACGGTAAGTGCAGCTAAAATTATTTCAAAGAGTGGAATATTAATCAAATCAATCAGCTGACAAATGACAAATATCTGAAAGCCAGTGGTAATTTACAACTTTGTTATTAGTTAAGAATCGCCTGCCTTGTAACAGTAATTAATAACACTTAGAGAGGAACCATTTGGAAAACCCCCTCTCATTTCTTTTTATTTTCCTGTCTCTCAGGGAAGGAAAGAGAAAGGAAGCAAATGAGTGATCAGTAGAAACAGGAAAAACACTGAGTCGTTTGTGAGGAGAACAAAACTGGAAAATATAAAAGAAAGGAAAAAAGATTAGCCCCATGGGAGGCCATCAGGAAATAAAGAATATAGAAGGAGGTGTAGTAAATCAGAAAATGAATTCTGTAACTATAACCCATGAGCAGGCTGGCTAAAGGTTGAATTTCAAATGGCCCAGAAACCCCATCAAATGAACAGTGCTGCTAAAAAATCTTGAAAGTAGCTCAGCTCTGAATCAAGGCAGAGCTCAGGGCATTGTCTGTTTTGTTGTTGTTAACAATGTATTTCTTTATAGCCCAGAAACAGACGTGTGCAGGCTCTTTCCCAAATTCCATCCCTGGAGACCCGACTGGCTTTCGTGTGTCTGTGTTGGCTCTCCTCTTGGTCATACATGATCCCCTCCCCCCAGTCTTACATTGATTATTAGATTGTCTCAGCCCCACCTAAACAACACACCAAAATAATGACTTGTTGAAAAACTATAAATCATTTCAGTGTCTGGGCTTGGAAAACCACTTCAGTCAACAGGCTTGTTGTGAAAAGGTAAAGAAATTCCCAACCTCCTGCTCACTGAGGAAAAGCCGCTACTTGCCTGAACTTTCATTTGTTGGATGGGGGGATTTTTCAGGTTGGTTAAAAAAGGATGGAGGGAAGAAATAACTTTGGCAAACTTCATCTGGTCATTATAGTAAGCCCCTATCTTGTCTCACTGAGCTCAGGCTGGGTCTACAGAAGGTAGCTGAAGATTGAGATTCATTGGACTGTATATGAAAAGATTCATTTGATGTAAGAGGTTAACTAAAAGTTCCTATACCGTGACTAGCTCTGGCAAATGCCTCTGTTGAGTCAGCACAAAAGCAGTTCAAAGAAATCTTAAAAACACACACAGATACAGACACAGAAACACACTTGCTCACTTAAGCTGCAAATGCAGTTCTCTTTTCTTTGTTATTTCTTCTGTCATTACAGACCTCCTGCTCTTTTCTAGGTGGCTGGGATGGTTGGCTCCCCCCACGCACACGCAGCTGAACTTTGCCTTTTTTGTATCTTTTGCTTTTGCCAGCAATGAATGAAAGAATAAGGGAGGAGGGAAAACGTAAAAGGCGAGAAGTGAACAAATTCAAATAAAGCAGAATACGTTTGTAAATGAGGTTCGAGGAGGACAGAGAGAGAGATGTAGACGGAGGATAAAAATAGGCAGACTGGAAATTGATGAAATGGGTTTTCAGTGATTAGAGTCTATGGATCCAATAGGAACCTGGCAGAATAGAATGTAAGGCAGTGAACGGGGCACCACGAGAGAGGGGAGCAGGGAGAAAACAGCAGCCAGGATTGGAGATCCTGTGCAAGGAGCAAACTATGGAGATGCTAATGAGGGAAAATTAACCTCGGGTTGGGTCTGTGACATGGGCCCTGCGTTGAATGCCTGACCCAGGGGCTGCAAGCAGCTCTGCTCTGCACCAGTGAAATGAGATAATCGCTCTGAAACCCACCATCCTTGGTGCAAACAAGCTGGGAAACACTGCTGTGGAGAGTTCAGAGTTACTAGCAGCTCCTCCAGAGGAAAGGAAAACAAATGAAAAGCAGCCAGAACCACAACCAGGCTCAGAGACCTAAACTGTCGAGGTTGGGTGCACTTACTCAACTGTACTGCCCCTCTAGGCTGGTGCACTAAAGGAAGGGAGGAGCAGGGTCTGGGAAATGAGAAATATCTTCATCTCTCATGCTCCAGTCTTTCACCAAAGGCTCTGGATAACTGGGCCTCGGTGAGGCAGCACAAGGGATAAATGGATTTGATCTCCAGGAACGTGGCCACTGGGCCCGAGGATTATTGCTTAGCCAGAGAAAATATATGGGTGCAACGGGGAGGGATACAGAACAGAGAGAAGTTGAAGAGGACAGACACAAAAGCAACAAAAAAGAAATTCAAAGGAGAATTTTAAAAGTGGATTGGCTGTGGTTACACGTCAAGGACACTGAGATATTAAAATACACACACACACAGGGATTTTATTAAACAAACAAGCCAACAACCAAACGCACATCAAAAACACATTTATTCCTGCTGTCATAGGGAAAAGGGGTTTGCAATGATTGTGGGGTTCAGGTAGGGACCCTTCTGTCCTTTAGGGCTGTGGCTTCACTCTCATAGCATATTCACAGGAATCCTGAAGTCCCTGATGCAGAGGGGCCTCCCAGAGGCTGCATGGGGAGGACTCCCTGTTAGAGGCAAAGGGGTCGTGTTTCTAAGTTGAGACATCAACAAACCACAATCTTAGTGACAGTGACAGCGCAAAATTATGTTTAATGTTGCGGGGGAAAGGGGAAATATAAAATTAGTGGAGAGAAAATGTTTCCCAGACCTTCTTTAGAATTAGGGCAGCAGCATACGGATGGGCACACTGTCAGGGTCGAAGGCGACCCGGTATAAGGTCCCTCCGGTCCCAAGAGACTTTGCTCCCTAGGAGGAAAAGGAAGGCTTCTGGAAAGAGGTTAATGACATGCCACCCAATCACATCACTTGGTTCAAGAGAGGATGTTCTAGACAGTCCTGACAGAGATGACAGCTCAAAGCCTGGGCTGCTCTGTCCCAAAGCCACAGGATTTTTAAATTAATGATGAGGTTGGTGATGGGGCAGAGGAGCCTGGAAAGTGGAGAAGGAAATGGGGGTATAGAGGTGCAGCCCTAATCCCTGCCCCCTCCTTTTGGGAACCTGGGTGGCTATGGGGAGAAGATGATGTGGGGAAGTAAGAATTATTTAATCAGTTAGCAAGCCCCTATTTGGACTTATCAGCTCTGCCTCAGCTTTGGGGAACAGGCAGACAGGACCCCATTGCTTTCTTGTGAGCCACCGGGTCTCCATAGGTGTGCCCCACCCCCAGTCAGAGCCAAGGGCAGACGGCAGCCAGGCAGCTGAGGGGATTTTCCCAGAGAGAGCCAGGAAAGTGGGAAGGGTGGCACTTTCTAGAACGAAGCTGTCGCTGTTCAGTGGTGGAGATTATATTTCCTAAGCTGCTTATTTAAAGAGACAGAGATGAGAGAGAGAAAGCGAGAAAGGGAGAGAGAATCCCCTATCCCGTCCTGTTGTGGTTATAAAGAATATAATTCTGCCTTTGTCTGGAAACCACTGTATTACTGTGGTTATTAAACACACTGTTTCCCTTCTTAGTGTCAGGTGAGGGGAGGAGGGATGAGAGAGAGAGAGAGAGGGTGGATGGAAATTTCATTTTCAGATAATACAAATTAAAAATAAATGTATTTTTAAAAACAATCTGGTTAGTTGTGAGACTACAGTAAGAAAGAGAAAATGGGGGAAAACAGAAAATAGTCTGATTTTTTAAAGACTAGTCTGTGGATAACAATCAGGAAAACAACTTGGGGGAGAGGAGGAAGATCAAGGACTTTGGAAAATGGGGAAGCAGCTCTTTCTTGGAATTTAGTTTCACACTTTGATTTTAGCAACAAGTATCAAAAGATCTAAACTAATTGATTGTCGAGTTCCTTGGCCCTTGTCCAAAGAGCAATATAGATTTAATTGTATGTTGCTTAAAACTCCATTTCTCGAACAGTGTGAAACATGTAATAAAAGTCATAAACCGTATCAGAGATTTTTTTCCTTCACAAGCCTGAATACCTAACTGACACCTGGAGATCTTAGTTAATACTCCTAATAGGTAAAAAAAAAAAAAAGCATCTGAGAGGGGTAGTCCACATAATAAAATCTAAACTGTTAATCCATTTTAACTCATTCAAGAAGAACCTATGGTTGCTGGTGGGGGATATTTGCAGGAGGGGTCGGGGTGAGGAGACCCCACATCAGACATCTGACTTGTTCAAACAGAGGTCCATCTAAACCACAGTCCCCTAAAGGAAGCCTAAGGGTGGCCTTCCAAAAGATACAAAAATATCTCTATCCTGCAAAACAGAGCTGAAAGTTAACAGCCAAATCGCCTGGCCTGAGCTCTCCTCTCTTTCTCATCGACAGACTGGAAAGCCACTTGGCTGCGGCCGCAACTCTGCGCCGGCCTCCGCCAGGCTTCCCGGAGGGTGAGAGAGGGGGTTGGAGGTGGCAGGAGCGCTCCAAAGCTGCGCGGCGCAATCCCGCCCCCCGCCTCTTCCCCCAGCCTCCTTCCATTGTCCTCCTTTATACCCGATCCCCAGCGGAGGTTCGCATGTAAAATACCCGCGCCCTCCCCTCTGCAGCCCGAGTCCCCGGAGAAGGAAGAGTCCCAGCCACGCCCGTGATTCGGTCCGAGAGATCAGCCGCCAGCGCCAAGTTCGCGGCCGCCATCAAGCTGGCGGCTGTGCGCATTGCGGGCAGTGCCCTGGCGTGGCCACGAGGACCGGAGATCTGTAAAAATCCACGTGAGCCGTCCCCTCCTCCTGCTGCCCGCGCCCCCTGACACAGCAGCATTGAAGCCGGCCCGGAGGTCCCCGAGGTCTCTGAGTGTGACAGTACTCAGCATAGCGGGTAGATGGCACAATTTTCTAACATTTAGAGAGAGGAACCCACGCTGGGAGCAATAAGTCCATTTAAAAGCCCTTTATTTAAAAGGAACAAAGATAACTGACAAGCGAAGTACAGAGACATCTCAATGAAATTTCCAAAGAAGAAAGAGAAATCAGAGGCCAAAGCAAATGCGAACTGGGCTTGATGGAACAGGCCAGCACTTTCCTCCCCCCTCAAAAAGAAAGATAAAAGATAAAAAGAAAAAAGGTGGTGGTCACTGGGGTTGTGTGCATTAACGATCACAGTCCAAACCAAATTCTAAAAATCCACAGCCACAAAAACTTTAAAATGGCCGGGTGGGTTCTGTGCGAGCAGGTGGGAGAGAAGCTGGACCTCTTTTAGGGAAAGACTTAAGTTTTGCCTCCCCTTGGAGTTAACACCCTAACCTTAGATAACAGCCCCCACTGCTTTGGCATGCTGGGGTCCAGGGAGCCCAGAGAAGGCATGCAAGGCATCCGCTCTGGGCACATTCGGGCCGCTCCTAGGGCCTTGGGGCCCGGAGCATCTTTCCTTGAACCACCTCTCCTGAAATGAAGCCCAGCGAGGATCCCAGGACCTAAGATTTTGTCAAAGCCAGAGTACTCAGGTGCTCACTCAGGCAGACTCAGGAACAATTGCTACCCCTTCAAGACTAAGAGGGGCTCGAGAGTGCCCACTGATGGCTTCGGGCAAAGCCAAGATAGCCCACACTTCATGTGCTCTAGCACTGCCATCACCAGCTCCCCACGTTGAGACCTACGTGCCGGGCGCCCCGCCAAGAGACCCGCAGGCCAAGCGAAGGAGACAGAGGAGGGGACAACAGGCCAGGAGAGGGGCGACGTCCCTTTGGTCCCCCTGGCCTTCAGCGACCAGGCCAGCCAAGCGGAAGGCAGAAGGGGTGAAGCGGCTAGCGCCCGCAGGGGGATCAAATGATTGTATTTGGGTGGGTGCTTGCCGACATATTTGCTGAGTAAACCTCCCTCGCTGTGCTGAAGGCGAATCCCCGTTGATAAATCCATCATTACCTTTCCGATTCAGGGAGGCAGCCGCGCCACTAAATTCATCTTACATTTGTAGCGCTTTAATAGACATTTATTAAATGCTTTTAGAGAGAGGCATGGGGCGCGTGATTACATCCTAGTTATAGACAGAACATAAAGACCCACGTTAACACCCATTTGCAGGAAGGAAGGAAGAGGTGGGGAGAGGGTAGTAAGGCAGAGGGATGAAGCGAGAAGAGACTAGAAGAAATGGGGCAGGTGGGGGGGTACAGAGCCTGTGTGCTATTAGCCAGGGCTGCCTGGGCGGGGAGTAAGGCCAGAGCCGTGGGAAGTCTCCGCTCGGGAATGGAGAAGTCCTTGCTCGCCTCAAGGATCCCTGGGCATCCCCTGCCCTTGTACCACCCCCCACACACACACAAACAACTAGGCGTGGGGGAGCTCCTATTCTCTCTGCCAGGGCACAAGGGACGTCCGAGCTGCCTCAACCACCCCCTGTGTGTCCCCATCCCCCACTAGTCCTTTACTTTATTTCAGGCCTTTCCAAGTGAGACTCTTTGGACCTGCCAAACTGGGAGAGAAGGAAGGGAGCCCCTGCACTTCAGGACCTCAAGAGCTCCTTTAAGGCATCCTCTCTGCCCCACACCCCTCCAAGCTGTTAGCCAAAGAGATCAGCCAGGCCTCACCCAGCACAAAGCAGACAGACCCCGTGGCCACGGGGCAGGATAACCCAGCTTGCTCCAAGGGTTCCTTGGCCTGACATGCTCTGCCTTGGATCCCTCCCTGCCCAGCGCCAAGAGGGAGCCACACCACCTTTGCATCTCTGACCATCTCGTGCCTGGGTACTTGCCTCTGGGCTTGCCCTGTGCCCCTCGACCTCAGCCTCAGGGAACTGGGCCTGCAAGAATGCCCGGTCCTCTAAAGGGCCTAATGCTTTCCTGAGCTCCCCAGGGACTCACCTACAGGCCTAGTCCCTGGGTTCAATCAACTATGGGCGCGCCCTCATCCTCATTTCCCTGGGGACGCAGTCACCGACCCAGGTCAGGCAAGCAGCGGTCAGGACTCCTGGCCCTCCCTGGCTCTTGGTAAGGAACACTTCCGCTATCTCAAAGTTGCCATAAGAAAATAAATACAAGTGACACTGTGCTGGGCCAAAGCTCATTAGTTCGTTGTCCAGGGCTAATAAAGGAACAGAAGCGCAAATTATAGAGTTCAGCTTCAACACACGCTCTGTCACCCGAGATCAGCGTACCGCGAGCCTGATTCCTATTGCTCCGAACTTGCTGCGCAGTTCGCCCCCACCCCCCTCCTCGCAAGCAGGAGGTTGGGTGGAAAAATATAGTTCCAAAGGGGGTAATGATCAAGCCTTTCCTCTCGGAAGCCTGCGCCACCTCATTTCCCATCAGTAATCCCAATAAAATTAACGTCGTGGCTGCAATTGAAAAGAGGAGGGCCCGCGACACTCCTGAAATAACACACTCTCCCCCAGCAAAAGGTAAAAAGCAAAACGGCCCTTTGTTCAGCTAATTAACGAAGGCCCAACTCCGAAAGCAGATGTGTTTGCTTAGCTAATCACAAGCATGTTTCTTTCAAGGAACGTCATTTTGAGGGGGCCACTTCGGGGGATGGAAAGGGGGACACAGCATCACCCCCAAGCCCTCTCTGCCTCAGGGGTCTCTCACCCCAGACTGAGATCCAGAGGCTGAATCCAGGCAGCCCATCCCGCACACCTTTCTCCACCTTGTGCCCGCCCCAGAGGCCCAATAGGCACCTCGACGCTCATCCCAACACCAGGCCTGCGAGACGCCAAGGGAAAAAAAATAATAATAAAAGTTTTAATGACACAGATGCCGTATTAAATGAGGCAGTTTTACAATTCACTTTGAATAGGACACTAACTTATTACAAGTGTGTTATCAGAAGGACGATAAGATTTATAACTCCAAGAGTCAGCTTTTCTTTTCGCCTTAATGACAATGGATGTGACGGGGAGGAAATCTGTTCTCTGTTACAGAAGATGAGTCCCTTCCCTGTTTTGGGGCATTTACAGATGCGCCCAGGAGGGCAGATACCAAGCCCCTTTGTGTCGTCTTATGAAAAATTCTCCCTTTCCCCTTTGGCTGTGAAACCCATCTCCTCGCTGGATTAGCACCTCACTTAGCTTTTGAGCGTGAGCTGGGAAGAGAAAAAAATATGCGAGAAAAGGAAGGAGATAGAAATGGGGATGGAGATGGAAGTGGGGGTGGGGGCGGTTTTCGACCCTCCGGTTCACGCCGCAAAACTATTTCACTGTCTTTCTGTGCCATACAAAAGATGGCTTTCCCCTAAACCAACACAGTAAGCAAACTTTAAAAAACTGGGGTCCTATTACAAACCAACGCCCAGCACTAACTGCTTTAAAATTACTGCATAATTAGATTTAGTTGAATTTCACCATTAATTAGGCAGCCGCACTGCAGGGAGCCTTTGAAATCTGAGAAAAATGGGAAAAATCATCTGAAGCACGTTTTAAAAACCCAACTTCAATAAATCTTGACGAGACTCGGAATTCAGAGAGTACCTCGCTCCCCTCCCAGGCGGCTGAGGGTAGGGGTCTCCAGGCCTGAGCAGGGGCTGGAATTGGATGGAAGGGGCCGATTCCCCTGTTGGCTGAGAGTTCAGCCCGGGCCAATCCAGTCTCTCTCGGGAGGCCCTTGCAAGGCCCTCTCTGGGAGGCCAGGTCGGCCCCACGGCCGGCCTTGCCCGTGCTCAAACCTATTAGAGAAAGGGATTCTCCGCTGTAGGAGCGCTCCTGTCGGGCGCCGTCCATACAGCCTCCCACATTTCTAGGGCCTGCGACCACTCGCCCCCGCCCCTCGGCCCCTGCACGCCCCCAGTCAGCCCTCCGCCCGGAGAGCCGCCTTTCCCACAAGTTTGACAGGCGAGCAGCAAGTTCTGCCCACGTCCGGGGGGTTCGAGGCCCGGCCTCCACCCCCAGCGCGGCCCGGCCCGCGCAAACCCCGGCGCAGTCCCTGCATTAATGAGGGCGAGAACTGACCCAAGTCTGCAAATACCAGCCTCTCCCCCTCCCTCAGACCATTCCAACATTTGAGATCTTTGGAGGATATAGACTTTTTTCTAAGTTGGTTCTTTTTGGGAGGGAAGACAGGAACTAAACTCTCCGGATCGTCAAGGGGTGGGAAGTGGGGGGTGGGGGCGACGGGGGAAGGGCTACTGCGTTACCAGTATTTTCCCTAGGAATTCTGCTGCTTTAATTACAGGATAATCGAGGACCGCACTCGCTTGCCAACAAGAGTTTGCAAGAGGGTTTTCTGCCTGCAGATGGAATGGCCTCTAGCAGCCCCCCGCACCCACCCACCGCCTTTTTGCTTTTTGGTAACCAATGTGTTTTCGATTACCCGGCCCTGCCGTGCCTGGCAGCCCGGCGCTCGCGGTGCAGTGGGAGACGCCATGTTGGCTCAGCTCACTGTACCGAGTCCACCGCGAGCTGCGAGGCAGTTTCACACGCTCGCGCGCCCCCCGCCGTCCTCGCCCCCGCCCCTGCCCCCGCCGGCCGCCACTCCGGGCTCGGCCGGGAGCGCAGCTCCGCTCGCCCAGCACCCCGGACGTTCCGGGGGCGCAGGCGGAATTCCGCCGCACGTAAGTGGGGGCGGGGGCGGGGGGCAGGCACTTTCCGCAGCTGCTGCCAACTCCAGGCCCCCGTCCCCGCAGCCGGCCGGATGCTAACCCAGCGTTTACGCGGAACGGCCGCTAACTTTGAGCCCCAGCCCCTCGCAGCCCGGGAGAACTCCTGGGGAAAGGCCGAGGCTGGCGGCCGCGAGCCGCGCGAATGGGCTGGAAACCCCCCGGCTCGGTCTGCCCCCAGGTCTGTTTTGAAAGTGGCGAGAAGCAGCTATCGCCTCTCTCTCTCTTTTCTCTCTCTGCCCTCGGACTATTGTTGCATTTCGCGTCTAAATGGGCTCTCACACCCCCCGAGCGCGAAGAGGAGGAGGGGGAGCGGGCTGGGAAAAGAAATAAAGCGAGCTCAGATCAGGGATGGAAAAAAAAAACAGCAAGGAAAAAGAGACACTTAAAGGGAAAGAGTCGCCATGTTTAGCAGCTTTTTTAAAGATCTCGTCAATTTCACACAGAACACACTCGCTGGGTCCCAGCCCTCGTCTTTTGTCCAATTCAGTCGCCGCAAAGATCTTTTGTTCTAACTCAGCGTGAAAAGAAAAACTTTCTTTAAATGCAATAAACTTAAACCAAACTCAAGACTCTAAACAGATCCTCCTCCGGCCACTCTAAACATATACAGGGGGTTTTGTTTTAACCGTTTGAAATATTTGGGGTCCTGTTTTTCTGCCTCGCAGACCCCAAGCTCACTGGTGAAACCTAGAGTGAGAGAGATTTCCAACGTCTAGAACACATGCTTAAAGCACAATAAAACAGGGACTGTCTTTTGCTTTGAAAATCATAAATTATAATTTAATGCCAATAATAATTTACAACAAACGGCTGTTTACAATAAACTAACACAAAACAAGGGAAAGGGCCTGTGTTTTACTTATTAGAAAACTTCACACACTCACATGGATAGCACTTGCAACAGCAGAAAATAACCAACAAAACCTCGATCTAAAGGTCAGCGACATTCTGCCTTAAGAACATACTTATTTTTGTGTATGTATATATCTACAGAAAGAGGCTGAGAGTCAGATGAACTCTGCTCAAATGCACAAATCAGATTTTCTCTGGTCTACATGTTGACTGGAACTGTATCGAAGTTTAATACACTTTACAAAATGATCCTATTTCTTTCACCTCCCTTACCCACCCCCTTTTAAATTTAAGCCACAACATAATGAAGTATGGTGGGGAGTGGGCACTGGAAAGGCTCAATAATAACAAAATTGCAGGCTCCCACACACTGAGCTTCCTCCAAACCAGGAAAAGAGAAAGACGGGGGAGAAAAGGATTCCAAAACAAAGTAGTTGCTACTTCAAAATCAGCACACCCTGCAAAGTTTCCTTCCTTCCTTCTCTCTTTTTTCCTTTCTGTTCTTTTTCTTAATTTGGCTTCTAAGGACAAAGGATCCCAAGAGCAGTACAGATTGTATCTACACAATCTTAAATGTCAAGATGTCGATGTGGTTTTATGAACATAACTCCAAAGGAAAAGATTCCCTTGACCTATGATCATGCACTCACAGAATGAACACAAAGGGGGGAGGGGAAAGGCAGGCCAATAGCAAGTTATCATATATACAGTAAAAACAGACCCTTCAGCGCTATAAGCTATGTCACTGAATTCGAAATCCTCTCAACAGCCACACTAGATGAGAACCACAGAATATTTTTAAAAAATCACACCTACTTCAGGAAAAACTCATTGCAAACAACAGCCTTCTATTTACAATGCTGTGATTAGCTTGCTGGAACCGTCTTCTGCTTAACTGTCAGAAATGTACAAAACAGTATTTTTTTCTGATCATAAAATAGATACTGATCTCAAGATTTCTAATACTTTTCACAATACCTTCCCTAAGCAGGCACTTAAGTGTGACAAATATAAGGGCCTTTTTTTTTTCTCCTGGAAAATCCATTTTTAACTAAAAGAAGGATTAGGTTGAAAGGGGGTGGTTTACTAATATCAGTATGGCACTTCCTAAACCATAGATAAACCATTAACTTCAGCTTCCCACACGCACACACCCAAATTAAACAGGCAAATACACTAGTCCACCTTTGAACAAACAGAGCCCCTTAGCCCGGCTCAGGGAGAGCTCACAGGGGCTCTTCTCGAAGGCAAGACAGTGAGTGGGGACAGCCAAACAGGTTTCAGATATCAAATAATATTTTAATTTCTGAATACTTTCAATTTTCCTTGGAATATAACACACAAAGACTCGACCAAACAGTTCAGTTATTATAACTTTTACAGTATACAGAAATGTTGCACTTAAAAAAAAAAACCTTCAGTTTTTTAAAAACACAAACTGTAAACTCTAAGATACTGAATCAATCACGTTACCTATAAGTGCCAACAGTGTTATTTTGTCATGCTGATTTCAATGGTATTTTTTTAAAAAGGGAAAATATCAACAATTATAATACAAAGGGTTTGCAAATATACAAACAGATAGAGGATTTTCATAACAATTCAAGAACTAAGCGGGACCCAATTCAAATTACAAAAGTTCACTTTTTATTCAAAACCTCAGCATGTGTCTTGGACACATTCCTTGGCTGCCAATAAATTCCACAGTTCATTCTCTTTCTTAAAATATTTTTAAAAAGCTAGGTTTGTCATGGTATCTTTGAGGAGGGGGGCAGGGTAGGGGAAGTTAAGTATTGTATGTGGTTCCTCCAGTTCTCAAATTAGAGTGCTCGACCTCACCTAAAATTTTTGGTAACCACTTGTAAGTGCGTTTCCATCATCTTTGAGTTGCCTTTTAAAGTTTTATGTCTTCCTATGATATTTTCATGGACTCAGTTTTAATTCTTGCAGAACATATATTTTAAGGATACACAGTTTTTAAGAAGCCAAGATTATATCAAAACTTATTATAGAACCACAGAATAAACTGGTTTGGAACCAGAAAAGTACAAAAAAGAACAGCTAGAGGTACATAGACACAGGACAATTAATAATTTGGAAAAAAAAAAGACTTACTTTCTCCATTTTGCTAATTTTCTCCCAATCTCCTTAAATGCACTTTTAGCAATATTTTTCAAAAATTTACCAAAAAAGAAAAAGACTAATTTCTTTTTTATACAAAAATGATAAGTAGCAAGTTGTTCTGACCGACACAGGAGTTTTTTTTAATGCATTCTGTAAAAGTTCATTTGACAGTCTTTTTTTTTAATTCACAGTCCATTAAATTCTTCCCCTCTTCTTTTAGCAAACTTGTAACATCCTTTTATATCCTTTCTTAACAGAAGGAATTTAAGCAAACAAACCAGTCTCTTGCCTTTTCTTTCTCTCTGTTTCACTCCCCCTTCTTATTTTGATTTATTTATTTATTGAATTGCCATATACGGCCAGTTAAAACTGCTGCCGGACAGTAACATATCCCGGATGAGGGTTTCGATGGGGGTTTTACCTACCAAACGGACGAAAAACAATTGCTCTATGACTGAGGAGGAGACCGTGCGGAGGGAAGGGAGGCGAAGCAAAAGCTTTCCGAATCGTGTTGGTTGGTTGGGGTACTGGCTCCTAACGTATTCTTCCAAAGCACACTGGGACTTTTCCTGCAAGCTTTCCACATGGGCTACATCAGAAAGACCACAGGCATCTGGAAGAAAGTTAAAAAAAAGAGAGAGAAGAAGAAGAAGAAAAATTCAGTCATCAGATTAAGAGGTTTGAAATGGGTCACATGAGGTGTGTGTACAGTGCCCTGTCAAACTGCCCCAACCGGAGTTGGAACAAATGCCTCTATCCTGAAAACTTGGGTGCGGGGGGGTGGGGGGGGGTTGCGGGGGGACGGAATTGGGTGAGGAGAGCATGAGATGGTCCTGGGGCATTTGCTCTAAAATAAAATACAGCTCAGTGCTTCTCAGGCTTTCAGTGTCCCAGTCCTGAGGTTTGGTCACTGGGCGGCCCAAGCAAAGTGCATTGGGTGAATCTGGCTCAAGTCAGTAAACAGACAGACAAACAGATGAAACCAAAACTGCCAGTGCTCCTCCCCCTTCTTCTCTGTAAATAATAGTTTGGCTTATAATTATACAGTGGGAGGGGGGGCTACAACCTGGCCCAGCCCCAAGTAATGGCGTCCTCGACCCAGCCTCAGATTCTCCCCAAAGAGGGTGACTCATTTTTCTCCAGTCTTTGAAACTGATTTAAGTGGCCCTTTAAAACTGATCTTGTCAGTTTAGCCTATTGAAGGGCAGCCATGCAAACTGTGATCTCTCTGTTCATTTGAGCTGTTTCTTTTCCCCCCTTTTCTTTTCTCTCCCTTTTTCTCCTACCCACCCCCCTTTAATTTTTTTAAACCCAGGTCCCTGTAAAAAAGAACTCCCCTCCCCGTTATCTTCAGGAAAACACTTCTTTTTCAGATACGTGGTAATACAATAAGTGCCTTTGAAATGAAAGGCTTCTCAGTGAAGGCGGTGCAGGTTGTGACCTGACCTTTTAGGACTCCCCAGTCAAGACAGGAGCTAACACACGCATATTGTGAATCCTTAAAACAGATACTTGAAAACAGCTACCACCACCTCCATCCCAAAAACCAGCACACACATGCAATCTCCTCATGTGTGTACCTAGGACTCTGCATGTCCTCAGAATGCATAGGTGTCTGTGGTCAGGACTTAAAGGATCTGTTTGCATAGGATTCTATCCCTCTGTATCAGTACTGTGTCTCCCACTGAATCAGATAACAAGAACCTTTATCTCTTTGTGAGGCAATTTGCATTCTCCACATAGGCCTCTACATTTTGCAAATAGTAATAAATTAAACTGTTACGACAATATCAGGCATTTCTTTCCTTGAAAGACCAAGGGTAAGTCTAAGAGCTAACAATGATATCAAGAAATTAAGAATCACCCCCATCATCTGGGAACGTGGGCTGTGTGTTGTGCTGTGGACTGGGCTGAAGGTAGCTGTGGGGTAGGGGAGTATCCTGCCTGTACATTTGCATCAGGCAAATGCTCTAGTTATGACAGGTCCCCAGAGAAGAATAATCCAGATCCAAGCCTCTGCATAGAGCCCTTCCTTGCCCAGACACTGCCCTTTAATTGATTACCTAAGGACTCTGGAAGGCAGAATTTGGGGTGGCTGTGGGGGGATTTTATGTGGAAAGCAGTAGTGTGTATAAGACAGTGGATTAAAGATTCAGAACCTGCAATAGATTCACCTAATGACTTGGGTCCCCAGATTCTCTTCAAACAATAAAAAATTGTGGATTTTTTTTTTTGTCTGCCACATGAACGACACAGTTCTCCTAGTGTCCTGATTACAAGCTGAACAAACTGCAGTGGGTGACCAGGTTCCAAGCCCTGCCAACTTCTAAATGTTTATTATTCTGAATTGGGAACCCCTTTCCCCTCTCAGCCATGACAAAGGAATCAGCTGACAACTCAGAGCAAGAATGTGGAGGGAGTGATTTACACCCACCTGGGCTATGCTGAACTCAACCAGGAGGCAGCCAAAAGGCTCAGGTGTGGCCCAAAGTGTAAAGCCAGACACCTTCAAAAATCATTTGGCCTCAAGAGTTAATTAATATTAGATCTATTACTCACTCAGGTTAAACTGCATGCAAACTAATTCGATTTCGCAATGCAGTCAATGATGGTTTTATATCTCCTGCAACATTTATATACAGCCCAAGTTGGCATTCAATTTGGGTTATTTGAAAATTGCCTTTAAGTGTTTGCCTGGGCAGAGGAAGCTAGAGGCCAGAGACTTCAGAGTCACAACAGCCCCTTTCTTCCTCTTCCCCCTTCCTGACAGGTTTTGCCTTCTCCTGGCAGTCTGCGTTGTTGTAATAAGGATGGGATTTTGAAAACTGCTGCCCTCAGGTTACATGTGCCCAGAGCTCCAACTCCTACTGGGTTCTTGGGCAAACCTTTCCCTGCAGGGATGATGCCAGGACTGCTCCAGCACCCAGGGGCATCTCCTGGAGGCTCATTCAGGGGGACCCAGAGAGTCATGGGGCAGAGGAAATTCCACAGGCACAGCTAGCCCAGAGGACCTGGGAAAAAAGAGGGAGCAGAGGCATGTATCCCAGTTTGGCAGGAGGAGAACTGGTCTGAGAGGCTACCCCATGGACCATTTTGAGAGTCTGTGTCTGAAACATCCCCCCAGCAGCCCAACTTTCCACTCTCCTCCCCAGGGCAGGCCTGGTGGGGCCCGGCAGCTATACAAAGTTCCTAGTCCAAGTTGCACTCAACAGTTTGGTTTTTCCAGGGGGAGGCTGGGCAAACTGAGGGGGCTCCCAAACTCTCTGGCCTCTAATTCTGGACTAGGCGCCCTTGAGCATGAGAGGGCAGCACTCCTTCCTACCTGAGGTGAACAGGACTATGGCCTTGAGGCAGCTGTACTCGGCAGAGTCGACGTGCAGCGCTTTGAGCTTCTCCACTTGCTCTTGAAAGATCCGTATGTGGTCCATAAAGGCGACCACCCGGTCGGCAGACATGGGCGAGGCGTGTAGGCCGGCAGCGGCCAGGAGCGGGGCGACGTGGAGGGGCATGGAGCACTGGGCCGCGTTCAGCACGAACAGCTCGCTCCAGGTGAGGCGAAGCAGGGCCACCTGGTCGGTGATCTGCAGGTCAGGGAAGAAGGGGATGTTCCGGGCCCACTCGACGGCGCTGAAGAGCATCCGCGCGGCCAGTTCGCAAATGTTCTCAATGCCCATGATGTTGTTGGGCTGCATGCACTGGCTGCCGAAGCGCGACGTGGGATAGGGTTCCGCGCGCAGCAGCAGAGAAATATATCCGGACAGGTACGAGTGGCAGTTGAGGGGGTCCCCGTTGGTCAGCGCAAACTGCCCGTGGGTTGGCTGGGTGGGCGGCATTCTGCCCCTCTGCACCGCTGCGGGGAGGAAAGGAGACAGTCCGCAGTTAATGACTAGCCTTGTTCCCCAGTTCCCAGAGCAGGGTCTGCCCCAACCAGACCCCATCTGACCCAGACCCCCATCTGACCCAGACCCCGCGCCGCGCAAGAACGGGCAGGCCTGCCTCTCTCACAAGCGCGCCAGGGCCACTGACCTGGGAGTCGCCGGGATTCCGGCAGCACTCCTCTCAAACCACCACCCAGGCAAGCTCTGGCAGCCAGGGCGGCACACTTGCCTCCGAAGCCCGCTTGGGGCTGGACCGTCCAGAACCCAGAATTGGCCACTTTGCCTCGGGGTCCCGGCACTGTGGGCAGGATGTAGCATTCTGGGGGCATCTTTCTTCTTTACTGCTAAACAGCTGATATTTCTTATTGATTGGAGGAGAGGGAGCGGGAGGGGCAAGTCTGGGGGGAGGGTGAGACGCCTTCGCAAAAGACACAAGGGTTCACCCCAGACGGCCTCAGGCCACCCTGGAAAGACTCTCCCCCAGCCCCTGCAGCCCCAGCCCCAGCCCGCGGGGAAGCCCCGTTGAGAGACGAGCAGACAGCCGAGGTCTGGCGGCATACTGACTAATCAGTGTGCTCGGAGAAGAGAGACGGAGGGAGAGGGCGGAGAGAGAGGCCGGCCGAGGCAAGAGGAGGCCGGGGAGAGGCGGGGAGCAGGCGGCCGGCGCCGGCGCAGCCCGGGTAGAGCCCGAGATGGCCGGGGAAGGCCGGAGAGGTTCGGGCAAGGGCTGTTATCTGACGCCGGACCGGGAGAGTCGCTCTCGCAGAAACACAAAGAACCCCCGGCATTCGCTCGCCCCAACCCGGAGCCCGCGCCGACGCGGAGCGCGCCATTGGCAGAGCACGGCTCGCGGCGCTCGGCGAATTTTATATCACAAAGACCCAACTCACGCAGAGCGAAAGCAGCCGCCCCGGGCCCCTCGCCCACCCTTTCCCTACTTCCTATCGCTCTCCTTCTTTCAAAAGTGAAAGGAAAAAAGAAAACAGAGGTATATATATTTTTAGCAGAATGTTAATCCACGGAGGGTCACATGAGCGCTGCCCGGGCGGCAGCGTTAATACGGCGAAGTGCATAAAATTGCCATTTGTAATTTGAACCTCCTGTACAAAAGTACAATCTCAGGTCGGCTTTTTTTTTCAGAGGGTGGGGGCTGGGGAGGGGGGTAGGGAGGAGGAACATATGTTGAACATGCAGGAGAAACAAGGAGAGAGAAAAACTGAGAGGAAAGAGAAATAACCCAGGCTTTAAAACCACCACCACCAACACCCCATCCCCTGCAGAAAGGCGAACTCGAACTCGCAATCAACGCAAAGATAATGAAACAGCCCGAAGAGAAAGTGGAGGAGGCAATCAGTCAGCCAAAGCATGCGGAATTGGGGGTCTGGGTTCCAGTGCAGAACGTGCTTCCCTAATTTGAAAGCCCTGTCAGCGGCAATACGAAGAGAAGAGCTTGGGGCTTCAGGTCCTTACCCAGAGCAGGCTAGCCAACCGCACCCAGGGCCCCGGGACCCCAGGCGAGGGAGGAAGAAAGGAGAGGCCGATACCTTCCCGTCTCATGCCTACTTTGAGGCACTTTTTGAGGCGGCAGTACTGGCACTGGTTGCGGTGGTGCTGGTCGATGGGACAGTTCCGGTTGGCGCGGCACGTGTAGCTCAGGTTCCTCCGCACGCTGCGCTTGAAGAAGCTCTTGCAGCCCTCGCACGTGAACTGGCCGTAGTGTTTGCCACTCGACTTGTCGCCGCACACCACGCACTCGATGTGCTGCTGCGGCTGCTTGTCGCCGCCCGGGCCGCCCGGGCCGCCCTGGCCTCCGGCCGCCGTCTGCGCCGGCGTACTGGCCGGGCCCCCCTGGCCCGGAGTCTGGGGCGTGTGCGGGGCTCCGGGCGGCGGGCCGGGCACGGGCGGCGCCTGCGAGGCCTGGCTGCCCTGTGAGCCGGGCACCTCGTCCTGGGGGTCGCGCCACGTGCTGACTACCATTGCCATATCTATGGGGGCCGCGTCCGGACTTCCTGCTCCCTTGGCTGCGGGCGGCGGCGGCTCCCGGGTCTCGGGCTCCGGCGCGCCGCCTTTTGTGTGTGCGAGGGTGCGAGAGGGCGCGGGAGGGCACCCCGGATGGCTCGGGGGCTGCTTGGTTGAGGTTGGTTAGGTTTTCCTTTTTTGTTTCTGTTTTTGCAAAGTTTTGTCGATGGCTTGTCTGGCCCGGTGTGTTTGTTTTGTTTGTTTCCCTCGGCTCAGCTTTGTTGGTTTCGGGGGCTTTCCGCCCGGAGGGGAGGGGAAGGGGCCGGGAAGAGCGAGTAGGAGCAGAACGTGGAGAGGGAGGGAGGGGAGGGCGAGCGGCAAGTCGATTGTCTGGCTTCAAGACAGAAGTAGAAGGCAAAAAAAAAAAATCTCTCCGAAGATCTCGCTCGCTCTCACTCTCTCCCTCCCTCTCTCTCTCACTCTTTCGCTCTCAGACCTGGTGTGCCGAGGAGTTGGAGGAGGAGGAAGAGGAGGAGGAAGAGGAGGAGAGGCGACTGTCCGGGGGCCAAGTCCAGCGCAGCCCACAGTCAGCCATTCAGGAAAGCCATCGAGATCAGGAGGGCTAGGAGAGCCGAGGCGCCGGTCGCGGGCGCGCCCAGGGAGCCGGCCAGGCCGGGGCGGAGGCCGGCGGCCCGCGGAGTGGCCGGAGCGCTGCCCGGGTCCGGGGGAATCAGCATGAACGTGGTCCGCGTCGGGCCGCGGCGCGGCGCCGGCCGCTGCCGCCGCCTGCCGCGGGCGCCCGGCGCGCCCGCTTCGCCCGGCCGCCGCCGCCCGCTTTCGCTGGATGGAGGCCGCCTGCCGCCCGTGGGCCGCCGCCGCCGCCGCCGGAGCCCCGCCGCCGCCGAAGCCGCCGGGTCGGGCCCGGAGCCGCCGCGTCTAGCGCCGCCGCCGCCGCTGGAGCCGCTGAAGCCGCTGCTGCCGCCGCCGGAGCCGCTGCTGCCGCCGCCGCCTCACACACATAGGGAAAGAGTCAACTCGCCGGCGGCGGGGGAGAAATGATAAAAGAGAGAGAGGAGGGCAGATCACCACCTAGAAGCACATCCTTCGTGCGCAGAGGGGGGAGAGAAAGACGGAGAGAAAGAATGAAAGAAGGGAAAAAAGGCAGCAAGACAGCCGGAGAAAGGAGGCAACTCGGGGAGAGGAGGAGGAGGAGGAGAAAACACACACGCGCGCACGCACACACACACCGCGGAGAGAAAAGAACAGAGAATCAAAGTGATCAAATATGCTAAAAAGGGGGGCGCGGGAGGGAATGCGATTTATAGGCGCCGGGGCTGGCAGAAGTGGCTGCTCCGCGATCAGCTCACTGAGCTCTCTATATAGTGAACTTTGACACGACTGCTGCAACTTAGCGCACGTTGCCATGGCGACGGCGCGCCTTATAAGGCAGCAGTCGGGGTTGGCCTGGCCAGGCGCGCGCGCGCCGCCCCCTCGCCGTCATTGGCCGGAGCGCGGCGGCCCCGCCATGGCGGCTGTGGGCTCAGCCCGGTCCTAGCGCGAGCGGCGTCGCGGCCAGGGCGCGGGGCGCGCGGGGGACGGAGGGGGCGGGGAGGGGGCGGCCGCGACGCCGCCGCCGCCGCCGCCGAGTGGGGGATGGGCCCGTGGCTGCACCAGGCTCGCGGCCCCGAGCTCCCCGCATCCTGTACCCGAGGTTTCCGCCCCAGCGGGGAGAGGAGCGCGGCGCGTACAACGCCTCTTAAAGGCTCCGCAAGAGGCTTCGGATGGAGTCGAGGACTTCGCCTCTAGCAACTTGGCAATGCCACGAAATACGCTGCTCGCGCTCCACCCGGGACACCCGGCGCATCTTTGTGCCCCACAATGCCGGAGAAAGAGAAAAGTTTTCCGGTTTCTTTGCATAGGGGTAGTAGATGGGGGTGGGAATGTACCGCCAACCGAGCTTGCAGGCGTTTTCCAAACGCAAGATTTGGTCAAATCGGGGTGATGGTAGACTCTTGTCTTAATCAACTTTGATAATTTGCTTGGTTTGGTGGCTCACTTTTTTTCTTTTTTAGAGGAAAAAAGCATTCAGTGTCTGTCTTTTCCTTGTAGGGTTAACATTTCACAGGTATGTGGCCTGACATTTTAATTACTCAAATAAAGCATCTCGGATGCTGAGAAGCAGAAGTAGACCTCATCTCATTGTCATGACGCAATTAAAATCAATTTTCCTCAACTTTATCCTCTCTCGTTAGTAGTAGCTAACTCTCAAGTCAACGTGCTGCCACACACCCAGTCGTGGTAAGAGGTGACAAGACCCGTCTGCCCACTGATGGACAAGTGGAGGCAGCCTCCCAGCCTCCCCAGTGCATACCCTCTCTACAAACATGTAAGCGCACATGGTATCAGATGCACATTTATCAATGTACACAGACAAAGACTTCAGCGTCTATGCTTATAGGTCATAGAACAGTTGAGTACAGACTTCATTGTTTCTCAAGTTCCTTTTAAGCCTTCATATAGTCATTAAAACACACCCAGAGATTCTGCCCCAAAATGGGAATAATACCAAGTACAAGTCACAAGAACCACACACAAGTCACATTCTACCTCAAGAGATTCACTGCAATAAGAACAACTTCACAGCCTATGCCATTCTGCTCAATGTGTTAAAATTATCAACAGGGCTGTCTCTGAATTCCAGGGCACTTGGTTTTAAACACCAAACATCTAGAATTGCCTCCCAGAACACACCATATTCCAACGCAGTAACCTTTCTGTTTGATTATGACAAGTTTATAATGGATTATGATTATTCAACATTTACAGAACAAAACTGTGACTCTCTCATACACACTTTGCACCAAGAAAAAACTAAACTGGTAAGCCAACCAGGTTTAGGAACAATTAAAATATTTTTACACAAAACACGCTGAGCTTCAGGAAAACATGAACACATAAAAGTAAATGGCCACAGGAAAGCATCTTTGATAGTTCAGAAAACTGACAAAATGGAAGATTAAAAAAATAGTAAATTGTACATATAATTGACATATGTAGATTGCATTTAGCATTCAATACCCTTTAAATAGGCAGAATACAAGGTAGGGACCAACCAAAAATTTAGACAGATATAGGCTAGTTTTTAGGGAAGAAAAAATCCTCTTTACGCTTCATTTCTGAAACCTTACTCTGCTGAAATCACATATTTCACTAAAGCTGCAGGTGCTGGGATTATCTGAAAATTGTAAAAAAAAAAAAAACCTATAATGGACACTGAACTATCATAAACTTGGTGTGTGATGAGATTGCCACAGAGCAAAGCCAAGCTGAGAATTTCAGGTTGATTAGAGACACAATATAACTTTCTCCCAAAGAGGACAAGAAAGATGGAAAAGAAATCACTTCAGAGAAAGTGTTTTTTTTTCCCCCTTTCAAACTCTGCTACAAGGAATTGCCTAATGCTACAAATGTCAGTAGATTAGGGGCAAACTCAGCAGAGATGTGGTGGGGATGGGCTGAGATAGGAAATCTAATGGGCATTCTCATCTCAATTTAATAGAAGATGAGAATAATTGATTGTAGAGAAGTCTTAATCTGGCCTCTTGAGTGCAGACACTTCCATAGCAAGATCACCTTTTACAGACACGCAGTGGGAAAATTTTGAGGAAGAAGAGCTTCCTAAGTCTAGTTGGAGATTTTTGGTATTTGAAGTACGTTCTGATGACTTCAGATTTAAAATGAAGAATTTCCAATCATTTCCTGCAAAACTGGAGCCCGCTAAGGCACTTGACCACACGGCTGCCATTAAGTCAAAGGTGTTTCACTCTGTATTTTAGGACTCATTCAATTATGGGATGCTATTAAAAAGCAAAAAAAAAAAAAGAGAGAGAGAGAGAGAGAGACCTATCATTTGTAGTTAATTTTACTGCATAAAAGAGGGAGGACTGCAGACTGAGAAAAAAGAGAGAAAAATATTTTTAAATCTCTTCTTCAGAGGTGCTCATTTTCCTTGAATAAAAGGGCTCTAAGACTAAAAGATAAATATCAATATGTTATTATTTTTTTAAATCAGCCCAGTCTTTCATTGCAGATGTAAATTTATTTTAATGAGAAGGATGGCAAGCTTTAATTTGGTCGGAGAAAGTTGGAAAAACATTTGTTTTACTCTGTGAAAAAAAAGAAGAAAACCCACCCAGGAATATGATTTTCTTGCAGAAAGTGGCTTGATGGCTGTAATTCTCTACAGATTAAATCACAATATGAATACAGACCCCAGCAAATAGCGAGTTTAACTCTGAACTCAGTAGAAACCAGTTCTGTCCACCAGGATTCATTGAATTCCTCCTTTCCCTCAATCTAGTCCGTGTGTGTTTTTCTCTTCCACCACACTGGAGCTCCATGAATAGGGAAAGGGGCTTCCATTGTGTCCCTCTGAACTTCCAAGTCAATGCAATTTTTAACCACTGGCTTGTGGTACTTTGAAAATCACCAGGGGCTGTCAGAGTTGGGTCCTCTGAAAAATTTACAGTGCTAAATCAGAGCATATGCTGGGAGGGAAAAAATTGCTTAAGATTGGAGCAAGTACAGTATCTGTCTGCCCCCTAGTGTAAGAGTCCTCGCTGCCTAAATTCAACTTTAAAAGAAAAGGAGCTCTTAAAGGGGAACGACTTTGGGTTCACGTAGGCACTGGAGATGGAAACTTCTGTACATTTTAATCTGAATAATTCTCCAGGATTTAAAATTAATTGGCTCTGGCTTGGTCGGACCGGACTCGGATCTCGCCACCTCTGCGTTTTCCGAGTCACTGGCAGAGAGGTGATGATTTTTCTTTCTCTCTCTCTCTCTCTCTCTCTCTCTCTCTTTTTCCTGAACTGGGTTTATGTGCGTCCCCCTCACCCCCTCCTCTCTTTTTCTTTCTCTGTCTCTGTCGTCTCTCTCGATGGCTTTTAAAAAATGAGGCACCGTTCCTTGAACGTTCTGGACAGAGCACAGAATTGCTTCATAAGTCAGCCCGACGCGGTTGTAATAGACAGCAAAAAGGTAAACGTTTGCCTGAAATCGCACGCCAGCTGCACCACCCCGCCCGCCCGATGGTGAGTACCCTGCTCGTCGCGATTCTCCTAGCTTAGCCGAGCGCTCGCCTCCCCGAGCCGCGGCCGAGGCGCCCGGCAGAGCTCTTCTCTCTCCCTGCCTGGCTGGCTGTCAGTTGCACAAGGTTGCAAAATGAAGCGCAGAGACAAATCGAATAGAAAATTCTGATACTTAATGCAAGCCTATTAGCTCCTTTGCTAGAAAACCGAGTCGTCCTTGCTTGGAAAAACACGCTTAATAAGGGCTGGTTTTAGTTTGCTCTATCGAAGGAAATGAGTTTGAGGAGACAGGACGAGGAGAAGGGAGGAACCGCAGTCTTTACGCTTAGGTTTAATCATATTTTGGCAGCTTTGCAATTGTATTTTCCCCCTCTCCTCCCTCCACCACCTCTCCTATCACACACATGGAATAAAATATGGCAATGCATTGAACTGACTGTTGCCCCTTCCCGAATCCCTTAAACCACAGTCCTAGGCATTTCACACACGTTAGCAAACCGATTTTTTGAAAAGCCCCAAGTCATCCCCAGCCCCACACAGCACAAGGAGAAAAGTGAGAAAGGAGAGAGAGAGAGAGAAAAATACTGTAAGTAAACATACCAAAACCATATTTGCCTTGTTCAAGGTCCCAAACAGCTTGCATCTTCCTTCTAAACTGGAATAACTCTCCTTTAGTTTGGCGGGTGAAATAAACGCTTTGTTGGCCCCCTGAAAAGATGTGTCTTTGATAATTAAAGAGAATCTCCTCCTCGGTGTTTATCTAAGCGATTGTGCAAACTGATAAAAAGTAGGCACTAGCCTGCAGGGAAAAAGAGGAAAGGTGAAGGGAGAGATCTTCCACCTCAAGGAAGTGCTACCCCATGTATTAGGCGCTCTCAGCCTCGGAAAACCCTGCACACTAACTTTAGAGAGACGAGGTTTCAGGGAGCTTTGTACATAGCTGCTGAGGAATGCAAGCCTCGCCTTTAAGAAAAAAAACCCCAAACCGTAGGTAGGAGATGTCTGGAGTGATCCTTGTCTCTCATCTCATTCCTTAGAAGGAAGAGTGCGTTGTTACACCTTGTTTGGGGCTGGAAAGACGAGACTTTAAAAACACCCGTCCAATTGAAAAAAATCTCCCAACTTAATGAGTTTAGTCGGAGGCTGGAGCAAACCGCTCAGCCTCAGCAGAAAACCGCCAACAACTATAGGCGATACTGCAAAGCAGGACGACCCGAGGCACAGCCAAATTCCACGATTTGGGGTCGAGAGGGATGGAGGCTAATCCCAAAGCAAGTTGGAAAAAAAAAAACCCCACAGAGGTGGGAGAGGAGGGGGAAAAAGCAGCAGTCTGGCAGACTGGCAGACAGGCTCCCCTTTCCCTGGATCAAAGATAGGACTTGAAACAGGAGGGCAACATTTTTCCTAGGAATCCATTGCAATCCTCATTTTCTACTTTTATCTTAAATCCCCCCAAGTGATTTTCCCCCTTCACTGCGGACTTGTGCCCCCCGCTGTCTATTCCCCTTTCTAGAACTTTCCTGAAGAGGAAACCTATTTCTTTTCGGGGGAGGGGTTCCCCATTTCAGGTCTTCAGATAATGAATGCTTAATTCAACCCCTCCCTTCATCCACCTCCCAACATGAATGAAGGACGCAGGAATACTGTAACTAGAGAAAATTAAGAATAAACTATGCTGCCTCTTGCAGTTTAATATAGTTTTAACTAATGGATTTTTGTTTTGTTTTGTTTTGTTTTAAGATAAGAATAATGGGGAAACACGGATCTTTTATTTTAGGCAAGTGTTATGGTAAGATGTATGTCAGACTTGACAAATGGAACTAACGCTCTTCGGCTGCTTCTTGTCCTTGTCTTAAACAGGAATTAAGTTAAACACAGTGCTGAATGTTAATTACATGTTTACTGGCTAATGAAAATTACAAATGGTTTTGCCACCTCAAACAATGATGAAAACTCTGAAGACACTGTAATTATATACTTTGACGGAAATAACTCAGAATATTGATCATAAGAAGTGTAAATCTTTTTTTAACTATTCATTAATACCATAAATATGGGCTACAGAAGTTTTTCCTTGCGGTTTGTCTCATCAGTTATATGGAGTGGATAGATGGTGAGGTTCCTCTGGGGAGGTGGTGAACTCATTCTCCATAGAAGGAGGCCACTTGTGTAACTCGGGGGTGCCTCCTCCCTTTCACCCCCGCCCCCCGTAACCCCAGCAGAAGGTCGAGGGATAGGCGAACAGGGGAGACCGGGCTCAGGGCAGGTGAAGGTGATCACAGCCAACCTCTCTCCTCCCCTCCCCTGCCCTCCTCTCTCCTCTCCCTCCTCCCTTCCCTGCCAGGTCTGATCAATGACTGCCTTCCCCAGCCTGGGCGCCTGTCGGACAACCTGGCATTCGGGTTCCTAATGGAGGACAACTCACCGCAACCCAGCGACGCATCCTGACAACTAAAGTCCTCTCCTTCAGGGTGGCTAGAGCAGTGCACTGCAGAAGAAGAAATAAAAAAGTTGAGGGTGGAGGTGGTTATTGGGGAAGGTGGTTCAGGCAGCGGAACCACAACTGCTTTCTCTGGGTTTGGGAGTGAGAAGTATTGTTTTGTTTTCTTTTAACTTTGCCCTGAATTGTAGCTCCGCGCTCTGTTGTGTGGCAGCCACTCGGATCTTGAGGGTCAAAGGTGAGGACTGCACTAACCCTAAAAGTCTGCTTTGGCCTGGCGAGAAGGCCGAGCAAGTGGAGGAGTGGGTTGTCAGCCCTACTGCCTGACGCTTCGGAGGGGGTGCTTGTGAAAACCTCATGCGGGGGGCACAGAACCGAGAGTAGGTTTTAAGGGCAACATTGAGGAAATTTTAAAAGTGCGGTAGGCTTGTGGGACTGGACTCCTCTTTTTCCCTGAGAATTCCCAAGGCGCTGGTCTTTGTTTTAGAAGGAATGGAGTTTCTGAATGGTGTGAAAGGGACAGAGAGGGTCGCTTCAAATCGATTTTACTTGTCCTTTCTGTCTTTTCGGATCAACGCCCTTCAATGGGCACAGAGGTGCTCTTTCAACCAAAAACTTGTGCTACATTTTCTGCCTGTATTGGTGCTAAATACAATAAGCACTGGGCAGATTTTTTCTTTGCTCTCCAAAGCAAGAAAGCACCCTAATTAAATTGTTTTATGTGGACAGTCAAGACGGACCAATTAAGTATGCATTAGTATAAAGATATAGTCTGTGGATAGGGCGGTTTAGACAATCACGTGAAGGACAAAGGCGAGGGCGCTAGCGTTGGGGAGGGGTCCGTGGGCGCAGCGAGGTCTCTCACCTTCGTCCCTGGGCCCGGGAGAAATGCAGAGGCCCGCGCCCAGGTGAGAGGGGAGCGGGCCGGCTAACAGGTGGGCGACAGTGTTGGACTCTTTTCCATCCTCGTCCCGGCGTGGAAGGGGGCGGTGAAACCCAGGGGCTTAGTAGCCCTCAAACCTCCTTCTCGCACTACGTAGCCATCCGAGGTGGTGGGTCCCGTAGGAGGGGGCGAGAGCTGGCTGTGCCCCACTTCGGGTCGGGTCCACTGCGCAGAGTCTAGGTCCAGGGCGCGGCCCTGCAATAAGGAAAGAGTGTGCGCCCACGGGGAGGCCGGGAGCCAGGGGGTCGCCGACACTGTCCCTGCCTCGGCCACAGACCTCTGGCAGCCAAGATCAGGGTAGAAGGCCCCCTTCCAACACCTCTGCTAAGCGCTTTTTCACTTCTAAGGAAAGAGAGCGTCTCTGCCAGGAAAGTAAAGTTCCCACCCGACGCCAAAGAGTCTGAGGGGGTCGAAGACCGACCGCACAAATGGAATGACCGAGGGTCAGAGAAAAAGAAAGGTGGCAAGGAGAGCGACTTCACGTTGGGCGAACGTAGCTCTGGGCTTCTCCAACGCTCTTCCCCCGGTGCGGCGAGGGCGGGCCGCGCACCCCACAGCCCAGAGGGCGACGACCCCCGGAGCAGAGGCCTGGCCTCCCCGCGTCGCGGCGCAGGGCTGTGATAGGTGGTCCCCGGACCGCGGGGGCGCCCGCGCAGCGCGCGGCGGTGGGAAAGGCGAGCGGGGCGCCCTGGGCGCCTTTGGTCAGGGGGGGAAGGGGAGGGAGAGAGTAGGGGCGAGAATTAGAGCCTGGGGAGGTGGCTGAATGTCAAAAGTAAAAAGGTTGAAAAGCCAATTTTCCAGGCGCGCTTTCGCCCCCCTTTGCTGGTTGCAGAGGCTATAAATCAGAGGCCGGAGGCGCAGGCGGGAGAAGACCCCTCGGCGGGGTCGACGGGGCCCCGCCCGGACCGTGAGCACCTCCCGGTGGCCCCCCAATCGATCCGAAGCCTAGCTAAGGATGTCACCGCACTAAATATTTACTGATCACACACAAGTAGCCGGGGCTCGAACGATTTTCCTCTGTGAGGAGAGCGCAGAGAGAAGGGTAAATCATTTTATTAGTGTGGATAAAGCCCAGAGCACACTCCGGGCTGGAGTGTTTTAAGATGTGTCTTCAACGGGATGAAAAGAGTTAGGGAAATCGATACGGAGTGATTAGAAGCCCCCGGGGTGACGAAGGGGGCCGGGGCTTTCAGGGATTTGGCGAGGCTGAGGTGGGGGGGAGCAAGCCACGAGGGGGGCGGCCGGACCACCGCCAGGGAGCTCCCGGCTCAGGCCTCCGTCCCTCCCTCCTCGACGGGAGACGCGAGGGCGCAGTGAGAGGCAGGGCGTCCAGCGCGGCCGGGCTTCCCAGGCCGGCGCCCGGTACCGGTTGCGCGGGCCGCCGCATGGCCAAAGAATTGGGAGCTACAGGCTCCACGCCGTGAGTGGTCGTGGCCAGGTGGCCAGGGAGTGGATGACCGCCCTGGCGCGGAGACGCTGGCAGGTCCCCCCGCGAAGCGATCTCTCCCGACAGCCTCCTAGAGTAAAGGTGTGGCCCACACGGGTTGCATTTCTCTTCCAGCCGCGACCCGCAGTTCCCCTAACTTTCTATTAATAAATCTCTGCCCCTGGTCTCCTTTAATGTTCCCAAAGAGGACGCAGCGGCCCAGCCCCGCTGGCTGCCTCTCCCTCCCAGCCGCCCGGTGTCGAGGGCGGCCGCCGGGTGGCGGAACCCGCTGCGGACCGCAGGGCGAGTGGATTCCAGGGTCGGGGCTCCTGGGCAGGTGGGCAGAAGTCTGAGGCCGAGGAGGGAGGCAGGAGCAGGGTGATACACACCAGCGAAGCCCCCAGGACGTCTTTCATTCTCTCCGGGGTGGGAAGTCAGTTTTGAGGGCATCCGGGCATCCTCCAGTGATGGCAATTGGTCTGTGGCCCCAAGGCTGGGCTCAGGAGCCTAAAGCGACGGAGGTGTAAAGGCTGGCAGGACTTGAGGAAGTTAGCAAGGCTTTGGAGGGAATTTGCTGGGAAGGAGAGGAAAACCGTCTCATGAAACTCAGGCAGCAAAGTCCTGGCGCGAAAATGGCTTTTCACTTCTGGAAGCGGGAGTCTCGCTGGCTACTGTGACCAAACCTTGAGGTTCGAAACAGCTGCAAATAATCAAGGAGGCAATAATTTGGGGTGGGGGGGAAGAGGGACGGAAGGTGAGGAAGGAGGAGAATCTCTTTCGTCCCTTCTTCTTTTTCTTGTTCCTGACCTTTTCCTAAAAATCTCTCTCTGAAGAAGCTGATAGCCTATCTATCTATCTATCTATCTATCTATCTATCTATCTATCTATCTATCTATCTATCTCCCCCCCCCACCCCAAATTGCTCGATTTTCTTGGCAGCTTGAGGAATTCGGTTCAGGATGCCCTTCTTGACTCCTCGGTGCACCAGGAAATATAACTGCTGATCCAATTAACCGTTTTCCAGAAAGGAGACTTTTTTTTCTCTTTTTTTAATGTGAATCCCAATGGGTTGGAGTGATGTTTTCAGGTGTGAGGCGATTGGTGCCTCCAGTTCCTTCCACGGTAATCCTCTAATTCCTTGGAAGGAAGCTTCAGAGCATTGCTGACCTGGAGGCTGTCAGGAGCTGGGTCTCTTTTAACCCTTCTTGGTCTTGGCCGGAGCGAAGGTTAACAACACTAATAAACCAAAGGGGCTGTAGCAAAGGAAGGAAAGAAGGAAGGGAGTGAGGAAGGAAGGGTAAATTCTCTAGTTGTAAGGATTTTAGAGTCTTCTGCTCTTCACTGGTCTCCCCGATCCCCATCCTTCCTAAGAAAGATTTTCCATTCAGAGACAACAGTCTCATCCATCATCTCTCTCCATGGGGATGGACTTTAGGGAATAAGAAAACATAAAGTAGTGAGATATTTTCTTCCATTTAACTGACCACCCAGTTCACAACAATAGATTATTGTGGGAGAGGGTTAAAAAACCCAACAAACCAATACGTATTTTACATCCTTGCGTTTAAGTAAAAGCTAATTTAGAACCTTATCAGTTGCCAAATTGTAACCATAAAATCCGGATGAGATTAGGAAAATATATCTCGGCTTCAAACCCTGGTGGTATTTTAATTGGTAGTTATATAATAGTTATGTGCATGAAGGTGTATGCACATGGGTGTGTATATATTCTTATGGTGTTAGAAGTTCCATGATGGATTAAGGGTTCATATACTCAAGCACTAGATAGAGGCTGTCACTCATGTGTACATGTTGGGCGTCTGGTAGAAAGCAGTGCAAAATAAGAGTTTTGAATGAGCTTTTTGGAATGACTATTGTTGAAATACAAGCTGAAGCAACTCAGTTATGGTAAAGCTATTGTGCCTTGCAGAATCATTGCAAGACACTTCAAAGTAAAACCGTCAGTTTTCAGTTTGGTAGTTTTGGGCAGGGCATTTAAACAAAAGGTGAACTTTTTAGCCTAATACATTTATTTAAAAATTCAGTGATATGCTACTATTTATTTTACTTTTCAGTGAAGAATTAAAAGAGAATAGGCTCTGGCTAGAGATGCTAGCATGAGGGACTTGTTACACATTTTAACAAAGCTGATGTGGGCTATATATGCTTTTAATATTATATTGCAAGGTAACTCCTGCTGAGAAAGTTCTAAAGACATCTAAAGCTATGTGGACATCAGTTCTTATTCAGAAGTGGACTGACTGAGGAAAGATTGTCTAAGCCTGGTAATGAAATCTTTAAAATGACAGTTCACTTTAGGTATGTCAAAAAAAAGCATTAATCAAGTGGCATCAAGTACCAGTCATTTAAATGGGAATGTGTTAGTAAGACAAATATCCAGATAAATTAATATTCTTAATTAGCTACATCAGTGTACTTAAATAAAATACAAACAGAACAACAAAGGAGATTTATCTGACTTAATTTCCTTTAGCCAAAAATTCAAGGGAATTTCAGAAGGAGAAAAATAATTTAAGGACTAATTTCCACTCTACTGGTTTTTAGAAGGCAAAAAACCCAGTTTCACTATAAGGCATATAATTAGAGAAGTAAGTAGATAGACACACTGTTATAATAGAAAACCATGTATGAATTTAGGAAACATATTTAATTAATTACCAACGGCATTTCTCCTCTAGAAGGGCTAATTTCTTGAAATGTTGAAGGCATACATTAAAAATAAAGAACTTCTGTGCAAAATTAAGAGGAGGCTGTTTAACATAATGTGCAGCTTCTCTACCATAGGAAGTATCAGCTTGAGAGTTTGAAAGTGTAAACATTTAAATAAAATGTATACTGATCTTTTTATTTTAAACATAGGTTAGAGAAAGGTGCTTTTCCTATCTGACCATTACAATTTATAATATATTAATCAACTTTATTGAAGAGATTACGACACGCTTGACTGAGGTAAATTGAGATAGTATCACTCAAAATAGTTTAAAGCAAAAGTGAAAACGTAAAAGGAAGGGAATATTGACTTAGTGAGAAATGTCACACTGGGTATTGACAGGACCACATCACATCACATGTCAGGGAGAAGTTAAAAATAAAACAAACCCCTTTTTTTTTGCAGAATGTATGTTAATAACTTATTTATTGATTCTGAAATTTATGTTGCAATTTTCATTTTGTTGCCATATTACCACACAATTGGAAAGAAGCTAGCATAGTGAAATTTAATCAGGAGGTGGGAGGAATTGGGGGGGTGAAAAAGATATTTTTCTTCATAGACTCTAAGACATGCTCATTTACTTCTTGATTTTTTAATATGATTTTGGTTAATTTAATAGCTTTTAAAATTGTATACTATTTTGCTGAATTCTACATTGTTTACAAACTGAAAACCAATTCAAAGACATCAGATTTTTTCAGAAAGCATTATCAAATGTTCAGTTATTGAAGAGCTATTATTTAAATTTCTGAGGTTCTATTTAAAAAAACACAAACACCTAAACTTATTTTTTTTCCTACCAACTCTCAAAATTACAACTGGCATGGCTGTGGATGAATATTTTATATAAAAGCCTTTAACTCTCCCCTTATTTACCCTGGTAATGCCTTTATCTTTTTTGCTTACATACTTTAAAAAGCGTTAGTCAATATGCAATAATTATTCACCCCCTTTTAAAAACCAGTGAATAAAAATTCTAATTATAGAAACGAGGCATGATGTTTACTTTGAAGTTTCAGGAACATATGAAGTTTTCTTAATAAACCAGAAGCAACTCTATCCTAGATAAGTTTCAATAGGAGAGCTGTTGGGGATGGTTTATATTCATGTCCTTCTGCCTCTTTGCCTTTGGCACTAAGGTATCTGGGTTTTGGTCCTCACACATTTGTTTATTGTTAACAGGGTGGATTTTTGAGATTAAAAAGTATTTTCAAAATGTCTTGCTTTTATAGCTTAATGCATCATTAATTTGAAAAACATTAATTTCTGTGTTTAGATTTGCATGTCCAGACAAGGAGAAGGTGCGGTTCAGTACAGCCCCCTCCCCCAACAAACAAAAACAAAAACATTACATATGGGAGCTAAAGAGAGAGAGAGAGAAAAAACAGAAAACCAAAAACAACAGAACTAGGATTCAGAGTGCTGGAAATACAGGCTTAACTGTTTTTATAATGGAACTCTTAATGAAGGTTTTTCCTCTTAACTGTCTACCAAGATGGGACACTTCAATTTTATATATAATTTTTGAATTTAATCAAGTTTTAGCAATATACCATATCAGGCTCTTTGAAGTGAAGGAAGATTTGAAAATTAAGCCTCCAGAATAAAAGATCCAGGTCAGAGCTAAGGCATGACGGCTTGCCTGAGTTTTTAAGAATGTTGCGAAAGTTTCACTTTAAAAATCATAACACTCTTTTTCATCAAGTGCAAAACAAGGTGATCATAGGAGAAAAAAAGGAAGAAAAATATTGCCTGCCACTCTCCCTTACCAAAAAACCAAAATAACAAACAAAACACAAAACCAAACTCCAATCTTAGAACCCCGCATAAGAAGCCCCTTACCACTTTAGGGGAAGTTTCTGTGTGACTGATGAGCCCTGACAGAGCTCCCAGGTGGTCTACATTTTAAACTCCATTAGCAGTGAGTGGTTAGACTCTAGTCAGCAGCCTGGGAGCCTGGAGATGGAGGCAGACCCTCCAAGCAGAGCTACCACTTAGAGGAAAACTTTGGAAAGCAGCTGTTAAAAGTTAACCTCTCCTTTTGGAAGGCAGGACAATGAGAGCTGATATAAGCCATTTTATTATTTTGTAAGGCATTCCCAACTTTTATGATTTCCCCCTTCCTTCCTTCACTATCTGTCTTTGTGCCTCCAGGGCCAGTGAAAGAGCAGGGCAGATTCTAGATTGCTTTCAGAGTTTGCCTTCTCTGATGATGGATTACCATGTCAATTTAAACGGCATAGGATTAATTTGTTTCAATGATTTCTCTTTAGGCTGAATGCCAGCCGTTTTTCTATCTCTCCCCTTGCTCTTCAGAACAACATCCAAAAAAAAAAAAGCTTTCTTCCCATATTCTAAGTTAGGAGACAATAATAGAAATAGACAAGTTAGGTGTAATGTTGCAACACAGTTATAGGTCTGAATGTTCTTATCTCTGCCTAAGAGGCTGAAACATACAGTCACATTAAAATGAAATTGGACTCAACATTTATTCAATAAATACTTGTCTTGTAGATAATCCAGTGCCTAGTGCTTTTGACATGTAAGGACTTAATTTGTCTCGGATAGCAAGTTATTAATATGGCACATTTAAAAGTGTCACCTACAATAAGATTATTGAGATCTATAACAAACTCAAATGATTATTGTGAAAAATAACTTGTGTTACAGAGGGAGACTTCTTTGAGAATGCATATTTTGTCATTTATGCATCTATCTATACATATATGCACACACATGTTAGTAACACATATTTGAGATCACATATGGACAAAAAAAGTTAAGTTAAAAAAAATTCCATTCATTATGCAGATATATCTAACCTTTCCAAAGTAAGAATGTGTCAGAGAGTTTTCTCTTTTGAAAGATCTCTAAAATGCACAAGAAAAATGCTGTTCAAATCCTATTTCTTTGCAAGAGCAAACCCATTATGAGGTTGAAAATGACACAAAAAAGCACTTAGGTGCAATCCAAAATCAAACACTCCCTCCACATTTTTCACCTAGGCTAACCTTGCAGCTAGAGAGAGCATGTTGCTTGTAGAATAAAGGCAATTTAAGTGAAATAATCTCTCCCTAAAGTGATTATTGTATTTCTTTCTCTAACGGGAGGTCCTCCAGCAGATGCAAAGGAAGAGGAGAGGGGTTTTATCCTATGGAGTGAATATGTTGAGTAAATGTGGCTCTTTGAACACTGGGCCTCTTTTTCACCACACTCTGCTAATTGCCTCTCCTTTTCCCATCATTCTCCTGCATTGAAATTAAACATCATAGTTCAGGATAATAAATTGCTTTCTGAATATGAACACAAATGGATTTTATAGCCTTCCCCTTTTCCTCAGCCCTCTCCATGCACACGTGGGCTTTGAGCAGGTTCTTCTTCCTAAGGACATAGGCAATCAGAGGCCAGTGACTGTCAGAATTGGAATCTATGCAATTTTCATTTGCAAAAAGTTGTTGGTTGTTAACCTTGGGGGAGATGGTGCATCTTCAAGAAACCAAACCTTGTAGAGCTCTCCCTGGGAAATGATATTCAACATGAGCAGAAAATCCAGGCAAGAAAGGCTAATTGAATGAAAAGAGAGAATTAGGTTAAAATACAGAGTACAATCTAGTGTCACGTTTTCAGTAGTGTAACTTGAAATGAAGGTGTCTTCAAGTCGCCAGTGATGCCAGAATGTTTAGATGTTGGCCACAGATGGGAACACCTATTGAAATGTGTCTGAGGAAGATTAATAGGGCTTGTCACTGTTGGGAAAGCACTGCTTTGCTGTAAATTTCTACCAGCACAAGATGAATTACCGATGAATGCTCACTTATCAACCCCATCACTATCGTTCGACACTAAATCAAATTGAGAAGTTATCTGCAATCAGAAAATTTCTTTTTAAAATAGACATACACCTTTAGGCCCCAACTGTTTTAATAATCCCACTCAGAAAACAATTCCCCATTTCACGATGCTTCCTTAGCTTAAACAAAATTATATCAATAATGAATATATTTTTAAGTTCATATGCAATGGACAGCTGGTCAATAGCAAATTTGATAGTATTTAATGAAGGTATGAAGGCTTCTTGGAAGCCACCATTTATTATTTCATAAAATGTGTTTTCTTGGCTTTGAGAATTTCTCTCTCTTACTTGGAAGGCAAAGAAGAGAGTGGGTTTGCTGTTTTCCTGCTCTAAATCATGTCCTTGTGACCTAATTGTCACCTAATCCTTTGGTAAGACAAAACTGAGCAAATTGCAAGTTTAGGTACAGAAAAACAGAGTTAAATAGGGGATGATGGTGATAACAGAGGAAATGCATTTATTCCTTTATGATTTAATGGTGTTTCATACGTCTGATTTCTAAGGCGATTTATTTGAGAAACAAACAGTGGCATTACATCTTTTACTATCTGTTAACCAACTCTAGGCATCTAGAGGCTTTCCAAAACAGGAGTGATTAATATTTTGATAAAACCATCAACCTTTGTAATTTTTATAGGATGCTACCTGTTTTAAAAAGTCATCTCACATGCATAACTCAGTTGATTCTTACTGGAATCTGGTGCAGGCAGATATTCTGAATTCCTACTTTTCTGATGAGTAAACTGAGGCTCAGAGAGTTATCTGAGGCTACAGAGTTAAGAGGAGCCCAGCCAGAATTCATACCTCTGTCTCCTAGGCTCCTTTCAGGGTCTCTTCACTGCAAGTCATTAAGTGAATGAAGAAGAAGATAATGATACTCATGGCAGCTAATATTTTCCACATACCAAAACTATGGTAAATATACACATGTTATTTTATTTAATCTCTGTATAAGTCTCTGAGCTAGATACTGTTATTATTTCCATTATCCAAGAGAGAAAAAAACCCCACAAAGTTTACAGACCTTAGGGACTTACTGAAACTCACATTGCTAGTAAGTTGGGGGCATGTTATTCAAATCCAGTAAGTCTACATTCAAACCCACTGTCCTATCCCTGTTTCCAACTGCAGGGAATCTTCAACTAGTTATAAGAAATCATAGTGAGTTTTGTAATATAAAAATCCCTCGGACCCTGAGGCCATGTGTCATAGCAGAATAGAGCCTGATTTGGAAATAAGGAGACCTGGATTTGAATTCTAGCTTTACCAGTTACGGGATGTGTAACCTTAATTTATTTAGCCTTTGTTTTCCTCTTCTCTAAAATGGGGTGTTTGGGTCAAATGAAACTATGGGCATTACTTTTGGGTGCTTCCTTCCATCATGGTGTCTAAACAGAAAGAAGTGTGTTGGGGGGAACAGAGGCAAGAGTCTCTCTGGGGAGGCATACAGGGCACTTTGAGAACGTGTGGCTTCCATCTCTCAAGACTGGCATTAGGGACATTCAAGCATTGAATGAGGTCTCCATTTTCTTCCTCTCTGCCTCCAGAGAGCCCTGCATAATTAATGATTCTGGAAAACCATAGAATTTAAAAACTTACAAGAAAAACTTCAGCTCCCTATTTCCCAGATAAAAGCAAGAAGAAAGACCTGAGGTCTGGAGAGGTCAGGTGACTATGTTCCTTATTCAACAAAAAGCATACTTCAGATCATCTGGTCACGTCTCAGAGCTGTTTCTCTATTTTTTAATCTGATCCTTAGTGTGAGTTCTTATATTTTGTGATACAAAATCTTCCTAAACTTCCCCCCAATTATTTTCCGTAAAAATCTATTAAGCTATCCAGCCAAATAGTCCAAGCTGCAATGAAGAATCCCGTAATAATAAGACTCTGCTGTAATCTCCATTAGGTCACTATAATATTCCAACCTGTATTTATTACAACCCTCCTCTGATGCTTCCATAACCAAAATTGCTAGATTTATATTCTCTAATGGTTCCCCAATGGGAAAAACCTGTTTTGTTTTGTTTTTTTAATCTTCCCTTTTCTGTCCCAGATCACCCTTCCACATACATGGCCTGCTTTGGGAACACTCGTCTGGGTTCAATCAGAAGTTGTAAGACAAAATGTGCATTATTAAGAAATATAAATATTTTCAGAAGCAATCAAAGGGATGAAAGATTGATTCAGCATGTAGATTGGACCTAATTCGAAGCAGCTTTGTTCTAATGAGGGCTACTGGGATACAAAGTCAGGGGCTGCTGGGGCTACCAGTTAGAAATTCTGGCTCATTAGAATAATCTGTCAGGATTTCTCTTGCTAGATATGCTGTAATACTTTTTGCAAGGTTTATTCTCCAGTCTCTGGACTGAACACCTTTTCTGTCACCCTTAGGGACTTATAATAATCATCCTTGAGAAATTATGACTAATTCCTTCTCCTCTTCAGAGTTTACATCAGTGAGTACCTCCCTTTTCACAACACGGAAGTTGGCTTGGCATTAACTTTCCTAAGAACATTTTGGCCTGGAGGCATCTATCTGTATTACAATTTCTTTCTTGGCTTAATAAAAGGTATCGCATTATCTACCTGGTCAATCTCTATTGGCTTTCAAAATAGAGACATGGAAAAACCTAATAAGCCTCATTAGGATATCTGCTTTAAAAACAACAGGCCGCCTCATTTAGCACGCTGCTTTGAAATGTCCCGGCAGAGCTGGGTGGTCATTGCTTGAATACAGGTATTGGCACTTTGGGATCTTTGTCATTCTGCTAGCTCTGAAAAAAATAAAAGAAAAAAAGAAAATGCCCAGTGTGCAGGTGGAATTTTAATACACAAGGGCTCAAACCCTGATTGTTGTATTTTTGTTTTTGTTTTCTTTTTTCTTTCCTTTAATCCCGTTTTTTTTGTCCACATGGCCATGTGTGAGAGATAGCTTGCTTGATTTCTTGATATGGTTCACCCATCCACAGCTGGAATTCCAAAGAGGACTGAAGATGTCTTTAAAATGAACACAACTCAGGGAGCCTGAGAGAACAAGTTTTCCTTTGTTGTAGCGTATAGTATTATTTGCTGTAGGTTTTTTGATATACATTCTAAATTAGGCCTGCAAAGGCATGCTTCATCTTTAATTCATCACTCTCAGCTGAAAGAGATTAGCAATGTCTAGCACGCACCCCTCGTATGGTGCTGACCTCATCAAGTATGGCCTGAAATTAATTAGCCTCATTCATTCCAAATGGAAAAGGATAATGGAGCAGCATTTTAGAGATGACCATCACAAATTGTTTGCAGCATATTTAAAAGGCCCCTATTTTCAAACCATGTAGATTAAAATTCTTTCCAGGGCTTACAATATGCCAGAGTTATCAAGGACCCGAGCAAAGCCTGGTCAGGTTTCGTGTTTGTGTGTTTGTGCGCATGCGTGTGCGAGCGTGCGTGCCTGCCGAATTATTGTATGAGTTAACATTAGTCTGTGCAAAGGTGTATAGATGTGTCCATATTTAGCTGGGCTGCTGTTTAGGATGACACCTGGAATAGTTGGCCAGCAAATATATGATGCTTAATACTGTTTTAAGCGCTCCGGTAAAGGAAAACGTTAAGTGGACTTCCTTTCTTTCTTTCTTTTTTTTGTTATCGTGAAGTGGGCATGCCAGCACAAACTTTGCTGGGGTTTTCCAGTAAGATGCTATTCATCCTCTGATTTAGAAGCAGAAACGCCTCTTAAAGAAGTGCTCGATTTTTCTATTTTGAGTTATTTTGAAAACTTTCTATGTCTCTTCCCAGTCCTTAACTGTTTGATCGTATTTCAAAACATGATTGAAGACTAACTTGGATTAGAGAATCGCTTAAATTTACCATCTTTCTAAGATTAGCTGTTTTTTCCCTTTTGGGGATTGACTAAGGGAGGCCAAATTTTTGAATATCAAAACTGCTTTCTTTTCTAGCCAAAAATATCTTGACCAGGGTTCTTTAGGATTCTCAAAGATGTTGTAAAGTTTATTTTTATGAGCAGTCATTTGTGGACTACAGATTAGAAGGAAAAAGAAAAAAAAAACCCATGACCTTTTTTTGTGTTTTCAGATTTTAAATTTTTTAATAATATGAAATGTGGTCAATGTATATAAAGGCATCAGTAGTATTTGGGATGAATTTTACCTAGTGCACGTATTTTAAGGAAAAAAAATCTTAACCCAGGAATAACTTGGTTTACTTAAATTAAAAGGCAGATGCTAAAAGTAATGTAACTATAAAACTTCCACTTAACTGTTGGAATGAAAAAATGCACTTTTAGGGGAATAATCTTTTCACAGCTCATTAATATGTTAATTTCCATATGTAAGTTATTTAAGATTATTTTGTCTTATAATAAAACAGAAACTGGAATGCTGTTGCCCCTATCTCTGTAAATGCAGGATTTAGAAATTTCTGTAGGCTCGCTTTTGTCTAATCTTCTCATCCCAGAAGGCTCCTTTATCTAATGGGCATATATCATTTATATGTACAAGATCATCAATCACAAACTGTGAACCTATCATTTTGACATAAAAGATCTATCCTTAAATCTCCCCAAACCTCCAGCATATAATTTGAGGAAATTAGCTAAAGTCTGGGCTTCTGACTTCTGAGGGATGAAATGCAAAAATGGAGAAAGCTTAAATTATACAAATTTGATTTTAAAGTCACAGTTTAACTGAGCCGGGGATAAAAAATGATGTAGTACAGATCTTTAAATGTTGACAGAAATAGATAATTTTGTTAATTATCCTCTGGTCAGTTTGGAATTTCATGTCTAGTAAACAGTATGAAAGAAAGGGGAAATATATGCAAAAAGAGCTTGACTCATTAAAGCACGTGTTACACAAGATATATTTCACTCATAGGCGTTTATTACTGAGACAAAGAAATGCACACATGCTTTTTTTTTGAGAAAGTAATTTTCTCAAATACCGAATGGTATGTCTCAATTTTTATTTAAAATTTGTTTTTTATCAGCTGAGGTGAAAGTGGTAGAAAACCCATAAATATAAGGATTAAGGCTGCATGAAATTTGAGTTCATTCAAATAACAAACCCAAAGTAAAACTCATGATGATGAACTTAACCAAATTTCATTTGGTATCCACCTGAAACTATAAATCCTCTTTTGGCATGTGAGAGTAGAAAGGAGGTTCACCTAAAATTCAAACCAGGTTTCCCTAAACCTAACCCAGACTCACTAACTTTACGGCAAACTACAGTTGTGTTTTGGGTTCATCATAAAACTTTCATCCCACTTTAGCTAATGATGAGTAGATGATGGGCTGGGGCAAGAGAACCAGAAGACATTTATGGAATTGCTATTTTGTCTTATTTTATTTTGCATTTCCTATAATGTTTCGAAGTCGGGCAGAACAGTATATGAAGCAAATTTTCAAAGATGTTTGTGGAAAGATGACTGAATATGAGAAACAGAAGGGAAATTGACAGTTAAATATATATAGGACTTTTTAAAAAGGAGAATCTAGATGAACTATAGTTAACTAACATTTCATGACTGCTGAGCATAATTAGGCACTGTTTTTAAGCACTTTTCATGTATTAATTCAACTTAGCTTACCATAAGAGTATCAGATAAACACTTATATCTCTATTTTGTAGAGGAGAAAAACTAGGCCTGGAGAAGTTATGTAACTTACCCAAGATTACACGGCTCCTAAAAAAGACTTGATACCCAGGATGTTTGGTTCTGGAATCTCTGTACTGAAGCACAATGCCATATAGCTACACTAGAGAAAATACAATTATGGGGTTGTTTGATTTTTTAACTACCGAGAACAGTAGTAAATTTGATGGGAAAAGCCAAAGTAGACGAAACTCATTCTTGGCCTATCTTCTTATTCCAGAATTGGGAAGGGAGTTGATACTGTGAGTTTCCCATGTGTTTTTGCCGAGCTTCCAATTGGAATGCTACATATGTAGGACACTGTGGTGCTAAGGAGATAGAGACAAACTGAGTGGAATTCAAAGAAAAAAAAAGTACAGAAGT